>LPNX010341348.1:139643-178961 GCA_001517045.1 Pseudotsuga menziesii
CAATGCATGGGTATCAGTAAATGTTGAACTGAAATGAAACTATACCTATCTACCCTTATTATGATAACATAGAAGGGTCAAGTAAAATCCAATATTCCCCCAAGACTCTGGGACGTGAAGACGTAGGAGCGAGGAAACGCAGAAATGACATATGCATAAGTACCCCCCCCAAATTTAAGGAAATGTCGAAGGGTACGTCAAGGTCTTCAACATAGGAGACTCCACTAGGAATACTACCAAATTTATATTAGAATACATAAAAATTGAAAGTTGGAGCATAATTCATTGAAGTCTTTAATTTTATAATCTAAAGATTTATACAAGTTTACAACATACATCAAGTGAAATAAAATGAAATACAACCATACATAAGCTATGACTACAAATTCGGAAATACAACCATATTGGACAGTGAAATGAAATCGAGGCTACTAAGAAGGAAAATAGTGGACGACGTGGCCTTTTATCATTTTATTTTTTTATTAATTTTTTGTTTTTTGGCAAAAAATTGTCGAAAGAAACGTGGGGACACAATTTTTAGGAGGGAAACGTTTCCCTTCCGAGTTTCCTTGAGTTTCCTTCAAACGGGGATGTGGGGGGACGTTTCCAATGGAGTTTCGAAGTTTCCGAGACGTGCGTGGGCGTGGAGACGCGTTTCCTACCCTTGGGGATGTGTACCCATGTAACAATGGTAAAATCATACCACCAATGTAACCACCTAAGCATATGATTTATGCCAATTTTTCTCCCTATGTCTTTGGAGATAATCCAAGACAATCACATCAACGATAAGCTGTGCAGTGTGTACATACCAATATCTTTGTTGGAGGGAAAGCTGAAATGACGGACAAGCTCAGGAACCTGGAAGCCTTCAAATTTTTGCCATAGAGGATGGTGACTATGAACCTATGAGGAGAAATCAAGTTGGGCCACATGGGGGGGCGTCGGCCATCAGTGGTGACCAATCCAAGGTTCAGTTTGGTTTGTAGAAGCAGTTTGAGTTTTGAGATGCTTTCAGTACCTGGTGAAAGGAAGGCTGCTGTTCTTGCAGCCCAAAATTTGCAGAGAAGTGACATCAAGAGTTGAGGTAATTATTATTGCCTATGTTTTGTTGGATTGTGGGAACCCTGTCTTGTTTGTTTGCTGAAGTCAGTTTTCCATTTTAATGTTCTTGTCTGAAGATAGATGTCCTGATAACACCATCTTTTGAAGGAAGAAGATGCCAGTTCCAAGAACAGCACACCGCTATTGGAGAAGTCAATGCCCAATGCCTGTAGCATAATCACTGGTTTATGTGCCCTAGATGCCACAGTTTAATATAGCTGAGCTAGTTTGGTAGTAGGGCAATGCTGCCACCCAGCCCTACACCGAGTGTTCAATTTTTTGTTGCATAAGCACAAGCGCCACCACACCTTGACAACCGAGGCTTTGAAGTTTGTAGAGTTGGAAAAAACTAAGACCTTACTCTTTTTTTTATTTATCATAGTAAGAATATGCTCAACCAGATTCCATTTCAAATTGAAGCCCCTTTTCTGTTTAAAGTCGAGCAAGGTAAAGGGTATCTTAAAAGAGCGTTTGTAAGGATCATTACATATTAAAACAGTGTCCCAAGGACAAAGTTATTTGTTAAAAGCAGTGATGTTGAAAGGGAGCAGTGCAGCGTCAATCCCATAAAAAACCCTGGGAGCAAAGCACACTGAAAGCGTTTTTATGCAATATATATTTTTATAAATTTTAACGCGCGTATTTCAGAAAATCTGAAAACATAGATTTTTTGCTACTTTCAGACAAATACTATGTTTTTTGAAGCTAGAAATGTATAGTAGATTAAATCATTAATCATTATAGCACCAACCATTTAGTACACAACTAACATCAATCAAACATCTAGCAGTGATAAATTATAACATCAACCATAACATCAAGTTTCAACACATAACTCTTAACTCCTTTAATCAACAGTTAACATATGACATCAACCATGAAATGAAATAGGCCATATGCCCAATTTATAAACTACATATTAGAATCCAACAATACTAAAGTGAGATAAAATAGTAAATGAAAGAGAAACAATTCATATTCTAAGAATCTAATCCTAACATCCGTTTGGCTGTATTCTTGCCGTGAGTAATTGCTGCTCTAAGTTTTATGATCTAATGCTATGTGTATCTTGATGAACAGTAGGTCTGCCGTACTTATGCAATGATATAAAAATAAATTTTTATTTTAAAGGGACATAATTTCGGATGTTGGGAGAGACGCCTCCAGTGCGCCATGACATATTCTTCATTTTTGTATCACAGTTCCCAGACCCACTTTTTTTGTACGTCTTTCATTGGTACTGGCTCTCTTTGTACTTATCTCTTCTAGGTTGGCTCTTCATCTTTGGAGCTAGCTCTTTTTGGCTTTAGGATAGAGTTTCACATCTTGCTTTATGTTTATTTAGGAGCCACCTTAACGCTCCCACTTTGTATGGACATCATGTTACCAAAGAGTTCCATTGACCTACTTTTGTGGTCATTTGTTGGACATTAATAAAGTTATCTTTAATTATCTTATCTCACTAGTTATTGCTTCTTTAGGTCAATTTGTTTCCAAGGCATATTGATAATTCATTTAAATTGGGCCAATCAAGGTACATCTCCAACTAGCCAGCCCAAAGAATGCACCGTCAAGCTGAACCTGATATAGTAATGAGGTAGCGAAGCTCATTACTAGCACATGTTCCCTAGTCATGTTCTTGGTTCTTCATAACAAGAGTTCACATCCTCAGTTTAACTGTCATAATAATACATTGCTCAATTCAGGGGGTGTAGGAGAAAATGGCTTGCATTGTCTTGTTTACAAAATGTTGAAACACTGAAAAATTGTTTAGTCTGCTAAAAATTGGTAAACACCTCAATTTGCGCAAATATCTCTCATAAAACAGCAACCGATTCTTTTATGGTTCAATGGATTCCTTTGAATCAATTTTTATTAAGCATTTGACACATACATACATACATACACGATACAAATACTGTTAATGTTTCGTCCAAGACAGATGGAACAAGTTGACTTTATGAGTGCCTGGCAATCCCAATCCAAGCCTATAGTCAAAGCTGATAACAACACATATAGAACTATTTATGTGAAGCTTCAGACCCGCAAGATATGAAGGAATAAGTATTTTTATATTTGGAGAGGATGTGTTGAGTTGGATGTGAAGTTCTGTTTCAGAGCTCATCCACAGGAGATGGCTAAATACATATGGTATGAAGATGTGTTCAAAGATCATGTTATTTGAAGCCCATTATTCCAACTGTTGGAGAGCTTGGGATTTATATTGTCCATTGAGATCTTCGCAAATGGAGATCCTTTTTTTTTCATCTGTTTTGAGTATTCCAAACCTCAAAGGAATGAATTGTGGACAGCAACTCATGGAGAAAAAAAGCTTTTCAAGCAAAATCCATAGTTCTGCTGATTTAAAACTTCTTAACATTAATGGTTTAGCTACAACTCCAGAAACACTGATCCAAAATTTGTTGTGTTTTGGCCAAAATATAACTGATCTAATGTTTCCCACAATGAGAGAATTACTAGATATATGAGATTAGTAACTATGCTTATTTGTCTGCGGAACTAGAAATTGTCATTAAGAACAAATTTGATTGCCTTATTCATTCTTTGAAGAATACAGCCATTTCTACTTAGTTACCAAAATTGCTGCAATTGTTTTATAATTTCAGCAAGCCAAGAGTGAGGCAGGTGCAGCCTTTGGGAATGATGGCGTCTATTTGGAGAAGTACATAAAAAACCCTAGACATATTGAGTTCCAGGTAAGACATACTTTTCTTTTACTGTAGTCATGCACTCTTCCCTTAGTTTATGACTTTTTTTGCATGTTCTATTTTCATTCTGGAAGTCAAATATCAATTTTAAGTTTAGAAGGAAATAGGAGTTTTGTCAATTTTCAATTATAATCAATTTACAAAGATGGGGAAAGCGCTGAAATGTTTTTTTTTGAAAAAATTATTTGATGCATTTGAAGATATAACGTTTACTGGTGTGT
This sequence comes from Pseudotsuga menziesii, assembly GCA_001517045.1. Taxonomy (NCBI): domain Eukaryota; kingdom Viridiplantae; phylum Streptophyta; class Pinopsida; order Pinales; family Pinaceae; genus Pseudotsuga; species Pseudotsuga menziesii. The sequence continues at coordinate 143,698 of LPNX010341348.1, forward strand.
TTTGGCTGAACTTTTGGCTGGCAGATTCTTGCAGACAAACATGGTAATTGTATCCACTTTGGAGAGCGTGATTGCAGTATTCAGGTAATAATTTATTTATATGTGAATCTGCAATCTATGTCTTCCTGCCATTTAGTGCTATTACCTGCCATTTAGTGTGATTACAGTACCCTCGTGTCAATACAAAAAATTTAAAAATGAAATGCAATTAGGTAGTATTTTAGATTTCTTGTTTTGTTTTAAGGGGTGAAACATATTTTGGATTATTGTTTATATGGTAAGCCCAAGAGAGAATTATTATTGCATTTTTGGATGCTGGATGAGAATATATATATTGACTGAACATTAAAGCTGGACAGTAAGAATTAATGATCACATTAATATTGTTAATTTTATAATAGTGGCATATCAATAATATTGATGCTTCATCAAGTACACTATCCCTCCTGAAAGTGCTTTCTCCTTGAAGCGCAGGTTAAAAAGAAATCATCATTAATCAATAAAGAAACATAATTGGAATTGCATAGATTTGAATGTTGTTTTGAGGTCCAAATTGGCAATGATCAAGGTACTTTCCAATCAAATCCTAATATGTGGAAAACATAGATGTTAGTACATTTTAGGATTCCAAGAGGATCATTTTTGTTGGACAATTGTGTGGCAATAGTTCCAAGGAATGTTCCACACATGGCAGGAAATAGAAAGGAGTTGTTGACAAAGAGAGTGGCATCTAACTAATGGTATGGTTAATGATCATGGCCCCAAAATCCATATAAGAATTTCCTTGAACCTTAGCTCTTTGGTACAAAAATCTGATGAATAATTGGTTTCTCAAAATCGCAGAATAACAACATTGGTTATTAGACTAGTATTTTTTCTCTTTATCCAACACTTTGTATATATGAAGTTTGTTTTTGCTTAGATGCAATGAAGGGTTAATTGTGTTCTTTCTACCATCCTTTGTAAACGATTCATGTTCATGATAATCATCAATACTTTGATCAATTTTGGTATGATTGCTTTCCCTTGACTACTCTTATGTGAAATGATTTGTCATTATAAATCAACTTCTCAATATCTTGCAAAGATGAATATGCAAGCTCATTGTTATTTTCAACAATGAAGCATTTTTGTTTGTCTTTCCGCACTTGAGCTGCTAGATTTTTTTTCATCATCATAAACTCGTAGTTTTTTCCTTATAATTGCCTAATTGATCCTCAAAGTGTCAATGAGATTTGTATTGTGATGAAGTGAAAGTTATATGCTTTTTCCTTATAATTGCCTTGCTTGTTCGGGCTTTCTTAAACTGATTTTGAATTTGCTGATGTTATGGTTCTGTTGCCCTCCACCTCGGAGGGGTTATAGAGATAGCTTGATGTGCTATCTAGTTTTTGTGATCTTCGTCAATTAAAAATCAACCTTGGTAAACCCCAGGTTATGATCTTCAACAAGTTGAAGAATGTCCTCACAATGTATCATTTAATTTGACTTTAGAGCATTAAAGTCACTTTTTGATAAATTTAAGTGGGTGAGTGAAATTAATATTTTAGAAATAAAATATGAGCATTTAATTTCAGCCCTTGATCTAATCTAATCCCCACCGTTAGTTTAGACTCACCCTAGGGTTTTCTCAAAAAGGCATGGGAAAGGCATTTTGCCTCACTTTTGCAGATTGAAGTGAGGAGAGAGAGCTGAGAGAGAGAAGAGAGAAAGTTTCCATTTTTCTTGAGCAAGAAAAAAAATTGCAGCACACAAATCGAGGGAAAGGACAACAACAAAGAGGGCACGAAAATCGAGGAGAAGACAACAACATTTATTACTGGTCCGTATAGTCCGTACGGTACAGTTTTTGAGGCAGATTTCTAGGCACGATTTTCGAGATTTTTTTTCGGGCACAGATTTCGAGGTCCGTATAGTTCATCCGTACTGTGGCATGGAAATCGAGGCAAAAAACAAGAAAAAAATCAGAGTTTGTTTTTTGCTGTTCGACATGCAAATCGAAACAGAAATTTATCTTTCGGGTTGAGATAAGTTGGTTTGATATTTTCTGTGTATTGCTGTGAATGATAAACTTCTCCTGAAAAATAAAAATACTCTCTTTGACTGGTTTTCCCCTAGTGGGTTTTTCCAGGGCCATTGGGCAAAAATCTTAGTGTTTTGTCTGATTAAATGGCGTGCTGATTTTTATTTCCTGTCACTGAAAAGATTGTTTACAACAGTGTTTTAAGTCTAAATTTTTTTGTTTATTTCCAGCACTTTATTTTTCTTAGAATGTCATAAACAGAGATATAATTTTTACTTAAAACCGGTGGCTGAAAACTAGTGAAAAATCTACATGGTATCATAGCCAGGTTGTGGCACAAAATTAAATTTTAGCAGTGAAACAGTCATTTCCAGAATTCAGAAAAACCTTAGTGACAGTAGTACATTTTGCTGAAACTTGTTCTTTGAGAAAATGACTTCCGTGGGGTTGAGAACTGAGGATAGGTTGGATGGGGCAACGAACTTTGTTTCATGGAAAGCCCGGATTTTACTTGTGCTGAAGGAGAATGAGTTGTGGGAAAAATAGTTAGAAACACTACAACAAATCCCATTACTATTCCTCCTTCTACTGATGCAGTATCACTTGCAACCTTTAATAAGAAGGATATTAAAGCCATGAGGATAATCTTAGATGCTATTAAAGACCATGTTATTCCTCACATTTCAGCGAAGGATCATGCGTATGAAATGTGGACTGCTTTGACCAGTTTGTTTGCAAGTACTAATGAAAACATGAAGATGGTACTTAGAGAGAAGCTGAAGAACGTCAAGATGGTCAAAGGAGAGGCATGTATGACTTATCTTACTAGGATCTCTCAGGTGAGAGATGAGCTTGTAGCTGTGGGGGTGGTGGTTACTGGTCCTGAGTTAATGCGGACAGCCCTGGATGGGGTGATTGCACCTTGAATTGTGTTTGTTTAGGGGTTGGTGGCCAGAGAAAACTTACCATCTTGGGACAGAGTATGTGATGACTTTGTTCAGGAGGAGACTCGGAGGGGTTTCTTGCAATGCAGTGGCTCTACTAGTAGAGGGGATGAGGAGGATGTGGCATTGACAGCGAAGGGGAAGAAGAAGAGCAAGAAGGGTCCCAAGAAGGGTGGGGCCAAGCAACAACAGGATGGGCAGAAGAAGGATATGAACATTGTGAAGTGCTTTGCATGTCACAAGATGGGACACTATGTTGCTACATGTTCGAACAAGAAGAAGAAGAAGTAGCAGACAACCGCTTTAGCTGAGATCGATGATTTTGTAGCAAGATTTCAGAGTGAGTTTTCACTATGCACTGGGAATATTGAGAGAGAGAGAGCATCCATTCTCACCAGTGTGGATGTTGACAGATAGAGGGAATTTTCTTGTGTGACAGACCATTCTTACAGTGCATCTACTTCCAGCACTTGGTACATAGATAACGGAGCCTTGAGCCACATGACAGGTGCTTGTGAGATGTTCTTCGAGCTTTCACAGGAAGATACAGATGTGGAGGTTGTGTTGGGAGATGACTCAGTAGTTAGTGCAGTTGGACGTGGGACCATTACATTTCAGAGGGAGTCCATGAGTCCCATGGTATTGCTAGATGTATTGTATGTGCCTGGGCTGAATAAGAACCTAGTGTCAGTTTCCATGATCAATGATCAGGGTCTTGGGGTGTCTTTCATTGAAGGACACGTGCATATGTTTCCCAAGACTGCAGGACCATCTGCTTCAGTTGCCATTGTAGCGATATGTGGGAAACTATATAGGCTCTTGTTTCAGCCGCAACATGCTTTAGCACATAGCAGCAGTAGTGAGTTGTGTGAGCTTTGGCATAGGAGGATGGCTCACTTGCATCATCCAGCCTTGGGGTTGTTGAGGCACATGGTGACAGGTTTACCAGAGTTCAGCACAGGGCAGAGTGATGTGTGCAGGGGGTGTGCTTTGGGAAAGTACACCAAGACTACTTTTTCGAGCAGTGATAGCAGGCCAGTTGGTACTCTTGACTTGATACATTCAGACTTATGTGGACCTATGTCTTCTGTGTCCTTGAGAGGATACGAGTATTATGTGACATTCATTGATGACCATTCCAGGAAGACCTGGATCTACTTTCTGAAGATCAAGAAGTCTGAGGAAGTCTTGTAGAGGTTCCAAGAGTTCAAAGCTCTTGTGGAGAACCAAACAAGGAGGAAGATCCGAGTCTTGAGATCGGATAACGGGGGTGAGTATACCTCCAAGGAGTTTGATGGATTTTGTAGACAGGAGGGCATCAGGAGACAGTGGACAGTTTCGTATACTCCAAAGCAGAATGGAGTAGCAGAGAGGAAGAACAGGTCCATTGCTGGAGCATCTCGAACTATGTTACTAGACTAGTCACTGCCTTTCTTTCTTTGGGCTTAGGCTTGTAGCACCGCTATATATCTTCAGAACAGGAGTTCCTGTCGGGCAGTGGGGAATATGACACCTGAGGAGTGCTTTTTAGGCAAGAAGCCTAAAGTTGGCCATTTTCGTATATTTGGTAGTCTGACTTACTCTCATGTCCCTTCAGAGAAGAGGACAAAGTTGGAGCCCACTGCAGAGAAGGGCATCTTTATGGGTTATGATGAGACTGCGAAGGCTTTCTGTATTTATCTTCCCTCTCAGAGGAAAGTGGTGGTGAGGAGGGATGTGAAGTTTGAGGAGGAGCGAACCTTCAGGAGGTTGAGAGAGTCAGAGCAGGGAGAGCAGCAGGTCCCTGCACCTCAGGTTCCATCTACGCAGCAGTCAGGATCACAGGTTTTCGGGGTTATAGGACCATAGAGTGTTGGCACAGGTTCACTAGGTTCAGTGGTTAGGCCAGCAGGGTCTTCGGGGACAGGTGATGGGTCTACTATTACAGGTACACCTTACAGGGGATCAAGATTAGGATCGAGATCAGGATTACAGGGTACACCTAGAGTTGGCACACCAGCTTTAGGTTCACAGGTGACTGGGGCTTCTAGCTCTGGTAGCTCTTCAGATGAGGACAGGCCAGTGTGGGAAGAACGTTCAGGGAAGAAGAAGCCTAAGTGGCTTCGGGAGACCTTGAAGGATGCCTTAAAGGCTGGGACATCCAGTGACAAGGTGAGAGCCATTAAGATGCCTGAGAGATTGGGCATGGTGTTGGTGGCTTGTCCACGAGATTATGAGCGTTCTACTTTTGAGGAGGCCTCCTAGCATTCGGTATGGAGAGATGCCATGATGGATGAGTACCATTCCATCATGAAGAATGATGTATGGGAGATTATTCCGAGACCGTATGGGAAGTCAGTGGTGACTTCTCGTTGGCTTTACAAGCTGAAGCATGCAGCAGATGGGAATGTGGAGAAGTACAAAGCCAGGTTTGTAGCGCGGGGGTTTTCACAGGTTGAGGGCATTGATTATGATGAGACTTTTGCGCCGGTTGCTCGGTATACGTCTATCAAGGCATTGATTTCCATTGCAATGAAAATGGGTTGGAAGATCCATCAGATGGATGTGAAGACTGCATTTCTCAATGGAATCATACATGAGGAGATTTACATTGAGCAGCCTCAGGGCTTTGAGATACATGACAGAGAGACACATGTATGCAGGTTGAAGAAGGCCCTTTACGAGCTGAAGCAAGCTCCAAGAGCTTGGTACTCCACGATTGATTCTTACTTGCTGAGTATGGGGTTTTAGAAGAGTGAAGCAGATTTGAATCTCTACTTCATCATGGTTGGAGATGATCCTTTTGTTCTTCTGCTATATGTTGATGACTTGTTTATCACAGGGAGAGAGAGACCCATTGCAACTTGCAAGAAGGATCTTGCAGCAGAGTACGAGATGACTGATATTGGGCTGACGCATTATTTTTTGGGATTCAAAGTTTGGCAGGAGCCTGGACATATTTTCCTGGGGCAGGGAAAGTATGCGGTTGATATTATGAGGAGATTCAGGATGGAGGATTGCAGGCCTATGTCGACACCTATGATCACCAACTAGAAGAAGCTTCATGCTTATGAGGGAGAGTTGGTGGATCCTACTTTATATCGTCAGCTTATTGGGTCATTGATGTATTTGGTCAACACTCGGCCGAATTTGTGTTTTGCAATGAACACTCTTAGCCAGTTCATGGTTGAGCCTAGGAGTGTGCATTGGGTCGCTGCAAAACATGTGTTGCGTTATCTTTCAGGGACAGTGGATTTTGGTTTGGACTGCAGGAAGTTAGAGGGGATCAGATTGGTTGGCTATACAGATTCAGATTGGGCAGGCAGTGTGGCAGATTGGAAGAGCACTTTCGGATGTTGTTTCAGTTTGGGCTCGACAACAGTGTTGTGGTTCAGTCGGAAGTAGAAATCCATTGCATTGAGTACTGCAGAGGCTGAGTACATGGCAGCTAGTTTGGCCAGCTGCGAGGCCTTGTGGCTTTGCAAGTTGCTGGTGAATCTATTTGGTCAGGAGCTTAGACCTACGGTTATTTACTATGACAATCAGAGTTGCATCCAGCTCTCTGAGAATCCAGTTTTCCATGACAGGTCAAAGCACATAGAGATTAGATATCATTTCATTCGAGATTATGTTCAGAGAGGAGCAGTCACGTTTTAGTATATTTTCACTGATGAGCAGGTAGCAGACATACTGACGAAGTCTTTGGGGAGGGGCAAGTTTGTCTTCTTTAGAGACAAGTTGGGAGTGGTGCAGAACACCTTTCTTGGTAAGAGGGCATGTTAGTCTTGTACCTAGGAAAGTGTTCCCCTAGTGACTTTTGCCTTAGTCACTTAGAGAGGGGACATAAAGTGATCCTTGCATTAAATGACTTAAGTAAAAGCATTTAATTTGACTTTAGAGCATTAAAGTCACTTTTTGTTAAATTTAAGTGGGTGAGTGAAATTAATATTTTAGAAATAAAATATGAGCATTTAATTTCAGCCCTTGATCTAATCTCCATCGTTAGATTAGACTCACCATAGGGTTTTCTCAAAAAGGCATGGGAAATGCATTTTGCTTCACTTTTGCAGATTGAAGTGAGGAGAGAGAGCTGAGAGAGAGAAGAGAGAAAGTTTCCATTTCCTCTGAGCAAGAGGAAAAATTGCAGCAAGCAAATAGAGGGAAAGGACAGCAACAAAGAGGGCACGGAAATCGAGGAGAAGACAACAACATTTATTGCTGGTCCCTACAGTACGGTTTTCGAGGCAGCAGGCACGATTTCCGAGAAATTTTTTTCGGGCACGGATTTCGAGGTCCTTACAGTTTGTCTGCACAGGCTGCACAGTTCATCCATACAGTCTGTACAGTGGCACGAAAATTGAGGCAGAAAACAGGAAAAAAACAGAGTTTGATTTTTGCTGTTCAGCATGCAAATCGAGACAGAAATTTATCTTCCGAGTTGAGATAAGTTGGCTTGATATTTTCTGTGTATTGCTGTAAATGATAAACTTCTTCTGAAAAATAAAAATACTCTCTTTGACTGGTTTTCCTCTAGTGGGGTTTTCCAGGGTCATTGGCCAAAAATCCTTGTGTTCTGTGTGGTTAAATGGCGTGCTGATTTTTATTTCCTGTCACTGAAAAGATTGTTTACAGCAGTGTTTTAAGTCTGAAAATTTTTGTTTATTTCCAACACTTTATTTTTCTGAGAATGTCATAAATAGAGATATAATTTTTACTTAAAACCGGAGGCTGAAAACTAGTGAAAAATCTACATCAAGAAGTTGACATAGAAGCAGAAGTGGGATGAAGCAAGATTCAAACATCAATAGAAATTCTCATTAACAGCAAGGATTCCCATCCTCTTACTATAGGAACTTGCCATATTGTTTTTGCTCAGATGTCTAGTGCAAAGCTAGTGTAAAGAGATTGAATCCAAGGACCAGAAGAAAGCCAATCTCAAGAAACAAATTGTAAATCAGAAGGCAAAGGCCAATGTCAAAGCAACACTCATGGAGATGGACACATCAATATCTAATGTGCTTAATAGCTTGTAATTCGAGTATTTTGTTACTATGAAAGAATTACGTTGGCTTCTTGACACCATCATAGAATATAGTGCCATTACATCCCAAAGTATGATTGGGATCTGCCAAAAACAGTGGCAACTCATACAGTTGATAGTTTGGCAAGAACAGTTTGTGCCCTTCCTCCAAGAAGTGCCTCCATGTGCCTCCATCATGAATGAAATTTTACACGCACTGTCTAATTTTAAATCCTCAAGAAATGAACTTTTGCTACCACATCTATGTTCAAAGAGTGATGTCAATCATCTTGAATATTTCCGTGAGAAGTGCACCAAAGCATCTGCCCAAAAGATCCAGGTCATCAACTAAGCTGCTCTCCGAAGCCATCTTGTAGGCTCCATCGAGCAGAAGGGATTATTACAAGTCACGATTCATTAACTAAAGAAGGTGGAGGTTGAGCTAAAAATAGCTTACATCAAAAGTGTAATCTTTACCAAAGAAACACAATTTCTAGATATATTTTTTGTTTTGAGTAATTATTCTTCAAAATTCAGTATTCCTTGGGCATAATTACTATTTTGTCTTATTTAGAAGAGTCAAAAGTCGTATGAATAATTAGTTTCTTGAAAATTGAAAAGGCTATAGGCCAAACAGTTTTGGGTAGAAATTGGAAAGTGAAGAGTCATTGGGCTTTGTACATAAATAAAGGCTAGCAATATAGAATCAATAGGCTCTCATTTATGGTATGCAAGTTATCATGTTTCTAAGATTGAAGCGTTGAGCAATTATTCAGGATGCAAGCTATCTTCATCTTTGTGTAGGACTTATTTGGGTTGTTGTAAGTCGATGTCATTAAACTATTCCTTTGTTCAGATTCTTGCCATCATATACTTTGCTAATTTGGTCTTGAAGCAAGATGGGATGAGGATGATTACAACGATCTTGCGGAGTTAATTTGGTCTTGAAGCAAGATTCTTTTGATGTTGTGTAGGTTAAAGTCTATTTGACTATTCATGCTCTTGGTTATCAGATATTTGTTTCATTTAACTTGCTTCTACTACTAGGATTTATTTTCTACACTTGATTTCCACAGTTTTTAAAATAGAAAACCCATAAAATCTTAGGAACACGTAAAAATGAATTTAGCAGCAAGTGCTGCAAACTGAAGGGTCTGCCACTAAAAAGTGCGAATCACATCTTGAGGATTTTATCAAGACGGACTTATTCTTGTGTGTATCTTTCATTGCATAAATTGATGCACCTGTGAATGTTCCAAGCTGCATTTTCTTATATATTGCTGTTTTATTAGTCTTGGTGCTGATGATTTTGTTTTAGTGTCTGCTAACTTCTGTGTTCATGTCAAATTGCTGTAATGGTTTTCAATTTTTCAGTACATAACATTCTCTGATCTATACTGATATTAGTTGCATGCTTTGCCTGTTAATTTGTGGTTTACAGAGGAGGAATCAAAAGCTTCTAGAGGAAGCACCATCTCCTGCTTTGACCACTGAGCTAAGAAGTGCCATGGGGAATGCTGCAGTTGCAGCTGCTCTATCTATAGGATATATTGGGGTTGGCACCGTTGAATTTCTTCTAGATGAAAGTGGTGATTTCTATTTCATGGAGATGAACACTAGGATCCAGGTAAGCATGTGTGTTGGTTCCATGCCTTGAACCATTTCTTGTTTGAGAAATATTTTTGTTAAATTGATCAACTTGATAAGAATGATAAGGGGTGGATTCTTTAGGTGGAGCATCCAATTACTGAAATGATTTCCTCCACTGATTTAATTGAGGAACAAATTCGTGTTGCACTAGGAGAGAAGCTTCGTATGAAACAGGTAATACATGGGGTTACTGCACCAAGTTTATTTCTTTCAATTAATTATCACCTCATGTAGATAATTTTTTAAGCTGATCAAGGCTTAAGTTTTAACACACATTCAAATTTTCACAGGAAGATGTGGTGTTGAGAGGACACTCCATTGAATGCAGAATCAATGCTGAGGATGCTTTCCAAGGATTTCGCCCAGGGCCAGGTAACATGCCTTGTTTCTTGGTTAGGTTTCTTCTGATGTGTCAAATAGATAACTGCTATTTGTATGCATGCCATGAGCTTAGACACATCAAAGAGGCACTGGATAAAGAGTTAAAAGCAGTATATTAGTCGTTTTATTTCTGCATTAGAACTTATAATCAACGAGTATTATTGTAGAGTTCCAACATCTGAAATAAGTAGACTAACTAAAAAAACTGTTTAAATTATTTCTCATAATAGATCAAAATACATTGCAGCTTTTATCATGCTGCAGTTTGAGAACTTTGAAAGAAGCTAAATGTTTAGACAAGAGATTGATTGTACTGACCTGCGACAAAGCACATCTACTACACTTTGGGATAGCTTAGCTGCTGGAGTCCCTAGCTGATTGACCATTTTCAACTGACTATAAAAGTTAAATTTCAATTTAATGCAATCTCCATCCCTGTTTGTGCTGTGGCCATAGCTAGTAGCTACATGGAAATTGCAAGGAGGCTGCCTTTTGCTTTCAGTAATGACACTTGATGACAACTCTTTTGCACAGGGATGGTGTTTGTTCATGTCTCTTTAAACATGGGCTTTGCTTATCCTTGGTGTTTGTGATTCCCCATTTCACTTTGTCTGATTCATTTGCTGGATAGAGAATGTTGCAAGCTTTTCCTTTGAAGTATGGATGCTATTACTATAATTTCTTTCTTATATGAGAACCTGTAGGCGTCTGTCAGTTTCAACTTTTGATCTATTATGTTTCTTTCGTGTGCAGGTAGGATAACAGGTTACTTGCCACCAGGAGGTCCATTTGTGCGAATGGATAGCCACATTTATTCCGATTACGTAGTTCCTCCAAGTTATGACTCTCTATTAGGAAAGGTTTGTATCTGAACTTGTTTTTACTATGATCCATTGTTTTGTATAGTTTTATTTTAAAAATATTGCCATGGATCATGCTAAAATCTGTGAAATCTGTACGATACAGTATATGTGGTTTTTCATCATTGGACTTTTACATTTAGATCATTATTAGTTGCTATGCTTTATAACCTATTGATACCTCCAAAGTTTTGTTTTGTCCCAAGGAATGCCGATTTTCATCTTTTATATACAACATGATTTGGTTTATAAATTATTTGGAAGAATAGTTTAAAGTTTTATGCAGAGCAGACTATTGATCCATTTATAACTGTGCTTTCATTTCAGCTTATCGTCTGGGCACCTACTAGAGAGAAGGCAATTGCACGAATGCAAAGAGCTCTTAATGAAACTATTATAGTAGGTAAATTACAAATCATATCACCTGTGATCTTTATGCATATTGAAACCTAATTTTTTTGTTCTTAAGTTTGTATTGAGATGGATACTTGGTTTGCTCCTTTGAGAGCGAAGGTTTTGAACATTGTTAAGTATTACATATGTTTTTGAATCTGTGCATTCTGGGCTGCAGTGGTCAATATTGTTCTTAAATTGAAAATTAGAAAACAAAGAAGTTAAACTGACCATTAGCTTCTCTAGTTTCAATTGTTTTTTCATTTTCTCTTCTTTGTTTGATTGTATATGGAGTCGTTTTCTCTGTCATCTTGTTGCAGAAATATTGTGTTGGTTTGGTGTTTTTAAGTTCCAAGTTTATTCTGTCCCTTGTTCAAATCATTCTCTTTGATTTTATTCCTTCCATGTTTGATTCCTGTTTGCCTCTGGCATGAGCACAGCTGGGTGAATGAATAGTCACTATTAGGGAAATAAGATGACATTGGTAATGCAATATTATGTGACACAGCTATTGCATTTTATCCTTCATCACTGCTGTTCACAGTATTAGAAATTTGTGATTATTAGTTCTGATATGTGGGATGAGTCTCTTTCATCACTGCAGTTCACAGTATTAAAACTTTGTGATTAGTAGTTCTTATATGTGGGATGAGTCATCTCATTTTCTCACTACTACTTTTGTTACTAAAACCTGCCTTTTCCCAAAAATTATCAGGCCTTGGGAATGTTAGCAACAACCTTGCATGCCTGTACTCAAAGACATTCAAGTCCTTGAACAAAGTGTAACCCTTAGGGCACTTACGAAGGTTGCCCACTATCACCACCACAACTCTTCCGCTCACTTTAGATCAGCTCTCCTCCGACACAAGGGGTGAAATCATAGATAAGATAAGATATTTTATTAATGTCAAACATGTGACCACAAACAGGTCAATGGGACTGCTGAGTACATCAGTGAGATTACAAAGTTGGAGCGCTAAAGCCACCCCCGGAAAATCACAATATAATCAAATCTATCTTATAAAAAGAAGAAACCAAAGCCTAAGTCATGATATCATGGAGAACAAAGCAATGATGTATATGTTTCGTGTTGTAACTGTACCTAGGGTTTCTAGTTTTTTCTAACAACTGCTACCTCATAAGTAAGAATTGGCTAGGTGCATCTAGTGAGTATCTGTACAAGGGAGGCAATCCATCAAAACACCCTCAAACTCTAAAAGTTTTGAGACCTTGATAAACCAATAGTGTGCTCATTTGGGGGAGCTAGCTACAACAGTGGACTTTGATAAGAAATAGCCTAGGTACGGATACTAGTTTAGATCCACAATTGAGTTGGAAAACTCTGAACTTGATGGAGTGAGACTAGGTTAAAAACAATGTCAAGACAAAGAATGTAGGCACTGAGACCCTCTACTGCTTTGTTGGTGTTCATCACTCTAATTGCCTTCCAAATATCCTAACATGAGAATAAGTAGCAAATGGGAGAGCATGAGTAAAGACACACAAAAATTGTATATGGAGGGCCTCATAATTGTCGCTATACCATCACTTCATAGGGCATGAACTAGACACCATTCTATCAATGAATGCCAATTGTTAACCAGGGATCAGGTTGACCTTTCCAACTTAGTCAGCTAATGACTTAGGCAATGGACACCTTAAACACTTGATCAATTGTTTCATTTTTATTATTTCTAGGATGGTTTGTTAGTTTTGATTAATGTTTTTGGAGATGAATGAAAAAAAATTCTCATTTGAATTAATTGCTAATGCTTTGTACTATTTTTTTTGGGAGGGGGGGTTTTATATGCAATCATTTGTAATGCATTAGGTAAGGACCTATGTCAAGGTCAAGTTTACTAACCCCCATGACTATGATAAGGTATGATAAGGGTTGAACGGACATCATGGGTACCCACCAATTGGTTTATGTATATGATCGACCACCAAATTTTAAATTAGGGTTCATAGATTGTACCTAGCCTAGTACATAGGCCAGGCACTTCACTTTGAATCATATGAAATAATTATGCAATTCGCACCCCATGAGTTAGAATATATAAGTTTGCTAGGTAGGGTATACCCATCCTTTCTATACAATTTTTACTTCACCGTTACTTTCTAACAGTCTCCACCCTAATCCAATGGAATGACACCACCCTATTGAAATGGGGCCAAACTCGTCCATCTTAAAACATAGCCTCACAATCCTCTAAATATGCACAAGGTTATTTTGGGTTAATTGCTTTGCTTAGACTAAACTCTTATAGTTGTAACAATGTTGTCAACAAAGAACATAAGCTCATCTTGTAGATGATATACCCATGTTTCTATAGAGCATTGCCAACATCCCAAATCAGGTTTGTGGTGGGAAATTCCATGTAGAACATCTCTATTTTAATTAACCAAGGGCATGTAAGATATTTTTCAAGTTTTTGCTATGTTGCCCATCACAATTCCATGCTAGTTAGAATCCTCACGTTGAACACCTAGAGTTCACCACATGGATTCCAAACTTGTGTTTTTAATATCCAGCTCATATTTTCTTTCTTTCATAGGAAAAAAGGGCATTCCCTAGATTAACGAAGGGGTAATTTTCACAACAATAAAACTTAGTATTTTTTATTTCCGATTTTTGCCCTTCAGTGCCTTTCCGCACCATTGATCTGCGTGGAATCTTCCTGGACCGTTGGATCTGGTGAATCACGGAAGGCGGAAGATCAACTTTTCATGATCAAATTCTTATGTTTTCCGACTTTTGATCTCCGCCCCTCTGCTCTTTTTCAGATCGTTGATCTGGATAGAAGCCCTCTGATCCGTTGATCTGGAAGATCGCGGAAGGCGGAAATCAGGAGTTGAAATTTTTATAACCAAATTCTTGGGTACTTCCACTTTCCGATCTCCATCCTGTTGCTCCTTTTTTAGCCATTGATCTGGGGTGGAAACGTTCTTAGCCATCGATCTTGGACTACAGAAGGCGAAAGTCGGGATTCTACTTTTTATAATCAAATCTGTACCTATTCCGCACTTCCACTCCCGATTCTCCTTGGGCAGAAATGATTTTTGGCCCTTTGATCTCTTTTGAGGGTTGGATCTCCACCGTCCATTCCTGCCAAGGCCTATCCTTGATTAGATTTTTCATACTTAGCACATTTTCAGATTGCGCCAAAGGATTTTTTACTATTTTGACATCCAGGTCTAGGAATAAGCCTCCCTAACAACATCAAAACCCCGTCTATATACCGCGAGGTCATAAGATATGAATTTTTTTGGACCCTACCCCTCATATTTTTACTGATCTAGACCTTTGGAGGGGCATTGGTGCAAATGCCTTATGTAGAAAACTTCAAAAATTTAGCATAGGTGCTAACAACAGCTCCAACTCGAGGATTCTATCCTCCCTGTGAAGTATCAAAGAACCATGTAGAACACGTGCCTGATCCATTGGGTTGGTCCCAAGATTTCCTGAAACATGTTCTAAAAACAAAAGTTGAACAGATACTGAAAACAAACTGGAAAATTGCTTAAAAGAAACACTCACGATGTCAAGTTCATTTATTCCTATCTACCCTACTTACTGAACAACAATGCTCAATCAAGTAATTTCTCACATCCAATGAATCCAATGAATCCAATGATAGTTTTGGGAGTTATTTGGTGGTGACTTATTTGTCAAGTAACATTGACCTACACTAAAAGGTCATTTTTATCCATCACTTCTCCCTTATCTCTTGATGAGCTTATCATCAACCTCTATGGATTGGTTGATCTCCACCCTTTTTGTGCCTCACGATCAATGGTTTGGGTTTCTCCTGGTTACTATAAATTGAGGTCATTAGTGTTGAATCAAGTAAGTGAAGGGTGGCTTATGGTATTGATCGTTAGCCTAGACTCTATGGGTCCTTAGGTTAGATCATCAATATGTTGGAGAGTTGTATGGATCCCATTTGAACTCTAGACACATCTGAGCTCTAACAATTGTAATTGGGAAGAGTTTGGAGATAGATTAGATTTGCAGATTATTACTCCATCTAGAGTTTCTTAGCACTTCATCTTGAGCATATTGATCTTGTCACTCTACATTGATTGTTGATGGTAGCAACTGATTTCTCCTTGCAACTTATTAAGGATCTAGTTGTAGCTTATTGATACTATTATACATTGTTCCACTCAACATCTTATCCTTGATAGCAACAAAGTTTGAAGCTCTCTTTGCCACTTTATTTAGGATGTTTAAAGTTGTCATTAAGGGGGGATGTAATGCAATGCCATCATCTTCCAGCTATGTTTGTTACATCCTTGAAGTAGTCATCTTAAAGATAAGAGACGAGATTACCACCGTTTTAAAAGTCGGACAACCCGGACTCAAACTTAGCCAAGTTGATCGAGTTGATTCGACCTTCAAACTGGATTGGGTGATTGGTTCAGTACTGAACCGGTCGAGTTGATGTTTGAATCTGCTCGTTTGGTACCAAACTGGTCAATTCGGCCAAGTCTTGACCTGAACCGAACGAGTTGTGTACAAAAAGAAATATGATCCGATTAGTTATTCTGTAGATTTGGCAATACTAAATGGTAATGTTAAAGTCTAATAGTAAAAGTGACATTCTCCTTATCTTTCATTTTCTATCCTTTTACTTGAATTTTTAACATTACCATTAATTGTTTCAGGATGTTTGAGAGTGGTTCCAACCTCATCCGACGTAATTGCAAAAAGTAGAATTCTAGATCCCATTCAAAAGTTAGTAGACTTAATAGTTTTCAGTATTGCAAAGTTCTCATCAAATTCTATCATGCACAACAATATGGGATTGGCATTTAATCAAGCACATCAACCCCTTTATATACCTTGATGTTGGTGGTGTTGATTGTTGAACTCCTATGTCATGACCTTAATAAAATGTACTCTTCACTTAAGCAAATTCACTTATTAAGCATGGGAAGCTTGTTCTACCTTATTTTAACAATTGGATTAGGAAGTTTCATCAAAATTGTAGGGTATTGAGTCATTGACTAATGTCTTGGGAGGATCATCTTTAGAATCAAGGATCAACTTATATATATATATATATATATATATATATATTGTGTTTCCTCGTTTTCAAAATTTTTGGGGGTCATGTTTCTAACACATCCTCGTTTAGTAAACTTGTCACCGAAAGATATAAGATGAACCCTAAACTCGTGCTTCTAGACATTCAACTAATACTACTACTACTATTGCAGTTGTTGACGACTGTGAGGAGTTTGAGCTTGAGCTAGATGATGATGTCGTTGCTAGTCCCTGTTGAATTTTAGCATTAGCATGAATAGTTTTAAAATTTGCAGACTAACATAAAACAAATGACAAGTGCAATAAACAACATCAACACATCAACACACTGAACACGAGTTTTTCACTGGGGAAAACTTTAAAGGACAAAAACCCCAAAAGCATTAGTAATTCATCTCATAAATGAGACGATCGAGTTTTTCAAAAATTCCACAAACCCTAACTGGGTTTGTACCATAGATCCACAATTATAGAAGACAATCCTTTTTACTCTGAAATGCCCAATTAGGGCTTTCTCCCCTAAACTTTCTCTCTCCTGCCCGGAGAGATCAAACTGCCCCAATTCTGTTTTGCCTGCCTGGATCCACTTTTCACCTGCCTGTACCTGTTGCCCTACTGCTGTTCTGCTGCCTGGAACCTGTTGGGCAGGTCTGTGCGCTGCCTGAGCCCTGCTGGGCTAGTCCGTGGACTGCCCAAGGGTCTGGTGCAGACCTAGCACCCTTCGGGCTAGTCTGCAAACTGCATGAGGGTCTGGTGCAGACCCAGCACCCTCCGGGCAAGTTTGCAGACTTCCCAAGGGTAGCCGGTAGCCCTCACGGGCTAGCCTTAAGGCTGCCCGAGGGTCTGCAAGAGGCCCCAAACCCTCTCGGGCTGGCCTATTGGCTGCTTGAAGATTGCGTGGGCTCTCGGTAGCCTTCACGGGCTGTTGCTACAGGCTGCCCGAGAACTTAGAAGAAGGGCCAAGCCCTAGGGTGGCTTGCCCGTGGAAGAAAGGAGGGCTTCCCGTGAAAACTTGGAACTGCCCGGTGACCTCTTGGAGGCTGCTCATAAGAGTGTTCAGCTGCCTGGAGGAGAAGAAGAGAGTTAGGGTAAAACCCTAGCTCATAAAATTGATAAAAAAATGTTGCTACCGAAATCCTAGCTTAGGGTTTATAAAAAACAAGTGTGAATGCCCTAGCTAGACTCATCCATGCTAGGGCATCACATCAAACTTCCTTCTCTTCAATAACCAACAATTTCTTTTGTTGGAGTAGTTGTACCTATGAGAGCAAGTGTGTGTGTAATAATGAAATGGATTGATCTTCTTATTATTTTAAGTGGACCAAAAACTCAAAAGAACAAAATATTTTTATTTTATTTTTTTCTCACTTTGACTTTTACCTTAGTGGTACTAAAGGTCTTTTTGCACTTTCACTTTGACAACTTAGTGGTACTAAGGGTCCTTATGTATTTTTGACTTTTGATTTAGCCTTCTTCAAGTGCCCTGTGGTCAAAATAAGTGGTCAAGGTGGTCATTCATACCCACTCAAAATACATCATCATAAACAGAGAGAATTACTAATGCTTTTATCTCTCACTCTGTGTGATACCAAGATCGGATACTAAGGTGTCTTAACTAAGGGTAATTGAGCCTTGGAGAAGATCACAAAGCCCACTAATCGAGGGTTAGAGTGCCACATATGCCTAGACCCTGTCTAGGGCCTATAGTGTCTTCCTGGTAACAGACCAGGTGCCTCAGCCATAGGCTGCATAATTTGACACTAGGTCAAATACTTGGTAACAGACCAAGCGCCTCCATTCTCTCGGAGAATGGCCCTCAACCCTAGGCTGAGTCCCTAGTGTCGGACTAGGTAAATTCATGGTAACTGACCAGGTGCCTCCATTCAAAGAATGGCCACCTAGCGCTAGGCCGAGTCCCCCAGTACTAGACTGGTTCCACATCCTGGTCCTGAACCAAATGTCACCATTCAACAGAAAAGTCACTCAACTCAAGGTTGAGTCCCCCAGTGCTGGACTGGTTCCATATTGTGGTCTTGGACCAGATATCCCCTTTCAATAGAATGGTCACTCAACTCTAGTTTGAGTCCACATCCTGGTCCTTGACCAGGTGTCTCCATTCTCCTAAGAGAATGGCTCTTGATGCTGCTAAGAAAAATCAACAGTCTCGATTCTAGTTCTAGTTCTACTTCTAGCAATGGTGATGAGTTTGATGATTGATCATGTTGATCAATGATATGTATGATGTCTGATGTAGTGGCATCATAACATGTTATTTTTTGGACTCTATAGGCCATTTAGGCCCTCATTGATTATGTATTTTGTTCTAGATATGTATTACACAGTACACTTCGTGCCATTTTGATATATTCACCCTTATATGGTATATACATGACTAGACTTTGGTCATTGTCTCTAATGCTCTAGAATCATGGGTTAGAATCTTTAAAATATTGTTTTTCTTTTATGTATTTTTGAGTAAACCGAGGCATTAAATTCAAATCAGTCGAGTCATTAACAATTTCTGGTTCAAATCCGAGTTGACCCTTGACCAATACCTAGTCTATGTATTGGTCAATACCTAGTCCAAGTTTTAAAACATTGGATAAAACCCCAAGGTGGAGAAACATCCTCAGAAGTAAAGCATTCTTATTCTTCAGTAAACTTTCCCCAATTACAATTTCTAGAGCACACACATGTATGGAGTTCAAATGGGATCCATGCAACTCTCCAAGATATGGATGATCCGGTTTAAGCCTTAAGAACCCTTAGGGTCCAAGCAAAAGATCAATACCATAAGCCACCCACCACTTGATTCAACACTAATGGTCTCAACTTATAGGGACGAGGAGAAACCCAGACCATTAATCACAAGGCATAATCAAGGGTGGAGATCAACCAATCCATAAAGGTTCATGATATGCTCATCAAGAGATAAGGGAGAAGTGGATTAAAATGACCAATTAGTGTAGGTCAATGTTACCTAACAAGCAAGTCACCACCAAATAACTCCCAAAACTATTTCCATGTGTATATGTGCAATTTTACAAAAGTCTAGTGAGGTGAAGTTACATGTACAAGTGCCCTACAAATGATGTTATAATGATCATCATTATCACATCAAGTACAATATCACATCAGGCCATTAGACAACATTAAAACATATTCTAACATTCCCCCTTAATGTTGATTAGAGGAATGAGCAATTGAGAAATTTAAAATTTCACAAGTCTATTGACGCGTGATTGTGTGTACAAATGCAAATGATATTCTTCACAACTATCATAATGATAGGCTATACAACAATAAATGTTGCAAGTAGACAATCATTACATTCGGAATGGAACAAACACAGTTGGATGAAGATGGCATTACATTACATTCCCCCTTAATGACAACTTCAAACATCCTGAATAAAGTTGCAAAGAGAGCTTCAAACTTCCCTGCTATCAAGGATAAGTTGTTGAGTGGAACAATTTAGAAAACCATCAATAAGTTGCAACTAAATCATCGATAAGGTGCAGGGAGAAGACATCTTCTACTATCAAGAATCAATGTAGAATCACAACATCAATATGCTCATGATGAAGTGCTAAGAAACTCTAGGTGGAGTAATAATCTACAGAGCCAATATGTCTCCAAACTATTCACAAATACCACTCTAGAGCAAGTGAAGCAAATGGAGAGTTAACTTAAGGAAGAATCTCCAAGAGTAAAAGGCATGAATCAACATTGAAAGTCTATAATGTGTCAATGAAAAATCTCCTCAACAAGACATGAAAGATAGCAAGACATGAAGCTGAATGTGATCTAATAGGCTGAAGGTGTTGATCAACTGAAGTGCTTCAATCAAGAGCTTGAACACGATCTTAGTATGATCAACAAGTGCTCAAATATGCACCACATGCATTGTAAAATGGTCTCCCCATCACAAATACGTGGTGCCAAACAAATAACCAAATTTATGTAATCAAGAAACTGTCTCAAATAGACTACGGCTGTCATGTTCAAACAAAGGAAATATGTGGCCATTACCATCCTGAATAATCATATGGCAAATTCATGAAAATTGGCACAGTTGATGTCTTGTTGCAAATGTGTTCATAACTTTTGCTACAAGTGCTGAAATCAAATTCTGTCGAAGATCTATTGGAGATATTGAAGAGATTTTCTATTGATATATGGATTTTAATCTACAATAGCCCAATGAGTGAGAAAACGTTTACTGAAACTCAAGGTATGCACATCGCCTTCTTTTGTCAAATGCCTGCAGAGCTTAAATTGATGTTCCGTGAAAAACCCATATGTGATAACAGAAAAACATTTTCAATGAGCTATGTAGACCCTTTGAAACACTCTGTAGAGGTCATAGAGAGTTAGAAACCATTTAAGGTTTACAGAATGGGGTTGTCCTCCATTCACAATGGAAATGCCAGATCTGGCCAAAAGATGCTTAGTAATTGAAGAAACTAAGCATGTGGTTCAGATCTATTTATAGATCTCTACGAAAATAAGGATAAAAAAACCAGATCTGAAGTGGTGGGGTAATAGATCTAAAGATCTACTAATGTTTGATGTAAAAATAAATTCAATATAAAATTTTATCCAATGAATTAGATCTTGGTAACGGGTTCTAATACCATGTAAATATACTCTCTTGCTTGTTCATCTTACCATTTTGTTTTGATGCTTTCCATGTGAGTTTAGATAAGTTAGATCTTGTGGTTATTTGTTATTGCATATGTTCTTATCTTGTTTTGATGCTTTCCATGTGAGTTTAGATAAGTTAGATCTTGTGGTTATTTGTTATTGCATATGTTCTTGATCTTACAAAAGCAAATAAATCCAAAAAGCATCTATGCCATCAAACTTTATCCAAGATTTGTACCCAGCCTCATCAATTTTTCCAAGATTTGCATCCGGCCTCGTCTGCTTCCCCATATTAACATGCGGGAGCATAACCACTAAAATATGGTTTGACAAACTTATTCTAGCTATCTTAACCTGAAGAAATATCCATCGTATCCAAAATAAATAGATATAAACTCAAAACAGTACTTAATATCAAGATTTGGTCACAAAGATCCATTTGGAACCTCAAAACTCCATATAAATTCATTATAAAATCAATACGACAGAACTAGCATATCTGAAGCACATGTTGACGTATAATGTCTCGACTCTTCATAGGAATGGTACAAGAGTGAAGCTATAATTTACATGGTTGCACTTATTGAGAGTCTGAGACTAACATAGTCATTCTCGTTTTTCATATCTTCCAAACAAGCATCATTGCCACTTATTTATAAGCAAAATTGATCTTCGGCTTTTCGGCTTTCATGTTGGAATAGTTCAATTATTACGTAACGTAAATTGTGTCATTTATGATAATCACGTGTTGGTTTTAGTGACATTTCAAATACCAGTGTCAATAATCTTAATGAAAATATTTTCGGTGGGTACTCTGATTTTCTAGCCTGATGATTTTTTGTGGTGTTTTGTTTGTCTTTGCAGGAATACCTACTACCATTGACTATCATAAACTTATCCTAGAAACTCAGGTAAAGCTTCTTATATGCTTGTACTTTGCTTTTGCTATTCTTGTTCGTTAATGTCTCACATTATCAGCCAGCCTCTCTGAAAATCACTGTGGATGGGCCTTTTTGGCAGGACTTCAAGGATGGAAAAATTGATACAGCATTCATTCCCAAACATGAAGAGGAGTTGGCTTCTGTATGATTTCCATCATATTATTTTGTCGTGTTCAATTTTATTTCTTTTTGTTTAGCTTTTATGCATTAAGAATCCATTTTTATGGCACACTGCAATTTTTGTTTATTCAAAGGAAATGTGGAGACCATACAAAGGTAAAATAACCATCATATATGGATTCTCATTCTTGTTTTCTTATTTTCTTTCTCTGGATGTCTAATTTCAATTGCATTTATTATTGCAGCCTCATGATGCTGTGCAATTACCTGTACCCACGAAGAGCGCTGTTAAAGCACTTGCTTGAATTGAAAGTTTCATGATGTGAGTTTAGTTATCAGGGTTGATTGTTTTTGTCGCAGAAACAGGCCTGCAGAACAGTGAAGTTGCTCCTAATATTGTAGCCTATGATGGTTTATGCAGAAGCCACTTAATAATTGACAAGCTTGTCTGATTTAAAAGCCAAGCTCCTGTCATTGCATTTTTATTCCAGAGGTTATTATGTATTTGATTCAACATCATTGTTCCTAAAAGTATGGCTTTTATGGCCATATGTTCTGGCATTCCAATCATGAACAAATTGAAATGAGCTATTTTTTTAGTCAACGTATAAAATCATTTATCAAAGAAACGTAAAAATTTACTGTTATTTATGACCCTGTGTCTGCTAAAGAAAACTGTAGTCCATCACCATCTAAAAACAAATTTGGGTTATTTGTAATTGCTATGAAACATTAATTAGACATGTACCTTGATATTACGCTCCATAATATCGATCATATTTATTCTGATTTACAGGAAGTTCAACCAAAAAAAATTCTATTCTAATATCGTCAGATGGGCATTGACATCATTTGAGTCATAAGTCGATGAGGAATTTATTGGAACTTTTATACTGATATTATAGAAAATGCCCGGGGTAATTGCAACGTGTCTGGTTACAAGCTCGCATTCCTTGCTCAACCATTGCCGATAATGTCAAATAGTGGTGAGATTAAGAATGCATGAGTTTTCTATATTTCGATGTTACGTAGTTTTCTGTAAGATCATTTATTATATGATGTATATAATTTTTTTTAACAGCAACCTTGAATATTGTATTAATAAAAAAGCTGTGAACAGCCAGATTACAAAAAAGGCAGGACTGAAACCTGCTAAGTTCTAGAAGAACCAAAATAACTGAGATATTCATACGGATAAGAATTGTCTTGAGCTTGCTTCTATGCCTAATAAAACTTCTAAATCCCCAAAGAGGTATAGACGGAAAAAAACTCCTAAAACGAGAAAACAAAAAAACATGAGATATCAATGAGGCTAAACTTGTTTCTTCTGCTTTCCTTTCTGTTCTTTGGCAGGCTGCTCCACGGAGACTTCCTCCATTCCTTGATTATTGTTCTGGTTATCTTGGATGTAGCTCCCCTGATTCATATTAACCAATATTTTCAGGTCATCCTAAATGTAGCCTATGTTGCTCATTACCTCATAAAGGTCATAAAGGTCACGGTGGTTGTCTTCTATTTGGTTTTCGATCTGCCGAACCATCCAATCCATTGTTCTACTACTTTCTTCCATGCTTCTGTTGATTATATCATATAACCAACTCATGTTTTTCTTGATGTCCTTGAGAGTGTTCTGGATATCTTCCAAGGTGGCTCCTCTTCCTGCCATTTCCTCCTGCAGAGCTGCGCAGTCTGTCTGTTGCAAGCTTTCCGGGCCTGAGATGCTAAATGTTTCCAAGAGACAGGAGCAAGAGCTTTCACTGAAATCCAACCTATTTGCTATCAAACACACGGTCCCAACACCGTTCTGCAAATTACCAACAGCGGGGTGGAATATACCAGACTCGCCTCTGTCTGCGTCTATTTCCAGGTGTTCATAAACACAAATCTCTTCGTCAACGACGAAAGCCTTCAGCAGGAGCAGCAATGCCTATCACTATACCTGGATTTTCATGGACGAGAGCCTTTTCGCAGACAGGAATACCTTCACTGGGTCGCAGGGCAGAATGAGCCGAATTTGGGGAATAAATCTGAATTTGGAGGGGTTCCATGGCTCGTGCGAGCCTTCCATTCCGATTGTAAATGCCTACAGGATCTTTTATTGCCATCACATGGGCAGGGTGATAACGGATGGAGACCGGCAGCCATGCTGGCTGCCGGTTAGCAAAAACGCCGGGAGATAACGTGTCTCCGACGAGCGTCGCAGATAGAGGGGGGAAGAGCCCTGGCCCCTAAACCTTTATTCTTCAAACTCATCCTGGGATCTTGTTTTGATCTCTTGCTAGGGGAAGACCACCTTTGGAGGCACTTAGCATTCCAAAAAGACTTGGGGAACATAAAAGTAATTAGTGAGAATTCATTTCACCTTGATTGACCCAATTCCTAACTTACCGCCTTGATTTGCCAGTTTATCGGCCTCTGAATTGTTACCTCAGAGGATGTAGATATACGCCTTGATTTGCCAGTTTATCGGCCTCTGAATTGTTACCTCAGAGGATGTAGATATAGGAAGCTTGAACTTCCCCAA
The DNA here is from genome assembly GCA_001517045.1 of Pseudotsuga menziesii. Taxonomy (NCBI): domain Eukaryota; kingdom Viridiplantae; phylum Streptophyta; class Pinopsida; order Pinales; family Pinaceae; genus Pseudotsuga; species Pseudotsuga menziesii. The sequence goes on from LPNX010341348.1 coordinate 168,233, forward strand.
GAACCTGTTGAATGCTCAAAACTCATGGATTCTTTTAGTTTTGATCATGCCTTTGTTGTTTCCATTGTTATTTTATGTATTACTTGCTTCGAATCCTCAATCACTATGATCTTTGCGATGTTGAGTTTTGCCTTAGGAGGTTCATACTATAACACAGAGAAAGCCATTCTGCTTCGTTGTTATTGGTTTTCCGGATCCCACCCGCACCTTCCTCCCCAAGGATGCAGATAATTATATAGTATACAATCTGATAATATTGTGTACATTTTGCATCAAAGAGAGAACAAGCCATGGATGAAGGAAGAAATACCCTCCATTTATCATTCATTCATTTATCAAGTAGATAAAAGATAAATAAATTCCAAGATTTAAAATCACTGGTAACTGTTATTTATAATAATATTATGCATATCGATATTATAAATTTTCTTTTAACCGTAGGAGATATTGGTTTTGAGGTTTCTTAAAAAGTGGCTGGAACTGCTTCTGGTCATTCCATATTACAAAATTGCCAGGTCTGAGTACAGCAGTTGTGTGTGCTCATCCGGCAATGACGGTCTTTCCAAAATACGTCTTGCTAGTGTAAACTTTGCAAACTGTCCTAAAAACTTAATAAACTTAACATACATATACCACCAAACAGGAGTCATAAACAAAACAAGAAGGATGGGTTTATAACCTAAGGAATTTGTACGAATGAGGAATTGAACAAAGTGGAAATTCAATATTGTACGAATGAGGAGTTGAACGAAGTATAGAAATTCAATATGATTATGATGTGAAAAATAATTCACGAGAATTTGGCTATTAGAAAAAGCGACCATTTTGTAATAAACAATGAAATTATGAAAAATTTTGTAATAAACAATGAAATTATGAAAAATATGATTTTGATTAGTATCTTTTGTAGTAAATCATAAAATTATGAAAAATATGATTTTGATTAGGATCTTTTGTTTTTCATCATTTGAATATAGGCATTTAATTATCGTCGAAATTGCATTATAGATGGTGAAAATATTTTAAAAATGGGTTTAACATATTCAATTGAATTATTGAATTATTTTACTATTTAAAATAAGCTTAGTGTAGTTGAATGAAGTTAATATTTAATATTTAATATTTATAATTTTATTTTATTTTAATATTTAATATTTATAAAAAAAATTAGGTAATTGGAAAAGACTTATTTTGAATAATGGAAAAAGACCTGGTTCATAGAATGTTTAGGCTGCATTTAGAATTATTAATAAGTCTTTCACCATTATTAAACATTATAAAACTTAGACGTAACTTCTAAAATATTAATGAGACTCTATGCATGAAACCTAGCCCGCCCACTACTACCAACCTAAGAATGTCATAAAGTTAAGCGCTAACTATTGAATTTAAGATTTATATTTCAAAGTTTCATGGTTATTGATTCAATGATTAATTTTGTTGCTTTTATGAGCAACTCCTGGGAATTCACTATTTTAGTCCATTGAAGTTGTTTCTCATAATGATATGTTTTAGGTTTTGGTGATTCATGTGATTTTGAATCTATTTTGTGGGTATGTTTAAGATGACCATGATTTATATTATGTATTTTTTGAAAAAGCCATTATGTTTTTGTGAAAAAGACATTTCCAATAATAGGATGTATGAAAATGACACATTACCAATAATAGGAAGTATGAAAATGACATATAAATTGATGAAAGAAATGGATATTTAGAAGAAGTTGATTTAAAATGAAGTTAAAAAAACATTGTCAATAATAATAAGTATGAAAATGATATTTAGAGTGACGAAAGAAATTGAAAAAATGGACATTTAGAAGAAGTTGATTTAAGATGAAGTTAAAAAAACATTCTCAATAATAAAAAGTATGAAAATGATATTTAAAGTGACAAAAGAAATAGTTATTTAGATGTTGATTTGAGATGGAGTGAGAGACCAACAAAGTCCATTATTGATGGATTAACGCTATAAGAGGTTTATCGCAAAGTTGTTAAGAGTATAGGTACATCAATTTTGCCATCATATTATACATGTTTGTTACATAGTATCTATTTCTTGGGCTTGTTAATATTTGTGGTTTCATAGTGTTAAGTGCTATAATTCGATCCTGTAATCCCAAACTATTATTACACTAAAGAACTCTAGCATGTACAACTTTGTCGTGCTAGCACATATGAACAACTTAACAAAATGTCATATGCCAAATCTCTGCAATTACCATTCACTATCTTCCTTTCTATGTATTTTGTTCTTCCAATTTCTAAATATGTATTGTTTAAAAAATATGATTGCCAAAACAAAGTGATTCATATTCCTTTGTGCTTATTTGTAGTTGTCTCTAAGATTGTAAATGGTTTGGTTGGTTGATTATCTCATTCAAATTTATTTGAGAAATAAAATGGATTTGAATTTGTTATCCATTTGTATGAATGCGAAATGTAGTTTTCATATATATAAGTATATTAAGTAGTTGTTTTGATTATGGGCTAAGTGTTTATTCATTGTATTTGTTTGCGTTGGTGATGGATGAAGTATTAAACCAAAACGATTTGATAGATTCAGTACATTGTCACCAAATTCATCGTTCCATAAATTTTGTGTATGGTGAGTTGATTTTGTTAAGCCTGTGCTTGAGAATTACCTATGGCATGGTTAGTGCTTGAGAATTACCTATGATCATCTAGATGTGTTCTTTGTAATGAGAATAAGTAGTCAAAGATCACATAAAATGTTGAATGATACAAGAAATCTATCATACACCCAAAAAAAAAAGTCAAAGTTTGCACATGTAGGGATTTGATCTATGTGAGCGATAAAATATATTAAATAAAATCATAACAGATTAATGTCATAACCATTATAAAAAAACATGTAAATTGCAAATAGGTAAAAATACCATGTAAATTGCAAAGAAAGACAGTGGCTGCACTATTGAAATCTATATCAATCAAGAACTTAGATAATATATAACGTGTGGTTGAAAATAGAGAACTTAATAATTGGATAGGTAGAATGTTCCCTTGATCGCAATCTATAGCAAGAAGTATCCAAGTTTCATTATTTCTTTTATGTTTTAATTCATTTGAATATAGATCTTGTAATTTTTGTACTCAATATTTTTTTATTTTATTAAAATGTAACGTATCAACTCCACATTGAACACGAAACTACACTTCTCTCTCATATTGAGTTGTAGAAAGTGCCTCTCCACGTAATTTGCTCTATTTTTAACATGATAAAAGTTAGATTTAATACATTGAAAATTAAATGATAGTATTGAGCATTATCATTGTGGAATTTTAATTTACAATAATAATCCGTAGCCTCTTCATTAAAAAAAACTATCCAATATGTATAAATGTTATTAAGAATATATCACTTTCTAGATGGACTTGGTGCTCTTGATATGTAAAATTTAATTTGTTTATCAGACTTTGATTCAACAATCATAGTAATGCCACCCTAAGTTGGGCGCTCAAATACAAGTCAAGACATCAACCATCATGTCGAGCTAGCAACCAATAGCCAAATGGTTAGGCCAATCATAGTTGTGAACAAGTTTGAGGATAAAGGAAGGGCACCTAGCATGAGTCAGAGCATATGGCAGATTGATGAAGAATACTCCCCAACTTACATGTATAACATAGAGTGCATGCCTAAGAGAACAGCCCCTAAGTTGAATGTTTTGACAACTGCCACGATCTCCACCCCATGAGTGAATGATCAACTACTAGTCGAGAGTACATATGTCAAGAACATAAGCACTTGGCATGGGCCGGGGCATGTGGATCACAGACGGTCGAGCCTCTCCCCATCACCATGAATAAAGCAAAATGCACATCAAAGTGAACAACCACTGAGCTCAACCGCCTCAATTAGCTCAAGTAAAGGAAGCCCAGTTCATTCATGTCAACAATAAAGATACTCCACATTTTTTTATTTGGGTCTTAGTTTTTCTAATAGGTTGTTTACTTATGGCTCATGTTGCTAGAATATACAAAGTAGTCTTTGATTTGCATAGAATTGAATAATCATTTTTTTATTTGTTTAATATTTTGAGGCATTAGGAACAAAGTTGCTTGACCAAGGACCAAGAAATCCTTCTTTTATTTTGACTATGGTCTCTATAATAAGTAGTTGTGAGATGGTGTTATCATCCATACCTAAGTTCTATTTCCATAAATGACATTAAATTCATAATAAAAATATGGTTCTACAAACTATTTAATAAGCTTAAAATGTATTAAGATAAATAAAGAGCAAAGGATCGAGTATCAATGAAGCACTCCAAAAGGTTGTTAGAGTATCAAAGAGTTAGGTTTGTGCAAAGCTTAGATCTATGCTTCAATGTCTTAAGTATTCCCATGCCCAATTTTTCCTAATCTTACTATTGTTTTGAAGGGAAATTCTCCATCCAAGCTTCCAAATTAATTCATTGATGATGTCAAATGCTTGTCATTACATCATGTAAATTCCCCTTCTACATTCTCTATTACTATTGTTTTGAAAGGAAATGCTCCATCAAAGCTTCCAAATTAATTCATTGATGATGTCAAATGCTTGCCATTACATCATGTGAATTCCCCTTCTACATTCTCTATTATTGATAAGCTTTTTGGAATTTTTATGTTCAATATGATAGGGAGAAATATATCTGTATTTGGGTTTACTCTCTTTTAACAATAAGTGTTCAACTTGTGTGATTTATCGATCTGAATAGAAAAACAAACAATTTAATTGATAATAAAAGATTAAAATTAAAAATAAAAATTTTGAATCTAGGTTTCATCTTCTAATTGAATAAAAAGTTAACCATAATTAAATCTAATTAATCCTTAGTTACTTATTCAGTACAAAATATTAAAATATATTACAACCAGATTTGAATTGATTCTATGTAAAAATTTTAAAACTAAACAATATTTATTCTAAAATTCATGATGTTTAACAAACTATCACATTATTTACTTGTTATTATCTTTTATTTATTGCAAAAATAAATAAAGTTATTTTTCAAATCATTTTTTGTTATTTAGTAAGTGAATGTTTTTTATTTCATGTTAAAGTCGTTTCTTTGTTATATATAATTTTTTTTATGTTCATAATCAAATTGAATTTTTTTCCTAGACATTTATTTAATATATTTATAAAAGAAAAATTAATGATTAAAAGCAAAAATGAATAATTTTGTAACATGTATTTCTTATAATAAATAACTTAAAGTTTTATCAAATAGATTTTCACATTATTTAGTAATCATTATCTTTTATTTAAATGAAAATAAGTAAAATTATTTATCATTATTAGGTTTTATTTGGTATGAAAAAAATAAAATAAAAATAAATAAGATGAACATTATTATGTGTGCACAATCATCTAATTCTTTATAAACACTAAAGAATAGCCTAAACTTTCCTCCGTTTTACACATTGTTGTGTATGTAAATCTTAATGATAAATAGAGAAGTTGCTAAGTGGGTGATGATGATGATTGTAACTCCATCATTTTGGACATTGTATAAGAGGTTTTACAATGTGTTTTTGTGTGACAAGATAGATGGCAACTTATGTTGACCTCATGGTTAAGAACATGTGTTTTGTTCTTAAATGTCACAAGTTCAAATCCAAAGGAGGGTAGGGTATGTACACCTCTATAAACTAATGCAATCACATCCATTTAATGTTTGGCTAGGACGTGACCTTTAAAATATATCATTATATGGGATGTTTTGCCAGTTTAGTGATGGAAAAATAATGCAGTGATCTTACTTGCTTTCAAATGCATGGATCATTTAAGGGAAGATAGGCATTTCGTAGTTGGCAGAGATGATGTGAGGTTTGAAAACTTTCAAACATCTTTAACATTTTCGAAATTTAAATAGATTGTTTGATATTGTTCTTTATTTGAATACATAGAACTATGAGAAATATGAATAAAAGTGGTTTGTATGATGTGGATATTTTGATTGTCCAAAATTGGAGAGAACTATTAAATTCAACATCAAAGAAATAATGATTTGCTTCAAATTTAAGTAGTTTTTCTTTATGACACTTTGAACTTTTAAGGCATAGTTTTATTCCATACATTGTATCTACACCTTTGTTGGCAAGTCACATGCACAAGAGGGTTTTCACCACCGTGAAAGGTTTAACAACTTGAAAATGAATAAATAGACCTCTTTATAATCCATATAAGCAACAACTAGACCTTTTGTTGGCCAAATATCAACAAACTTGTGTTTATGTTTTGGATAGTCTCGAAAAAAGTAATAAGGCTAACCTACCCTATGAATAGTGATTTGTGTATTTTCAAGAAGCTCGTTGAATAATTTTGAAGGTTCTCATTTAAATTTTGATGGACAAGTTTTCTTCTTGTTTTCTCTTGAAAATGTCAAAAACATTTACAAAGTCATTTCAATAACTACACAAAACTTATTTTTATTAGTTCATGTTCTATTAAAATGAGAAAAAACCTTGGTTCAAGTATAGTGAAGTTTCTTAGCAACCTAAATTTCCCAATGATTTACATTTCCATTGATGTCATTTTATGAAAGCTATATGAACCTGTTTTTCTACAATATATTATTTTAACTTGTAAAACTTAGATAGGAACAAATTATTCCACTTGTGTAACCTACTTTTCAAACAAAACAAAAAGGAGCTTTCTCTAATAAATGTAGTTACATTCAATACTCTTAGCAAAATTTTGAAATGAGCTTTTACAAAATAGATGCCTTTTGTCATTATTTTTAGTAAATTTCCTTGTGTCGTTCCTTTCACTACTCAACCATTCATTTACAAATGAGTGACAAGTACTTGATTTTATTTTTGTACTATTCATACGTGATTTCATATATTCTAAATGCATGCCAAGTCGAATTTAATATGCAAAAAAATTCTGTTGCCATTTGGATAATTAAATGAATTTACCAATCCATGGAAACCAAAAAGAAGAGACAACCTCAAGCTAAGCATCCAAAAGATTGCACAAAGCATATTGTATAATCTAATTTGGTCTATTTAGGCATCTCACTCTCTTATACCATTGATATTATATTGGAGAATACTTTCATTTGAATCCTTTGGATTTGTCAAGTATGTTCCTTGACACATTCCAAGCCTAATTTGTTCTTCCAATTAGATTTGATATTTCTCTAGAAACTAGGATGAGAATGAAATTGTTTCATCTTATGTAACCATCCTTTGTTGATTTAGTTCCTAAGAATGTTATTCTATACACATTACGAGGCGAATATGAATCTACCCAAGCTTTCTACAATCTTGTTCAGAATATAAAGACTTGTTGTCTAAAATCCACAGTGATAACTGTTGGAATATAATCCGTCGGGATTATACGTTATTGTAAATATTAGGAATATAAAAAGACTCTCGGATGTGTGATCCCAAGAGTCATCGTAGATGTATAAATAAAGGCATTCTATGGAGAAATAATAAGAATTCGGGAGTTATTCCACCTGACAGTGGTATCAGAGCGATTCATAACTCCTGCATGTACAGTCTGCATTCTGCTGCTATCTGCACCCTGGGCTTTCTTCAGTCTGCAGATTGCATGCATTGGTGCATGCACTAACTGCTCTAACGTTCATGAGTAATGCGATAGTATTTCTTTGAGTAAAATGCTTTCTCTACTCCGCTCAGCCCCATCCATCCTCTGCGTGATGTGATAATCCCTGTGATAGTCGGCGTTTTAGTTTTTTCCATCTTGCCTGCTTGCAGTTTGCAGACTCTCCTCAAGTCTGAATATCTGCGTGCCACTGTGCCATTTCAACCTGGAGATGCCTCTCCTCCGTTGTATTAGTGTTTTAGTCTGCCACTGACGTAAACCCTAATTTTTTGCGGGCCACCTCTTCATTCCTCACGATCTGTCTACTTTTTGGGGTTGCATTGAAGCTGTATCAACAAGAACCCTAGCTCCTCGTGAAGTCTGTGTGAAAATGTTGCACTTAAGCCTGAAGCTGCTTGTCTCATCTCACTTGCAACCGTTCTGGTGAAACCTGTGGGTGATATATATCGCATGAAGACTCCCATCATTGGAATACTGTTGGAGAAAAGCGTTAACTTGCCTCGTTCACTAACATTGATGAGCAAGACTCCCACTTGTCTCATGTTTGAATGGGATTGCTTCGTCCACAACGTCCACAATGTGAAGAGACCACCACTTGTTGATTACTGCTCCGTGAGTTCCCCTCTTCAAGTTGTGTGAAGTGTGTGTAGTATTGCTGCGAATTCAAGGAGTTACCTGAGCCTACCGTGAAGACTGCGTTGACAAGAAGGCTGCGTTCTAATCTCTTGAAGAAAGCCTGCTTTTCTTTGACCTGCGACCTGCTCCTTTGCGTTGGTGAGAGATTGTTTTCTACTAGTTTGAAAGCCATTGAAAGCATATTTAAAGTTGGTATTGTAGGCTTGAGAGGATTAAATTTGTATTTCAAAGTTTGTATGACAATAGCAGAGACATTGACATTGTTGTAAAGCTTGAGGAAGGTGGTTGAGACTTAGACCTCCACCTTTACTCTTTCTTCTTTTTCTCCTATTGTTTTAGTTGCAAGATTCAATCACAGAAGATGCAATCTATAGCATCTGTAGTTGGTGCCACTCTCACTGGCAAAGACAATTATCCAGAATGGTGGAGGAAGATCAAATCTGCCTTCATCTACAATGACCTTTGGGATGATATTTGCGAAGGCACCACAATAGAGACAGAAGCTGGAGGGCCCATAACCAGAGACCTAGGACCTCCAGAATCCGAGAAAGAGAAGGCCATTTAGAAAACAAAAGACAAGAAAGCTTTAGCGATAATCACTGCCACAGTCAGTGAAGAGGTGAGCCAGCACATATTGCTTGCAAAGTCATGTTTTGAAGCACTAAAAACGTTAAAAGATCTGTATGATTCACACTATGAAATGGAAATTATTCAACTAATGCTAAAACTATTCAGTTTAGAAATAAAAGACAATGATCCCATGTTAGTTGCCTCTGAAATCAAAGCTATCATGCACAAGATTCAAGCCACTGGTATGAAACCAGATCTTCCCCTTGCAACATTTGTAAAATCTTTGTATCCTTCTCACTCCAACTATCATGAGTCGTTGCAAGCAAGTGACAAGTTCAAATCATTGACATTTGACACCCTGGTAGAGAAGATAGCTGACAGAGAGAAAGCTTTTGGTAAGAAGACAACCGAGCATTCTGGAGAATCACTTTGCTTTGCTCAAAAGGCAAAGAACCACACCAAAGACCAATCCAAAGATCATCCCAAAGGAGAAAGTAGCAAGAGAGGCAGAGGAAGAAGAAACTTTAGAGGTAGAGGAGGCAGAAACAACTCCAGCAAAACATCAGATTTGAAGTGCAAGCGTTGTGGAAAGATTGGACACACAGCAGATCAGTGTTGGGCTTCGTGGGACTCCATCAAAGATAGACATAAATAAAAGAAATATGACAATAAGAACCAAGATGATTCTGCTCATTGTAATCTTGGTATTAATGAAATGACTTCACTTTCATCTTACACAGATTGTTGGCTACTTGATACTGGTGCAACATCACACGACTTTTAGAAAAGACTGTTTTGAAGAACTTAATGAAACAATAAATGGCATAGTTTACTTTGCAGATAAGTCAAGTCTTAAACCAAAGGGAATGGACACCATTTGGCTAAAGATGCCTGGATTCCCTGATTTCTTGTTGAAGAATGTTCTTTATCTTCCAGAGTTGCAGAGAAGCCTGCTATCATTGGTGTAGATTCGACAGCAAGGCCATTCCATCCACATGTTTGATGGAATCATAGAAATAAGAAAGTCCTCTGACAACCAAGTCATCATGACTGGATACGAAGATGGAAAGCTGCTGAAGCTAAAGAGTTCATCTGCAAGGGTTCAGAACTATGCCTACCTCTCTCAGCATGGAGAAGGTAATTTGTCATCAAGTTTATTGTGGCATGCAAGATTTGGTCATTTGAATTATAACAGTCTTCGTTTGTTGAGAAAGAATGGTGTATTTGGTTTGCCCACCATTCCCAAAGAGAAGAGCAAATGTGATGCATGTATATTAGGGAAACACAATAAGCTGCCATTCCATGAATCTAATTTCAGAGCAAGTAGGAAATTAGAATTAATGCATTCTGATTTATGTGGCCCAATGCCAACTCCTTCTGCCAATGGGAATAAGTATTTTATGACCTTTGTTGATGACTACTCAAGAATGTGAATTTACTCATTAAAGACAAAATCAGAAGCATTTCAAACATTCAAGGACTTTCATGCATTGATAGAAAAACAAGCACAATCTAAAATTGGTACACTTCGTACTGACAATGGGAAAGAATACACTTCAAATGCTTTTGAAGATTATCTTTGCCAACATGGAATTGCACATCAGACTACAGTTCCCTACAATCCTCAACAAAATGGTGTAGCAAAAAGAATGAACAGAACCATAATGAATATGGTACGCTCAATGATATTTTTTAAGAATGTAAAACTAATGTTTTGGGGTGATGCAGTGAAATGTGCAGCCTATTTGAGAAACAGAAGTCCCTCAAATGCTCTTAATAACAAAAGTCCACATGAAATGTGGTTTGGCCATCTCCCTTCAGTGAGACATCTCAGAGTTTTTGGTTCCACCTGTTATGCCTTGATTCCAAAGGAGCAAAGAAACAAGCTTGGTGCTTGAAGCAGAAAATGCATTTTCCTGGGGTACAAAGAAAACTC
>LPNX010341348.1:180229-265497 GCA_001517045.1 Pseudotsuga menziesii
AAGAGACAGAAGTATCAACTTCTTGATACACTATGAGTCTTGGATCAGCAGCTGTCTCATGGAGATCACGCAAACAGTCAGTTCCGGCAGATTCAACAACAGAAGCAGAATATGTGGCTGCAGCTGATGCAACGAAAGAAATAGTATGGCTCAAAAAGATACTTGAATATTTGCAAGAAAAACAAGAGAACTCCACTCCATTATTGATCGACAATACTTCTGCAATCAAGTTGGCTAAGAATCCAAGATTCCATGATCGAACCAAACACATCAACACAAAGTATCATTTGATTTGACATCATGTAGAGGCCAAGACAATCCATCTTCGACATTGTTCCACAAATGATCAAATTGCAGACATCTTCACCAAAGCGCTTGGACGAGAAAAGTTTGAAAGATTTAGAAACATGCTCGGACTTACTAACACCCCTTCGGATTAAGGGGGGGATTGTTAGAATATAATCCGTTGAGATTATACGTTATTGTAAATATTAGGAATATGAAGAGACTCTCAGATGTGTGATCCTAAAAGTCATCGTAGATGTATAAATAAATGCATTCTATGGAGAAATAATAAGAATTCGAGAGTTATTCCACCTGACAATAACATTAACAACATAAACCAGATCTCAAACCAATATGAATCTACCCAAGCTTTCTACAATCTTGTTAAGAATTTAAAGACTTGTTGTCTAAAATCCCACAGTGATAACATTAACAACATAAACCAGATCTCAAACTAACTGATACATTGTTCAATGAAATTGAAAAAGAAAAAACAACTCTAATTCGCATTGTAAACATACTTTCACAATGTATACAAATTTTAATGTATATAGTGATATTTCCACTGCTTGTTTGATATAGAGTAATTGACTACTTCAAAATGAGGATCAAGAGATCATTCAACATAACTTTTTGTCTTGTACTCTTTATGATAAAAAAATGAATATTTCAATGTTTAGTCTATTAAATAAATGAAATTTGATGTAGGTACATTTTTGCTTTGGATAAGAAGTCAAACACACCGTTCGGCTTTATATGTAGGGTTTCATAAAATAAACTATCGAGGCTTAATCTAGCCTAATTAGGTTTCTGCTTTTTGAATTTTACAAATTAATTTCTCAAATTAGTGATGTACAAAATTCGTCTTTCATTTCAAACTAAAGTCATATACTTATGTTTATTTTTGTATTTAATATTTTAAAATATATATTTATGTTTGTTTCTAAAATGTTCTAAAAATTCCTCTAGGCAAAGGATGATGGTCTAACAATGTTAGCTGGCAGTTGGGGCCCTAAAGACCCGGGATCCATTCTCAAGAAGGCCTTTGACTCCACCCTTGATTCCAGGGGATGGAATATTCGGGTGACACTTTCCGTTTAAAAAAAATAAGTTCTAAGAATTCCTCTTGGGCAAGAGGTTATACTGCTGATGGTAGTAACTTGTCTCATGCATGGGACTAAAGCTGGATGCTCTACTTGAAAGCACACAACTCCAGTATAGTAGCCTTAACGATTACAATACAAGACATTGGATTTCTCATAGATACTCTCCAAAGTTGAAACCACCTTTTGGCATTGGAGTATGATCTAGAACTACTTTTGATTGGCTAAAAGCTTGTTTTCCTTATACACAAGAAACAAGTTAATAATCTAAGACCCCAAAGTATTTTCTAAGAGCAAAAACCTACCCCCTTACAAACCACCAATAAGTTATTTTAGATAGCCAAGTTTTGTTTGCACAAAATTTTGGTGCATGTTGGGTTCTTGAGATTGTATCAAAATTGATTAAGTCAATGGACTTCAGTTTTATAGGCTTTTCCCTCCTCTTAAAACAATTAATCTTATGGAAACACGCCTCAAGTTTATCATTCAAAAAACATGAAAGAAAAAACTCTTCTTTGTACATCCAAATCCAATCAACATGATTAACATCCCTCAAACATGGAGGGTGATGTTGATAATTGTTACTAACTTATTGAGAACAATTATAAGGATCCCCCCTCGTGAAAGAAAGGTAAGGCATTCTAAAAGAATTACAGTCTTCATGTAAGTTAATACACGAGGGTACATATGTTATAGTAAGCTCTAGATGGCAAAGAACGACTCATACTCATGTGTATTCAATGTAAAACACCATTAGTTAGAGAGCCTAAGCAAAGGCTAGTTGAAGACAATTGAAGAACCATGTGATATAAATCAAGAAATAAAAACTACAAACATTCAACCATATCAACACTCAAACTGCCTCGAGGATAAAAAACAAAGACATTGTGAAAATCAACGTTAACATTATTATGGCTAAAGATTGCAAGATGGCACATACCAACATCCACATTTCAAATACAAATGGCATGACAATGGTCTTTGACTTGAGCCATTTAATCATATATTAATTAAGTACTAATTTAGAGAAAATAAGTGTCTTTTCGAAGGAGTCGTGTCTCAAGGATTTGGTAACCCTCCCTAGGTTATAAACAGATCTTCTCTTTTGGCAACTCTCCCTAGGCACATCCTCAGACTGCAACAAGAGTCCTGCCTCTCACTGTCATGTATGGCAATAAACTTGGTTGAGTTGGAACTTGCAAGTGATCCAAACCTGGGTAGCCTCAATGATGACCTAGTTAGGGAGGAAAAAGGGTTCCAAGAGGGAGATCAAGCTTAAAGCACCCTTGGATCTTGAGTCTATAAATTGCTTATTGTTGGGCGACTACAATTAGGCTTACTAAGCCCTGAAAAGATCACGAGGCACTAGACCTATGATAGGAGCTGCTACTTACAAAGTTACAACCCCAAGATAAACATTGACAAGGTTTTCCGAGAATTCCATTGACCTCTCAAACCATTCCAAGGGTCTGCTTCGAGAAAGATAATATTAATATTAACTGAAAAAAAAAACTGCCCAGGTTGTAACTAGATTTTTATAGTTCTCATAAGTTTAAAGAGCATATGAATTATTTATTATGGTTGAAATTGGCACTTTAGTCATTTCAGAGGGTTGTAGAGTGCACCGTGTATCACTTCTTGACAAAAGTGCTATTCAAGCACATCATGTATTGAACATTATAGTCTGCAAATAAGAATCAGTACTTTATATTTGTTGTCTTTGTTCTTCTCTATTATTTAAAAATATATTTGTAGCCATCTTTCAAATACACTGCATCAAGGGAATAATAGTGTTCTTAAACATAAGATACAGCAATAAGAAACGGCAACACACAAGACTCCATTAGGCGGCCAAAATCATGAACGACTCTCTTTCTTCTAACTAAACAAAAAAATTATTGGAATGCACTTCAATAATTTTGATGTACAGATTTGAAAGCGGCAATCAAATATGAAGATCATATGCCACAAGAACAATATTTTCAGACGAAACATGGTAATAATCTTTAAACAAGGAATGTAGCATGCTCTTGACAATCCCACTGGAAGAACTTCCGAACACGAAACCAAAGGACTGAACTTCCCCAAGCAACTCATACCCTCATCAAGCTGATTAACCACGTTGAATGAACCTGTAACCTATTTCATCAGTATATAAACCTTTAACCATGTTGGACGAACATATAACCTATTTCATCATTATCTAAACCTATTGATCCCCAATTCTACCAAGTCAAGGACTTTAAGACAAAATGACCTTTACACACTCCAAGAGTAGATGTTTTATCAGGTCGCCCTCTTAAGAAAAGGTCAACTATGCAAAGACCACTTATAGGCTCAAATTGATCCCTCAAGTCCCTCCTTTGATTAGGCAATTTGAACTGACTTCTCTTCTGGGCTACAATGATTCTCAAATTGAAGCAATTACCTGGAAGAACCAAACACGACCTTCATGTGTCACATGAAGGCTAATTTAAGATCTTACTAAATTAGTAATGTTTATATGAGATGAAATTTAAGATCTTACTAAATTAGTAATGTTTATATGAGATGTACAAGATTCTACTGCAGGTCACCATTTGGTACCTTTAACTTATCCCTGAAAGGGATATATCGTGTACATTAACCATTTGCAACTAGTCTTCCAAGGGTGGTTAAGCTTTTGTGCCTTGACAGACAATTGCCTTGTGTTTCTACAAGCTATTAGACTTGTGAACCTAGAAAAAAATATGTTACAACAAGCTATTAGACTTGTGACCCTAGAAAAAAAAATCAAGATAATACTATGACCATAAATGAACAGAATGCTAGACATTAAACCGAATGCATACATCAAGGGATTTTCATAATAAGAAGGCATGAAACTTGAACTGATACATTTAACTCAGTATATAGCCACTTGATCCACATATTCTTGAAGTGGCTATCAATCTTTGTAACTGATAATAAAGAACAACAGAGACTATGATGTCATATTCCATTGAGCCTTCTTCCAGTAGCATGTTCCTTTAGCACAAAAGATTCCACTAACTATGACCAAAACAACAATTTTTTTGGTCGCTGATGCTAGCATTGAACACAGATGTAATGATGAAAATTTTTTGATGAACCAATATATACACTGTAGACATCCCAAGATCAAATATCAAAGGAGATAGACTTACCTGACGTACAATTTCAATAATATTATTAGGCAACTTTTGTTATAGATGCACCAAGTTTGAAAATCCATTTCAACTCTTCTTGAAAAATGAAAGAATGTTTCCCTGCCGTGCATCTTTCCCTGCACCCTTTTGTGTATGTTTAGTATTAGGCTTAGCTGTTGGTTTAGCAGGACATGACTGTTCCACAGATGATCCTTTGCCAGTTGCCAAATTCCTGAAATATTTTCCCAGATTAGATATTTTTAACATAATACAAGACCAGATGAGCAAAAGCCTTTAGACTGATAACAGTAAATCAAAGCCAGCTTCAATGGCAGTTAAATAAAGACCATGCTAGCTAGTCAATTCTATACATCAGCCCTCCATTGTTGAATATTAGCAGTGAGAAAATATAGATCCATATACTGAACAAATGCAATACTTTTCAGCACAATAGAAACAGACTTACTTGTTATCAACATGCCCAAGTCCAATGGGTTTATCTACTGTATGTTTAACATCATTAGTCTTTTCTGGTTGTGCACCATCAATTTCCCATGTCACCTCAGTTACTGAAAGTAGACAACCAGCACACTGCTTAGCCACATAAATACTATGCTCTTAAGCATACTAGTAAAACTTCAAAAAGAAAGGATGTATCAACTGTAGCAAACATTCCAATTACCTTCACGTCCTCGCTCATCAATACGTGTTTTGAGTACTTTACGTTTCTTGGCAGCTACCTTTGGCTCCAATGTATCATCACATGGTATGCACTCTGCCAGACAAACTTCATTTTTGTTATTGGCTGCTTTAGGAGGAACAATATTTTTTTCCTTCAAACCAGACCTATGATTACTGTTATCATCTGCACAATCATTAGTTGTACTTTTTGTTTGACCACGAGCTTGCCCAGACTGAATGCCTTTCACAGATTTGCCAGACATTGTTGATTTACTAGCAGATGTAGCCTTGGATTTGTCTTTTCCCTTCCCTCTCTCAATATCTTTGCTTTCCTGAGGTGCACCTGTGTTTTGAACAGTCTCAAGTTCAGCTTTAGCACCAGGCCTTTGCTTAGGAGGCTCCGGAGAAGCCAAGCTTATAACAGTTTCTGAACCAAACATCTCATCTTCATTTTCGTCGTCTGACATATCAAAAACAACCCGTCGCTTCTTTCCACTGCCACCCCTTGATTGGATTCTTCTTATTTGTGAAAAATCTTCATCTTCACTGCTATTGCCTCCAGCTTCCCATGCACTTATCTGGGCGTCCGCATTCACTGATTTATCATAAAAGTATGATTACAATGGACGAAAAGAATCAGTTTCAAAAACCCAAAGTCATAGTTACCATACTCGCAAGTATGACTGGCTAATACTCACAATTATGCTGAGTATGGCATTTGGCCGAGTACTTGGCTCTGTATTCAGCATAAGCATATCAACCAAAAAATCAATACTCACCATACTCATGAGTACTGGCAAGTACACACTATACTCGGCTCCATGCTTGCCATGATTGCATTCACCCAATTAATGGAGGAGCAATACTTGCCATACTAACTATACTTCCAAGTATGCCAAGTATCCTGAGTGGCCCAAGCCACCTGCCTCAGCAAGCACAAGTTGAGTACGAGAATGGCAACTATAACCATAATTCAATACCCTAACCAAGTACTTACTACACAGAAATCTTGCTAATGCTGAGATAATGTATTCAGCCACCAACCTTCTGATGGCACTTTAATCTTAAATAAGCTTAAGTAAAAAATACAAACATAACACAAAACATAGCAACATTCAGAAGACATACTCAGAGGCAAAACATCTTTGCTATTATTTGTATTTGTTGTGGGTGGAGGAGAACTAGGCTTTGGTTTGCTTGATGCACGGCCCCACAAGCTTGCTAGTGCTCCTCCTGTAGCTTTCCCATTCTGTGCCTTCTTTTTGTTTGCAACTGCAGAAGTTTTACTTGTGTCAGAAGCATCTGTACTTTTCCCAGCTGAAGCCTCCTTTAGATCTTTTGTTACCAAAGATGACTGTGCTGCAGCTTTTGGAACTGTTGCCACTGACTTTTGTGAAATAGATGATATATTTACTTGCTGGGGCAAAGTATCCTGTTTAGGAAATCCATTTACTTGCTGGGGCAAAGTGTCCTGTTTAGGAAATACATTTACTTTTGCTCCCGAAGCTGACACTGTTTCAGGGGCAGGAAGACCAATGTATGCATTTGTTCCATTTAAGTTGTGTTTCATCAAGGAATATGATACTGCACTAAAGCTGCAAATGGAAAAACAAGAACTTTGAAGATAAAGCCAAAACTAAGAATTGTGAAAAATAGCAAATGCAAAAACAAGAAGTTTGAAGATAACGCTAAACTGAGAATTGTGAAAAGCTGCATTATTTAAATCTAGTTTTCTAAGCATTTGTATATTAGCCTAGTATACAAGTCATCTTCACATCCACTTGTAACTTTCAAAATATAGTCATATAACTTCTAGTCCTCAAGCTACATTACATTCAAATTTCACATTAGGAACATGTCACCAGATTCATATAACTTCTACTCCTCAAGCTGCATTCAAATTTCACATTAGGAACATGTCACCAGATTCTCTAATATCATTTGCCTACTTTAAAATGAATGCATTACAACTAAAAATAATCTTACAGATATGTTGATAATTAGAACTAAATATTTATGTGTAGTCCACAGCATTTACCGATTATCCCTGAGACAATTGTTAGCTCCTGAAGGCTGGTTGAAGAGCTCTTCTGCCTGGACAAACTCTGCACTCCATAGCTGTGCAGGATCCTTAGGAAGGCACAATTGCACACTGTAGATACGCATTGAAGAATCTCTAAGGTTGGCCTTCGCTTCTGCCAATCAAATGAGAAGCCAGATGGGAATACAGCAAACAGTTTAATTTAGATACCTTCACATAATCCAAAATGCGTCTGTAACATATTGATTTTCATATATTGAAAGTTTGAAACATTAATGGCAAAATTCTGCAAGTTACACATACAAGCATGGAATATAGTCATTTCACCATTAAGAAGGCTTGTTTCCAAAACCATTTCTATTTTTGAAGCTTCTATCATTTCCCTATCTACTGCAACATATGCAGAAAACTAAACAAGATATGAAAAGAAATTTTAAGGAGGTGAGAACAATAGAGAATACTTGACTTGGTAGTTATGTCTTGCTGCAAACTTTTGGATGTTCCTAACGTGGTTTCCACCTGGCTTAAGAAAGGTATTTTCAGAGTATCCCTAGGTGCCAAATCTTCTTAAAAAATCCGATTCAAGCGTAGGAGTGATCCTTTGAGGAGTACTAATAAACTGAATACGGTTTCAGCTTTCAACAGAGCTTAAGCATTGTGAAAACTTTACCCACATTTAATCCCAACAATCACTTCTAAGGTATTGTAGAGTTAAATGGTTTGCATGTTACAACCGGATTGATATCAATTGCCTATGATATTGTAAGTGCAGAGAGATCGAATAGATTGCACAAATGTATATAAATCAATCAGCTATATAATTCATAAATGAAGAGCCAAATAAAATTACAAAAATTGCCTCGTCTGAGTATATCTCTCATGTGGAGTTAACCCCATAGAGTCAATAGCAGCTGTTGTTAACCCCTTCTCAACCCTATAAGAATGTTTGTGCTCTGGACTCTAAAACAGTCGAAGCTCATCGCGTGATTGAAAATTTAAAGGTTAGACTGGCAGAATATCCATGCACAGAAATGGTCACAGATGTGCTCGTCATTGATGTCCCTGATGTTTGGGGCATGCTCTTGTCACGAGAATGGGCTGCTAAGCTTGGTGGAAACATTCAGATGGACCTTTCTTATGCTAGCATCCCAGTAGATGTAAGATTGTACACCACCATAGATCCATCTTAAACCCGGATCTACAAAGCATCGACAGGGATTTGATTTCTTGAGGTGTAATTTTTTTATCTTAAAGTTTTACATGTTTAAAAAAATTTACACCTCAAAAATTGTGATCCCTTGTTTGCAGCAGATAATTGTTGTTTGAATATATTTTTCAATTTTGCAGAGATCATATAATATAAATATATCAAAAAAGACTTGACTTTTTAGTTTTTAGTTTAGGCCAACATGATTTTTTTAATATGTTTTTATTTTTATTTTTTATATTATGTTAGGAACGTTAGGAACACATCTCTCCCATACTGAGCTGTAGAGAAGATAAGATAATTTTATTTATGTCCAACTAATGACCACGAAGTGGGTCAACGGACTGCTGGTTACAATGATGTTCGTACAAAGCAAGAGGACCAGACGGTCTCCTTTTAAAAAGAAATAAAAAAAATACAGTGCAGAAGGTAATACAAAGCAAATCGAGTTGTGCTGAGGGATGAGAGAGTTCCGGCCGCAGCCACAAATCTAGAGCCCCGCCATGAGGCGGAGGTGCTTTGCCAGAGAAGATCTTGGAGTGAATAGGACCGAGGAAGGTCTAGTACTCCTAACATCCGAGGCCAAATGAAGAAAATTGAGGGAAGTTCAATAAAGTCTGCTGGCCCGACGAGGATGCGGGTCGTCCACTGAGTTGCCGTCGGGAAGAGTTTGCATGATGTTGAGGTCTGGAGGACTTGGTCCGTTTCACAGGGAGAGGTCTGGTACGGATTTGCTGCTGAGATATCGTGGATCGAGATGCGGTCCCATGGATCCTCACTGATCTAGAAACTGGCTCAATATCCATGCCGGTTGGTCTCTTGGTGCCCCTTGCTGGAGGTAGCATGCTGAAGAATGTCATGATTTTCTGTGTGATGCCAAGTCTAGTGGGAAACTGAAGAATATGTGCTCAAAATCTGAGAGCCTTGTGTAGATAAAGTGCTAGACATTTCTGATCAGGGTACCTGAAAAAGTAGGCTAGGGTATGAGAGCCTCTGAACAAACCATGGATTCGTCCTCTGATCTCGTAGTATATGGGGCATTTGAAAAATAAAGTGCATCTCAATTTCCACCTCCTGTAGATGACAAACTTGGCAGATCATGTATAGTATATCAATTTGGTGGTCTGTCTCTACCCGAAGTCTATGGGATCCTACTCTGAACTGTCCAAGAGGGATACGAAGGGCATGCATCCAGTGACAGAACGTGTACTGGGGTAGAACAATGAGCCCGTCTCTTATTTCCAGGAAGTTCTCAACAGAAAAGGCCATATTTGGGTGCAACCCTTCCGGAGGCTTGACCCAGGTAACCTAGATACGCTGCCTATAAATATCGTCCCTGATGATCTTGTTTAGCTCCTGTCAAGTAGGTAGAAGGTGGCCGAGAGCGTCTAGAGAATACCGGAACGGAGGAAGACAAACTATCTGAATCCCTATTGATTCGAGAAGGTTAGAGACCCCTGTGAACCAACATTTGGCTCTACCTAAGTGCATAGCACGGGAAATAGCCTCAAAGGAACACCTTGCTACTCTTAGTGCAATTACATTACATAACGAACCATCAATGAAAAATCATGTGGAAGATCCTAAAGATGCTTTTAAAAAGGTTGTGCATTACAATGATGATGAGGGAAGTTTTACGGTTTTAGCAAACTACTGAGCAGACAAAAATTAGGGATCCGCGCCGCCACCAAGTACTGAAATTTGGAAAATGCATTTTGATGGTGCTAAGTCTAGATATGGTGTTGGGGCAAATATCTTTCTGATGTCACTAATAGGTAAAGAAAGCATATACTCATTTCGTTTGGAATTTGACTGCACAAATAATGTGGCCTAGTATGAAGCTCGGTTGTTAGGCCTGGAAATTGCTCGTGATATGAAGATCAAATGCCTTGGTGAGATTGGTGATTCAGATTTGATAATATCCTAGATAAAGAATAAATTTGTAGCAAAAAATGACAAACTGCAGGCATATAGAAATGTTGTCTAGGATTCTATTGAGCTTTCTGATTCTATTGTATCTATATTAATTATAAGTAATGTTTATTTATGTTTATAACAGCATTGGTGAGTTTGATGGAAACACTCTTGGTTTGGAGGATGAGATACTATGGATATTATGAGGTTGTTCATTGCCAAATATGGATATCATGAAGGCAATGATCCTATTGGTAAAAAAAAAATTGAGAGATTGAAGGTGAGCTTCACTATAGAGTAAAGCATGTATCCCCACCTGACTGTTCATTGCTATTCCTAATCCCTAGGAATATCTTGCTTCAAGATGTTTATCAAGGCCAAAGAGAACCCCACCTGCTCCTGCCACCTCTCAATGCACATTGATTTGTTGGAAAGAGAAGATTTCATAGGTTAAATTTTCACAAAAAGTTTATGGAGTTCTAAAAGTTAAAGTTAGTACAAGCTTAGCATTTAATCCCTGGTCTTGAAGAATTGCCAAAATGTGTAGGTTGTCGTGAATTGTGCATAGCTTTTAATGGCAAAGGCCCAAATTTAGTACAGCCTGATACATTGGGAAGAAGATATTTCAGGTTGTCACAAGCTAGTTTTTTAAGGGATTTGGCATGATATTCTAGGAGCTAATTTGTACAAGTCGGTCAAAAATAGCAAGTCACTATAGTGTGCACTTTTCCCTGATCCAAAATTGCTACTAATAGATTATTTTGAAAAAAGACATCTCAAGCTATATCTATTTAAATTTTAGGATATTTAGTGGGAAATGCACCAAGCTACAAGTTGTACATGGCTTGCCACTACTCCAATCCTAGAGAAAAATCATAAATACATACATCTTAAATTATAAATAACCTTTGATTGCTATATCCAAATCAGGTGATTCAAAAGATGTCTAGGAGACACCAAGAGTAAGAATATTCAATCAAACTCTGTGCTATTTTAGATCAATGGTCAGAGAGAATAGAGATTTCAAGCTTGAGATCCTGAAATTACCATTTTTGCTGGTAACTCTCACATGTGGTAAATACTCTATATCTCTTAGCTCCAAGATCATATTGATGTGGGACTTGAAGCATTATGAAGGAAATCCAGTACTATATGATTACATAGTTTTAACTTCTGATTA
The DNA here is from genome assembly GCA_001517045.1 of Pseudotsuga menziesii. Classification (NCBI taxonomy): domain Eukaryota; kingdom Viridiplantae; phylum Streptophyta; class Pinopsida; order Pinales; family Pinaceae; genus Pseudotsuga; species Pseudotsuga menziesii. The sequence goes on from LPNX010341348.1 coordinate 191,787, forward strand.
AGCAAGAAGTAAGTCACATCTATTGACATTAACTTTCAATTATTGTCTTAAGTCCTTTACAAATAACAGAGATAGATCCTATATTTACAAGAGAAATGAATAGGCTAGTGTGGATAAATTTTAATATTCGTGTAGGTCCCATTATACTACATTTGATTTTCCTGGAAAGGAGAAACAGACAGGAAGCTAACATGTAAAGTGTGGACATGGTGGACCACTCTTAACCAAAAAAAGATGTGAAATGTTCTAGACTCCGAATTTAAAACTATATTTCTTATAAAAGTGTTGAAATATATTTGGAAAGAATTAAAATTTGTCCAAATAAAAAAAGGGAAAAACGATGAAGAAAGATGTGCAAATTGTGAAACTATAACCAACCCCTTCTTAAAGAGGCTAAGAAATTTTAAAAATTGCAAAATATATGTCTAAAAAAGGTGTCACCAAAGATCATAGATGACTAGGAGAGTTGGAGAAGAAATAGTAAACTCAGAAAAAATCAGAAAAATACAGTCATAATGATGACTTAACCACATTGATGATTTAAGTTCACATGATGCTGTTTTTGTAAATGAAGACCTTAATCTTATTCTAGTTTATACTTCACTGTTTCTCTAGCATAAAATATCTCCTAACAAATGAAGGATAATTGCAGAAGCTTTACAATCAAAAAATTGAAGTCACTTGCACTATTATTTGGCCCATTGGACATTGTCAACTTGTAAATAGCATGACATATCATATATTAAAGCTTCCAAATATTTTATGATGCACATGTTCACCCTACATCAAAATTATGTTCAGGGTCTTAACCTTCAAGCTTAGCTTTCGGGACAAGCTGTACAGAGTAGCACCCAGGTTCCACTTTTGACCATCCAGATATGGTATACAAAATTTCAAGACCATCCCCATGTGTTTCCATGAATTCCTGAAGCAACCTAATCAAATTGACACGTACAAACAAGATACATCTCAAAATCACCATTTGCATGCTGGACTAAGAACATCAATCATTAATCACAACGCGACTGTTAGAATCGAATACCTTTTAGCTGCATTGGAAGAAACTGAGAAATTGCGACTGAGCCACTTGTAAGATACCTGAAAAATAAATTCAAACTTTAGAAATATGAAAAAATATCCAAGTAGAATTTATTAACTGACAGCCCATCTATTTTGTGTCTTTCCATGAGAATGGGTGATCATGTTTCTCCCAAAGTGCATTAGGGTCACATATTTTTGCATGTAACATGAGTGTACCCTGAGGGATTATGACAAATTCAATCAAGCGACCCACTATGTCAGTCCAATGAATAGATAGAGGACCAGACAGAAAACCAGTTAGACGTTTCTCAGTTAAATACTTTGAGAACATATAGCCCCCTGGCTATAAAGTAGGGAATTACAAGGATGGATGCCTCCCTTGATGACTCAGGCAGTACTGTTTAAGAACCTTTCTTTCAGCTGCTTCTGGACAGGTCGGCTTCAGCAGCTACATGTTTAGAATTTTTTGTGAGTCGTAGGCTTTATCCATCGCATCAAATCCCTCATTTTAACTCGGCAATCTTCCCACGATGTCATCTTAACAGTCCAGTATATTTCTTCTTTTTACAGTTTTCTTTCTTTAAGCTTACTTCCCATTCCTGCAAATGCAACCTATTGACTATAGTCTGTTACAAAATGCAATCATGAATCATAACTACTATTTAGAAAAGGAAATGGGATTGTGTCAACTCAGAGTACATTAAAATAGATAAGATTTGTTGATGCATGCTTTGGCTAACACTTTGTGAGAATTTTTTCATACCAATGCTTTTTGGGTGAATACTTCACCCATCATCATGGCAAATAGTGACAATAATAGTGTTGCAAATGTGCAGAGGTGCCTTCAAAAGTACAAAATGGAGGACGATCGGTATGTGTACGATGGGAAGGAATTATAGATTCCTCCCCCTTCCCGTCTTTCCCCCTTTCCTCCCTGTCTCAAATGTTTCCTTCTCTTAACTTTTCTACCATTTCTACAAAACTCCCTTCCCTTTTTATTCTGCTGATACCTTTAACTACCTATCCCTAGTCTAGCAATGTCACCTTATGTTACCTCTCTTCTTCCATCATTTTTCCCTTCTTCTAGTTCTTATGCCTCACCCCCTTCATTCTTATTTTACCTTTGTTCTTAGTGCTTAATTTCCTGTTTCCTTATTATTAAATTTTTTTACCTTCTTTTGATTTATTCCTTTCCATCGCATACATGCTGATCCTCCTCCATTTTCCCTCCTTTAGTATTAATGAAGGCACCTTTCCACATTTGCAACATTGCTCTTCTTCTCACTATTTGCCTTGATGATGGGGGTGAAGTGTTCACTTGAAACATGTTACCGCAAAAAGTTTCTCACAGCGTTAAACAAAAGCATGCATCAAGATGCAAAACTGCAAAAATCTGCATTCACAAATGTAACAGATTTGTTGACCAAGAATGAGACCATGTCCAACTGAGAGTTCATTCAGATGTCTACTGTATATATAGCATTGAAAGGGAATAATTCTGAAAGCAGTTCAATTACAGAACAGGTAAATTCAGCAACTTGGTATTGATTTTAAGTGTAATGATATACTGAAGACAAGTGTAAGAAGATAGCAGAAGTAAGTGCCTCAGTCAGGAAGGCATAACACAAGAGACAGGTGATAATGCAGGAGCAGATGTCAACAAGGTTCCAAAGAAGTACTTGCAAATGGTGATGGGCTAATCTACAAAAGCTACCTTGAAACACTGAAGAAAGTAGAAAGACGATAAGTTTACAACACTTAGCTTCACAACAGGTAAGATACAAGAACATTAAAATGCTAGAAGACTTTGAATCGTTTTCAAGACAGTTGAAGATAACTTCAAAGTATATTGTCCAATATCTGATGGTAAAATCTTCACTATTTGAGTATTTTCAAGCTTAAATTATCCTTTCACGATTGATGGAGAAACATTAGGCATTCTCATGGACCAGCCAACAAAGATGGAGTCCCCCCAAAAGACCACATTAAGTTTAATTTTGATGGAGCTTCTAGAGGCAATTAGGCCTTTGCTAGGGCAGGTGGGGCCTTCAAAACCCTAAAGTATATATAATAGGAAACTTTGATGAATTCCTAGTCTTCAAAACAAAAAACCTAACCAAATTGACAGCTCTAATTGGTGGCATCGATGAATCACTGAAACAATGACTCAAAAGAATTATAATTTAACTTTTAAGTGAAGTTTAAATTAATTATTAGCCATCTGAAAAGCAAGATTGAGAACCCCTCTTGGGAAATGATCAGTCATGTTACTTGGATCAAATCAGGGCTGAAACAAATGTGATGATTTCAAATTCATATGCACAAGGAGAGATTACAATCAGCTGTAATATCCTGATTCCCAACTGATATTTTCTGCCTTTATACTGATGTGGTTGAGGTGTTTGATTATTGGTTCAGAGTTTTCATGTTTTATAACTTTATAAAATTACTTTGCATGTAATGGCAAGATAGTGCACAAACCCCCAGTATGATAGAACTGAAGGCATGCATGCCATGCATAGATGATAATATAGAAAACGTGTGCCTCCCAAGGCTATTTGCCCATGCAAGAAAAACATCCCCCTTGAGCTTGGATTCTCCCGCAATTGTTCTGGATTGGTGTACTCAGAATCCGGAATCAGTGCATATGGTAATAGCAACCTTCTAAAGAGTTTGGTGATGACATGCAAGATGTATGGGATCTCCTTGTACCAATACGAATTCCTTCTCAGAGGTGGAAGTTGCCCATGCAATTAATGCGCCCTCTTCCTTGCTATATTGATTCGCTACTGCTCTGGATGAGCAAGATAATCCTCCCAAATCACTGGGTAGGGTAATACACTAATATGGACCTTCTAAAGAGATTGGAAGCAACATGCAGAGCAAATATTGTCCCCTAGGTCAAGTACAAATTGCCTCCAGTGTCTCCAATTCGCCCATGCAGTCAATAGGTGGCTCCTTGTGTGATCAATCTTTTGTATGTTGGATCTCTGATGAATACTGAATAATCTTGAAGTGATGATGATATATCTAAGTGATCTACCCTGGAAGTGATCAGGGCAGATAGATTTCGCTACCAAAAACACCTTTTAGCCAAGGACTTTCTCCCTCAACCCCAACTTTGCTCGCCGAGCTCTTGAAACCAATTCTCAAAAGTGAATAATAATCATGGATGCCTTTTAGGGTTTGACTTGCCTTCTTTTATAGAGTTGAGGTTGCATGCTTGCAACCTAATAGCCGCATGTCGCATGTAAAGTGAATTAAGGCCTGCATGCTCTGCATGCTTGTTGATAATTGCTCTGATGGCCTCTCTAATTCTATTGATGACTTAATAACACTAAATTAATGATATTTTCTACTCCCAATACTATTAGTCTTCAGTCAATTCCCTTTTATATCAATACCCGCTCGAACCCATAAGAATTAAATAGGTTAACGGGTGTCTTTAGTGCTTAACTAGAAGAGGACATTACATCAGCTGTCTGACTAGTTAGCAAATAGACCGATATCTTTGAAAGAGAAGAAAACCATGTTTTTCATTACCCTTTCATCTGTTAGTGCATCGGCTCTTTCACAATGCTTAAAGACCCGAATGGTGAATTGGGCTCTCAATCTTCTCACTCATGCAGCTTCAGCAGGCCTTGACATTCTCCCTCTCTTTTGTTCAGTATCAAGGTTTACATAACCTTACAGTTTATAGCACTTCTATTGTACCAACACCTTATCTTATACTCTGTTTATCTTTTTTAACTTTCTTTAGCTAGATATTTACCAGCTAGTCTCTATCCTGCTCTTGCATCTTATTGCATTTTTGCTTTTGAAGTTGTTTTAAGAGATGTCTTGACAATCCCACCGTGTACCACCACTGGACGTACTATCTTAGTCCCTCTGACCGTTTTGTGTGGTCTTTTGTTGAACGTTAAGAAAATTATCTTATCTTATCTTACTACTCCATTTTTAATGAAATCAAACAATTGGAAAATTTTCTAACCATTGGAACCCATGGTCCCCCACTTCTTTATGTTTATTCTCAAAACTTACTATCTCGAGGGGTGTTCACTACCCTTTCAATCACATTTACTCTGCTCAGTTCCCTAATTGCTCAATGGTTTTTTCAACTATGTTCCAAATCACTTCCCACCCATAGGAGTAAAATGTTAAAGGCTTAAAGCTCATTATTCACCTGTGCGTGCCCTAAATAAACAAATGAAAAGTAAGACCATGCTCGTGTATGCCCTACCACAAGGTGAGTAGGTTTTAAGGTCAATCTTAAAAATCTACTGAAACCCAATAACAAATTCTTCTTATTAAGCGTTTCTCTAGTTTTCCATGGCATATAAGTGAAAATTCTTTGATCAGTCCAGCCCAAAAACAATATCGAAAAGAGACCATGGGCGAAATAATTCAGACATCATCGTTACTTCAGTATGTATTAAAAACATTATTTTGGGAACAACAATGGGACTGTGAAACCCATCAGTCTCCATTTTTATGAACTCCTTGGACTCGATTGCAAATCTGTGCTGTGATTCTTTTCGACCCTTTACTTAAATGAAACTAAATGATGCCGATTAACCTTTGAAATCCTCCATAAATTTTCGTGCAAAACTCAAGCGATATGCCAAAACCTCCAGTCCTAGATCGTTAACGTTGTTTATGCTCTAATTGCAGGCCATTGTATGTTTGGATTCTTCGAAGATAAATCATTGTATCAAACATCAAAGCACAGAATACCATCATTTGCAGGAAAATGAATTCAGCAATGCGGGAACGGGGTTGAGATATTTACCACTTGTGAGCGATCAAAAACGAGCGCGTGCAGTTGATTGACAATTTCCGCAGAAGATTTAGAGTCTGCCATGGCTGCCCTGCTCTCCTTTTGCTCTGTGCCCTCCGCCTTTGTTGTTCGTTGAATAATGGTAACACGCCTCGCCCTCTTCCCGCCCTTCCCACGGACTTGTTCCCTACACTCCAATTCACTTTTGTTTTTATTTTACATTCCTCAAAATTTATGCCTCACAAAATCTGTTAATGGGAGAGAGTTAGTATATTTTAAAGGTTAATATTCTAAGAACGTATCCTTCTTACCCCTATCAATAAATTGGGAAGCATAATTTTGAAGGGATGAAATTTTAAATATCAAAAATGTTTTTTAACTAGAGGTTACTTAGGTGAGAGCTAAGAGCTATTTCGTCATTATAAGAATAAATATCTAATTTGCGGTCCAGTTAAAGGGGTATTTATCCTTCTAACATTATCACAAGACAATGTGTTATTATGGATTTGAACTTATGTGGAGAATATGAAATTTACTTCTTCATTATTCAAGTTATTGCCCCTCAACTTCTATATATTAAATGTTAATTTTGCATAATCCTGTTGCAATATGGATATTTGAAGGTGTTGAATCCATTTATGCATAAAAAATAACACTGTTTTATTAATCTAAAATTGCAATTTCTTCAAAGATTGCATGGTGGATTCCAACAACAATTGATTGGAAAAATTCAAATTCATAGAATATTTAGCTTTCTTCCTTTTCAAGTGATTTGGTGGGAGTTGATTGTAAAACTTTACTAAGGTCTTAGTTTCTCTCTATAACATGTTCAAGGATTTGTTTTTGTGGTTGTCTTATTTATATAGTATGATTCTCAAATCAAGAATATGGCCATGTGATAGTCTAGGGTAATTTTGCCATGTTGTTTGAACTTTTCAACTTTGCATTTTAATAGTGAAAATAATTTGTTGGAATTATGTTTCTCAAAGTACTTACACATACATGCACCCATTTACACACTCTTGTATTTGTGTGATGTGTGCGTGTGTGTCCAGATGGTGTGTAATTAAGGTTTCCATATCCCTTGAAATAGGTCAATCGTTGAAATTTGTCATCCTAAACCACTTCTTCCCCATAAATTTTTGCGTCAATCAACTTGACCAATTATCATCTAAAACATATTTGGTGTTTCCTATGCATCAAACCGCTCAAATAGTCACCTTGGATTCAATCCTATGGCAACCATACCAACAATGTTCGCGCACCGGTCCATGAGCGCTTGAAATCTATCACAAAGTTAAAAAATGTGGGCTTGTCTACCTTCGCCTTGTTGATGTCATTTCAGATGAGGAGAAGAGTGTTAGTCATTGCCACAAGTTGTCCAGGAAGACTGTATCCCCTACACGCTGAGTAGGAACGTGGAGATCACGACCTTGCCTACCACGATGAGTCATGTCTTTATCTCCTTCCTTGTGATCTTCACACTGGGAGACTGCTTCAAAGGTCAAGTTTGTCCAACATAAACAAAGTTCATAGATCCCACCACGTCGAGGAGATTCAAGCATCAGAGACAAGAGATAAATGGGATTGGAGTCGTGAAGAAGAATCATAAAAAACCATTACTAAGTTCAAAACAGGAATTACTTCATCGGAGATGGAAAATCATGTCAATTTGCACTGTAAGAGAGGGAGTTAACACTAATTAAGGTCGACATCCTCACAATCACTACCTTACCAGTCGTCGCAGGTCGCTCAATAACCCACGTCCTGTCTGCATTTATGATGCTGCCATCGTCTCTTAACACCCCATCTGAGAGAGTCAAAGTCATCTTATGACTATAAGTGTGTCTCACTATGGAATCCAGTTTGTAAAATCATCACAAATATTCTCAATTTTTATGTTAGAAGAACAATTTGGCTTTCTGTTTGACAAGCAAATACATGATGTAGTAGGAATTACAAAAGAAGGTTTGCACACAATAAAGGTAAAAAAAATCATGTGAATCAATTTATTTGCATAAATTCTGCTACAATTAATTATCAATATGGAGTTTGTCAACTTGCGAGATGTCATGCAATGTGTATGCGGACTTACAATTTCTTATATTGCATTGGTTTATATAAATTTCTTCTTAGAAAAGAAAATTGCATCACTCATCACACTTCACAATTCAAAAGTTAACTCAAACACTCTTGGCAATGATCATGTATTTGAGCACTTATCTGTTGGAAATATGGATTATAGTTGTCATTGATGTTTAGTGATGGCAAAGGAATAACCAAGGACAGGATGGTAGAGTGAATTCAGTGAAAGACAAAGGAAAGACAAAAGGTGAACTCAGTATAAGTCAAAGGAAAGATTGGTTCGGAAAGTGAAAATCGGGAAATGATGTTTGGAAAAAGTCACATATCCGATATATGATTTCCACCTCAGATCAACGGTCACGAAAGGATTGAAGGAGATCAATGGTGCGTAACAGTTGAGGCGAAAAGACATTTTGAGAAATGCCACAGTTCGAAAATCCGCATATCGCATCCTATCCTAGATCTACGGTCAGGAAGAAGCCCAATATAAGATCAACGACTCAAGATGGTTGCGGAGATGGAGAATGCAGAAAGAGAAAAGGCTAGCGCGGAAAGATGTCTGCATTAAGAAGAGATACTCGCAGAGGGTTTAAAGAAGACATAGGTGCAAATAGAGAGAACTCAAGCCTAGGTTTTGGGAGAAAAACACGTCCAACGATCAAAGATAAAGAAGCCTGCATACCAATAAAGTGTGTAAGCTTGTGTTGTGGAGAAGAGGATGCATGCAGAAGAGATTCGAAGAGGTGTGACTGAAAGGATGCTTAGTTTAATCAATGAAGAGATCTGAAGAGTCACAATGTTGAAAGGGCGTGAGCATGGTTTGAAGAGATGATTGAAGAATATATAAACATAAGATCAAATGGTAAGTAAAGTGTCTCTGTCATCCAAACTTATGCAACCACAACATAAGATAGAGACCTAAGAAGAGTAACAAGCGACAATGTTTTTAATAAGATCTGGAAGCTTAATAAATATCAAATAAGGGGGGCACAGTGGTGCTAGGGCAAGCTACATGCCTACTAGGAGGTCTAAGCCTCCCTCCAATAGTGGTTGGAGAATCAAGGTATTGGTGTATCCTTGTTTGTAGGTGAAGGCAGAAACCAAGGTGTGGGTGCATCCTTCGGTAGTGGTCGAGAAACTTGGGGATTGGTGTCTCTAGTAAGTAGTTGCTTGCAAATAACTATTGTATATTGTAAAAACAAAGTTTTGCAGATAATAGAAATGTGTTGGTGGTTTACCTTATTAGGGTTCCACGATAAAATCTGTGTTCGGTGTATCTTGTTGATTCAATGTTTTGATTAAAGTTTAATAAGTGGTTTAAATGGTAAAAAGTTATCCATACCGATTCACCCCTCCCCCCTCAGTATTCACCATCTCCCAACAATTAGTATCAGAGCATGATCCTTCACTAATAGTTTAACCATTGGAAGGAAGATCTTATTAAAAACCACTATGGATCAACAAGAAGAAATTTACACATAAAATGAATCTCCAATACTTGGAAAAGAATAATACATATTTTGGAGAACAAGAATGGAAAGTTATCTGAAGGAATTGGAACCTGGTGTATGGAATGCAGTGATCACTGATTACATCCCACCAAATAAAATAAGGACTCTAGCTCAAAAGAATGCCAAGAAAAATAATGCAGATCCAATAGAGGCCATATTAGATGGAATATCTCAATCTATCAAAAGGAAGATTGGACCATGTGGCTTAGCCAAGGAACTCTGGGTCAAATTGGAAAAGCTTTATTCAAATGAAGAGATAGCACAAACAAACCTTGCTATTTGCAAGTATGATAGTGAAGATATAACTGGAGATGAAGAAAATCTATTCATAGGGACAATAACTCAAACTTCAGAAGATAATTCAGATGTGGAAAAAGAGGTGAACTTAGAAACAAAACCCATAAGTGACTTTGAAGAATTGAGAATAAGCAGGAGGGAGAATGAGTCTTTGAAAGAAAAAATTTCAAAGTATAAAGAAGAGTAGAATTCAAATGAAGAGGAAGTCAAGACTCCCCGAGATGAACTATGCATTGCACGACAATAAATGATGGCTAGCATGGAAGAGGCTGAGAGCCTAAAGAAGGAAGTTGCTAACTTCAAGAAAGAAATAAAGATGTTGGAATACCACATGGAACAGGCCGAGAGATTAAGACAATATGTTGTTAACCTCAAAAAGGAGATAAAGAAGCTAGAAGACCAGCATACCATTAATGAGAAGTTCAAGGAAAGTACTGAAGCTCTTAATAAAGTCCTCAACTTACAAAGATCCCCCAGGGATAAAACAGGTCTTGGATATAATCATAAAGTATAAAGCTCTATCATTCATGAAGATGTTGAAGATGTTAAATGTCAACATGATGCTTCCAAAGATACACCTAGACAACATAAGATCCACAAGAAAATGAGTTCCAGTCATTAGAAATCCGCTTCCTCCTCTCATGATAAAGATGGAACTAGTATGATGCCTAAGAGACCAATGGAAAATAGATATCAACAGATCTTTTTAGGTCATTGTTACTCTTGTAATAATCTTGGTCATAAAGCCCCGAAATGCAGAGCTTATGGAAAGGATTATGAATATAAGGATACATATAGTAAACAAAAAGGAAGAAATCATAATAGGTTTGGACCTCTTCAAAGATATGACATAGAATGTTACAAATGTAATAACTTTGGACATATGGCCAAAGAATGTAAGCTAAGAAAGAATGCTTCAATAGAAGGTCAATAACAAAAGAAGGAATGGAAGAAGATGGAAGACCAAAGATTCCTCAAACATTAAGGAAGATTTTATGGATATTGTCACCACTGTCACAAGTTTGGTCACAAAGGTATTAAGTGCAGAAACAAGAGGAAAGATCTAAGTAGAGAATCCAAAAATCAAACAAGGTCAGTAAGCAGGGTACCTCATGGAAAGATGTGGAGAAGAAAGGAAGACTCCAAAGGTATAGAAGAAACAAATATGTCAAACATCAATGAGGTCTCCAAAGATGACGATGAGCATCCATTATGAGGAAAAGCAAGATATAGATGTAAAAGAATACACCGATGAAGATGAAAATGAAGGTGATAAAGAATGATATAGTGATTTTTTTTTTTGTAAGTTGAGAACTATTCTATTAAAAAAAGAAAAAGGAAATGTTGGTACATACAGAGTTACAAAACAACCTGCTCAGGTGGAGTAGGTATGAAGTGCCAAAATGGGACTGGGCCCTTCCTCTGGGAAGGAAAACAGGTCCATGGAACCCTCCCTCCTAGAAGGAAAACAGACCATCCAGGTACAAATTAACAAAAAAAACCCTATTGTTTTGGGGTGAAGGAAAAAATCCATTTAGTAAACTGTGTTGAAAGCAAGAAAACAAAAAAAAAACAAATATTTCCAAGATGTGTACCACGTGGCTAGGAAGACACCCGAGCATGAGCCATGTTGCATGTGGACAGAGAGGACACGCGGCCTTGAACCATGTTGCATGTGGCTGAGAAGATACACGACCACTGATCATGGTTGTTGCCAGGGTACCTCCTCAATAGGGCAGGTGTACCTTGGGGAATCTGGTTGTACGGGCTTGCCCGAGGACGTCTCCGAGCTGCCACTGGAAGTAGCCATGTCTTCATCGCTGGAATTGTTCTTTGCCTCCAAGGTCCTTGCAGAAGGTGATTTGGTGGGCAGGGGAGAGGTTTTCCTCGTGACAACTGGGTTGGATAAGAATTTGCATGTAGGGCTGGTGGACGATTGACACTGAGGTGGGGGGATGGCGCAATGTGAAGGAGCAGAGGAGGTGGCTGGGACTACTTATGAGCAAGGAGGAGCTTGAGGGCCATGAGGTACAGTCGCTTGGTGAACCGGTTCAGGTTGAGGTGGAGGTGTAGGGGCGGGAGGAACCAGGGGGTTGAAACGAAGGACCAGGCTCGTGAGGAGATTTTTGAAGATCCAATAGTTCTGTCGATGCTCCACCGTGCGTCCTGCTGCACCCAGTGCACCTGGCAGTTCATCCTCCCAGTACGAAATGATTAGAAGGATATAGTGATTATTGTGGGATTATTTTCTAAAATATCTCTCATGATTTAAAGAGAACCATGAAAATGACATTAGGAGGGATCATATACTCAAGGGAAGTTAAAGTCAGAAAATTCCAATTGGTATCTAAATGTTAATGAGGTTCTGTAGGTAATGAAGATCTAAATGCACAGGCTTAAGGAATTTTGGTGAAGGCGGAGGAAGGTTAACTTACAGGAATAATAGACCATTTAATCGGTAGAGGCAAATAAATCTAAGGTCCTGAAGGATTTCGTTGTTTTAACATATGAGGAGAAATAAATTTATCAGATCCGAGGAATTACTTGGAGCCTACACTTTTCAACGAAGCAAATCCAGGAAAGAATAGATCTATGGTGGAAATTAGAGGTGGATGAAGATCAACGGCTATAGGAGATTTCACTGATAAAAAAGCAAGAAGCAAATAGGATCAAGATCGACAGCCGAAATCGATCGTTGAGATAGATCAACGGCTGACAATGATTTTGCTGCGTGAACTAGCACGGAGAAAGTCCAAATGGATATTTATGGAATTAGGAAGGGACCACATATTCCGACGATCCAGATGAAAGCATGGTTTAGATCAACGACTGTGATCCATTTCGCTGGGTGAAATAGCGTAGAGAAAGAAAATCCCAACGGGCGCGATATTTGATGAAATCCACCCTATGATATTTGAAGTCCACCATTGATTTGGTGGGGACCCTGATCTGACGACGGTAAATTCATTTCGTTGAGAGAAGTAACAGGAGGTTAACACGGGCCAACAGTCGTGATATTTGATGAAATTCGCTCTATGGTATTTGAGGTCCACCATCGATCTATATCTGACGGTTCTTCAGTCATTTCGCTGACGAACTAGCAAGTAAGTTAATTGCTGGAGATGGGAGCATAATCCTTATGAAATCTAGTTCACCAAAGGTTTGAAGTCTACTAGTCATTGAGTGCTGCCTGTGGAACCATTGGCCAAGTGAGGTTAATTTAGCGTTTCTACCAAATTTAGAATTAGACTAAATAGTGACAGACCATCTAAAAAACGGTTATCTCGTACGAAGGATTATGTGGAGAATCCTTGAGAAGAGCAAGTTACATAATACAATTTAAAAAAAACAGAGAACAGTGTGTGGAAGAAAATGCTGAGTACAAACTCTGTCACAAAAACGTTGACAAAGGAGAGGAAGTACAGTGGCAAGGGGAGTCAATGGATCTATCATTAAAGAACCTGTTGCAATAAAGGAAATGTTAAGATTGGTTAGCATTAAGTCCAGTTAATAAAGAGGAGATATGATGATAGGGGGAGTTGTTAGAAAGAAGAAAGACAAGAAATCCTATACCAAAATGGTTACAACGAAGGGCATAATAGGTTATCCTTTGTCATTGTTGTCAAAGGGGGAGAAGGTTTAGGTGTTGCCATCAATGTGAAAGGGGGAGATTATTGGCAATATGGATTATAGTTGTCATTGATGTCAAAGTAGTTCAGTGATGACAAAGGAATAACCAAGGACATGATGGCAGACTGAACTTAGTGAAAGACAAAAGGTGAACTCAATATAAATCAAAGGAAAGAATGGTTCGAAAAGCAAAAATTGGGAAATGATGTTTGGAAAAAGTCACATATCCGATATCCAATTTCCACCTCAAATCGACGGTCACAAAAGGATTGAAGGAGATCAACGGTGTGGAACGGTTGAGGTGGAAAGCTAAGTGCGGAAAGACATTTTGAGAAATGTCATAGTTCGAAAATCTGCATATCGCATCCTATCCTAGATCTACGGTCAAGAAGAAGCCCGATATAAGATCAATGACTCAAGATGGTTGCAAAGATGGAGAATGCGGAAGGAGGAAAGGCCAGTGCAGAAAGATGCCTACATTAAGAAGAGATACTCACAGAGGGTTTAAAGAAGATGCATGCGCAAATAGAGAGAACTCAAGCCCACATTTTGGGAGAAAAACACATCCAACAGTCAGAGATAAAGAATCCCACAGACCAATAAAGTGTGGAAGCTTGTGTTTTGGAGAAGAGGATGCCTACATAAGAGATTCGAAGAGGTGTGACTGAAAGGATGCTTAGTTTAATCAATGGAGATATTAGAATAGTCACAATGTTGAAAGAGCGTGAGCATGGTTTGAAGAGATGATTAAAGAATATATAAATAGAAGATCAAATGGTAAGTAAAGTGTCTCTGTGATCCAGATCTATGCAGACGTAGCATAAGACAGAGACCTAAGAAGAGTAACAAGTGACAGTGTTTTCAAGAAGATATGGAAGCTTAATAAATATCAAATAAGGGTGGCACGGTGGTGCTAGGGCAGGCTACATGCCTGATAGGAGGTCTGAGCCTCCTTCAAGTAGTGGTTGGAGAATCAAGGTATTGGTGTATCCTTGTCTGTAGGTCCAGGCAGAAACCAGGGTGTGGGTGAATCCTTCAGTAGTGGTTGAGAAACTTGGGGATTGGTGTCTCAAACAAGTAGTTGCTTGCAAAAAACTATTGTATATTGTAAAAACAAAGTTTTGCAGATAATAGAATGGTGTTGGTGGTTTACCTTGTTAGGGTTCCACAATAAAATCTATGTTTTGTGTATCTTGTTGATTCAATGTTTTGATTAAAGTTTAATAAGTGGTTTAAATGGTAAAAAGTTATCAATACTGATTCACCCCCCCCCACCCCTCTTAGCACTGACCAACTACCAACATTATCACGCTACTAGGATCCTGCTATCACCAAGTTATCCCTTTGCATGATTTAGGTACTTTCCATTTCCATGAATCGAAAGCTCTTGTTGTTGGAAAGAATATATAAATGAAAACTATTGTATAAATTGAAAATAATCATTGCGGAAAGGAAACACACTTGCATAATTAAGCAAGTTAAATTAAAACACATTTGTGGAAAATAAATAAATGGAATAAAGGACAATTTATATTAAGTAGTTCTCTATTGTTTTGTAGTGGGCCCTTGCTCTAAGAACAAAGTACTAGTGCTAATTTATAATAAAACTAAACTAACTTAACCACACACTACATAAATTATAAAACTACAATCTACATTAAGACAAGATCTCGTGAAATGCAATTTATTCCATCACGAATCAAATTGTTTCTCTAAGAGTCCCCTCCTTGAGAATGTAGAAGGAATTCTCTTACATACATGAACTTCCTTTGAACTTAAACAACAAATATTAAATTTAGATCAACAAGTTCCTCATGTGGTTACAACATCTTTCTTAAAATCGGCTCATAAATATCTCCAAGATCTTTACTAACAAATCTTATCAAGATCTCCAAGTGTTTTCTATCTCCAAATAATTGAATGATGATCCCAAGTCCTTATCAGACCTTTAATGGTGGAAGAGGAAATTTGATTTTGACTGTACGGATTTGGATAAAGAGCAAGAAACTGTATAGTTACTAGAACCGCTTGTTCTTGTAATCGCCAACAAACTAACCCAGTTTTGAAAGATAAATGAAAATATGTTATTTTTTAATATTTAATCATAAATTCACAAAAAATACTAAAATAAATACCATGGAAAATACTTTGATCCTATTCCCACATATAAGCATTAAAATGGACAAATAAAGGGTTACGGGCAAGTGAAAAAAGGATTAAAAATAGAGGGAGAAGGATGTGAAAATAAGGTAATTTTGTGACTCAACAATTCCTACTTTGGTAATGAAAATATACTTGGTTGAAGCCCATGACAAAGCTAGTTGGATTTTACCTTAGATCGTTTTTTATTCAAATTGGTATGAACATTGAAGTTGTAAATTGGCCAATGGGTTGTCTCTCACGAGCTTCATTTGCTATACTAATAAACAACTCACCATCTAATTTGTCTATGTTACAAAAATATGGAGGAAGGGATGCCCACTATCCACTTTTAATTTATGTTGGTGGCTAAGGATATCAACATGATGATCTTTGTGTCAAAAAGGGATGAGAACATAGAGGGAATTAATGTATGGATATCACTTATCTTGACACATCTTTTATTTGTGAATATTGTTATGATATTTGGCTTAGGTACAATAATTGAAGCCAAAACATATAAATAAATTACTGATATGTATTGTCAAGCTACATGTATGGAAGTGAATGCTCACAAGTCATTCATTCTTTTTAATGGTTTGGAGGGGAACTTGGAAAGACAATTGTCTCAAATTTCACTTTATTGCCTTATTTCCTTTGAAAATTGGTTCAAATGTATGGGTTTTATCTAAAAATAAGGGACTATAAATTTAAATATTGGCTATGGCTATGTAAGAAATTTGAAGGCAAGATAATAAATTGGTGTTGTAGGTGATTTTCTATAGAAGGCAGGTTGATCCTAGTCAAAATAGTATTGGAGGGAATCCCAATCTACTAGGTATCAATGGCTCACATTCCCAAAGGAAATATAAGAAGAAAATGCTTTTGTTTTATTTGGACTAGGAAGAGAGAGAAAGAAGGGAACCCCTCGTTAAATGGGGAAAACTAGCAAGGCCAAAAGAGTATGGGGGTGTGGCATAAAAATTATCCACTAATTTGGCAGAGACTGACAACCGAAAGACTTTGGAGGATGATGCACAATGATTTCTTATGGGTAAAAGTGATGATAATGAAATACTTAGCTCTTGAGTCTATAGAGGATTGGATAAGAAGGGAAGCAAAGACACATAGTGGAGCATTAGTTATGTGGAAGGAATAAATGAGAAATTTCCCTCTAGTTGAGAAATTGATGGTATGGAGAGTTGGGGAAGGATATAAAGTTAGGACCAATGAAGACCCTGTTAGACACAATGGCTCACTGAGAGGGGGGGGGGGTGAATCGGTGAGCTTGGACTTACTTCAAATTTTAACTTCTTCTAACTCTAAAACTTAAGTCATCATTTCACATTCAATTCAATATCATATTCATCAATACACTATGCTTCAATGATTAATTTATCAAGTTAAATGCATAATCATCAAAATATTGCACAAGAGACACAAGATATAATATGTGTATTCTTTTTGTATTTCAAACGGCTAAGATTGTGAGGCAATTCAACACCTACTGAAACAAAGAACACCAACTCCTTATCTAGGACCCTGCCAAGTTTTTCTTAGATCCTACTAAGAAAACATGTACAAGACCCATCTTGTATTTACATACACAAATCTTTACATCCTTGTCATATTACGTCAAGTTACTCTTCATGTCATCACTACCATCAAACAACCTGTTGTCAAACAAGCACTCTGTCATTTGCTTGTCATGTCAATCATTTGGCCATCTCTATCAAATCATCAATTCCCACTATCATGTCATCAACCAGTCACTGTCAAATCAATGACTGTTATGTCATGGTTGTCACTGACATCAAGGCTTGCTCAATCTGCAATGGTACTGCTGTAAATATTAAATCAACCACTATCAATTCAGTTGTCTAATCAAAGTTAATGTCACTGTCATTTCATCATTGTATCATTATGTCCACATTCCTCTGCTCAACAACCTATCACTGCACTGTCATTATGTCACTTGTCAAGAGATCTTCTCAAGGAATATTACAGCCATGCCATTAATTATGTCAAGCTGCTCATCATCGTTATCAGGATCATGTCACTCTGTTAGTTATTTTTACTACAAGTGTCTCTGTCATAAACCATTGTCTGTCAATTTGTCAAATGCTGCAAATCAACATTCTGTCCATCATATGTAGCCCCAATCAAACTCAGATATCAAAGATAAAAAATAACTTTATCATGCTGTTGCTGCATCATGTCTTCATCAACTAGCTTGTCTTCATTCTGTCCATCAATGGGCTGTCCCAAAATTAAAGATAAAAAGAGATTTGTTGTTACTCCTCCAGCTGGTTACTGAACTGTCCTTATACTGACTGAACCTCCGAAATCTAAGCTCTCCTCAACAACCCGAAATTCATGAAAGGAAAACTCGACTGCTGATTTTCTACTATCTTTGTTACACCAGCGAATTTCCTCAGTAAGGTATCGAAAATCCTCAGAGCTAATCTGATTTTTTCACTTATAAATGAAAACGTCGACTTGTTATTTATATTGTTTTTTCACACACACACACACACACACACACACACATATATTGGAGCCGACTTTGCATTTTGTATTTTGGTAAATTTAATATTGATTAATATCTTCATTAAAACCCCTTGTTAGGATCATCAAGCAACCTTTCTTCTTGGATAGGGTTAGGCTTCTTTAAGTGTCATTAAGATTCATTAATGGTGTCTTCTCATCATGCTTAAGCCCACCAAATACATATGTGATCATCAAGTGCAAGAGAACTTGTTTATCATGGGCTTCAACATGTTGTTCAAGGGTTTCATCATCATGTGCATGGGATTTTAATACCACAATGGTCATCTTATCACAACTTGATTATTTATAATCATCAACAGGCTTCCATAAAACTATTAAAGTCTCCTTCAAGATGTCATTTATTCATTGATCAATATGTCTTTTCATGGACTTCAAATCCATGTTAAATTAATGTATCGAGGTATGTTCATGACTTTTCATCAATGTCCAAATAGCCACGATATGTTTGTTTCAACAAGAGCGTCCAAGTGCTTTACCATACCACCATGTGAGTGCAACACAACTTCTTAGACATGATTACCATCTCCAAGGGTTCCATGAGCCCATTAACTCACAAATGACCATAGGATGGGTCATTTGGTCATGCCCCATGTCACTGTCCTTTGTTGGCTGGCTATGTCATCACTTCAACCTTTGTCATTAATGTTGTCATTAAAGACAATCATATTCATCAATCTCCCCCTTTGTCATTGATGGCAACCCTTATCAATTTTCTCCCCCTTTGACATTAATGACAAAGGGTCAACCACTTAGCCATTAAGGACTTCACAATGCCCAATTTTTATTTTATTTTATTAGCTAGTCTTTTTTATTATTTATTAGCTAGTCTTTTTTTGTAAAAATTGTTTTGAGGGTTTTTCCTTTATTTTGCAAGTTGATGTTGAATTTGTTTGAAGGATTTTTACATCAATGAATATGGCTAGCAAATGAGGGGAAATATTGACCAAGAAAATGACATTCGTCTCCAGCAAGGGTGCACATTGAAAGGGGTTTTCACCTCCCCTCCTTTGCAAGTTCATGAGTTTTTTTACTTATGCAAAGTTCTTTTTAGTGTCCTTGGAGCATCGACACTCCCCTTTTGTCTAAGAGCATTAGTGCTTCATTTATTCTTTGGAGCACTGGAGCTACTAATGCTCTTCTCTAGTCTAGGAGCATCAATTCTCCACTTTGGGCATGATGGACAATTTTAGAGAGCTTTCATCAAACATTTTTAATGTACTAATTGAGTGGTTTTAATGTACTAATCACAAGATATTGACTATTTAAGTGGCTTGAGTGGTTTGACAATTCCATGGTTTTGTATGAGTGGTTTCATTGTTGTTACTATATTGTAAAGTTTAACATTTCAATATTAGTTTATACATTTTCAAAATATTATTCTTTTGTTTATTTGTAATGTCTTGTTCATATACTTATAATTATTTGTACAACTTGAATGAACCTAACGATGAAGAACACGTGTTTCCTCCAAAGAGGTCATGTGTTCAAATCTAATGGGGTGTAGTAGTCAAATCGTCGGATAAAGGGAGTGTATGGCTTGGTTGTAACCTTAAAATTAAGCAATTATTATTATTATCATTTCAAATAATCAAAATAATAATTTTCATTTAATTTTCTATAAGTATTTTCAAATTTTTATTTGTAAATTAAATATTTATTAATAAAAATGGGTAAAAACTAACTCTTGGAATATTCAAAATAAAAGTTATACTCTCATTGTATTTTAATAATAACTTATTTATTAAATTCAATTAGTTAATATTAAGTAGTTGTATAAATTACTGAATACAAAAGAAAGTTGTAAAAATTACTGAATACAAAATAAAGTTGTAAAAATTACTAAAAATATTAATAATTTATTTATAAATAATTTTTTTTTTAATGATAAACTAATAATTGGTTTATTATTTGATATCGAGAGTGCTAAATTTTAGCATTGGAGCAATGGTGCTCCCTTTTGATCTTGGATTACTAACATTGGTGCTTAATGAAGGTGTATGTGCACCGATGCTCCTAATTGGTACGAGCATGATGGTGCTCCTTTAAGGTGTATGGTTGCATCATGCTTCGATGGCCTTAGATCATCGATGCATTATAATAATATGCACCATTGTGTATTAAATAGTTGCATACCAATGTGCACCTTGTTATTTTAAGGACATGTAAAAAAACTTTTTTGAAAAGGCCTTTGAATACCTAAATTTTTTAGTTATAGTGAATATCTGTTAAAACCTTCATTATCGTTAATAGAGTTTTTTTTTAGAATTTTGCCCAATATTGTAACACTAAAAACCTTTGCTACTTGGTGTTTTTCTTGTAGTGAAAAACTGAAGCCTCAATGGAAATGAAAACTTATGAGTCATAGATTAAATTCAACAATCTCCTACAAAGAGTAACAATATCTTCAAAAGAAAAGTTATTTGTAGAATAGACATTTGATTTTGATTCAAGGTAAGGCGGTACCGGGATCGTTCAACCAAGCGAGTGAGTTGGGGGTGACTATTTAATCGAAGCAGTAAAGGATGGATACCTAACCCCAATTACAAACACAAGCACAAGCACATGTGCGGCAAACACGGTGTTGGGCATATTCAAACCTTAGTGGACACAATAACAAGTCCCTACTTTCATTGATGTGGCACGTCCCTGTTGGCAACAACTACATAATTACATTAAGGATGTTTCAAAACTTGGGAATATGAAAGTAGAATTACAATTAAGTTGTAATATTCTTTAGGTCAAACATACCTAGACCCTATCAGGTTTAGTGATGAGTGAGGCAAGAAGGACTCTTGAGTGTATAAATTGCTATCAATTTTTATTATTATTTAATTTATAAATATAAGTCCTTATAACTATTTGTATGGAATTGCTGACTACTGATGATAATCATGATAATGATGATTGTCCACTAAGATCAACTTTGGTATATCTAAACCTATAGAATTAAATTAATTGCTTGATTTATCATGTTCTTTCTATAATAAAAAAATTGAATTCCTTTTTACTATTGTAGATTCGTAAGTTATGGAATGGGTGGTATGGATACGAGGGGGGATCATATATGATCTTGAAGGAAAAGTAGAAACAAACTATGCATTGGGATTAAGAGTTTCCACTGATAACAAGGCTAAGGCCTTGGTTGTTTATCAAGGAGTGCTACAACTCAAGGCAAAAGGATAAGCAAAACAATACTAGTGGGTGACTCTTTGATAATCATAAAGTTCCTTTAATGCCATTCAAATATTCACAATCCCTAACTCTTTCCTTTGATTCAAAGAATATTAGCAAAGGTGAAGGAATTTAAAAACCGTAGCATTCTATCAAGTTATCCATGTTCATAATAAAGAGGTCAATAGTTTAACAAACATTGGAGTGGGCAAGGTAAAAGGAACATTAATATTAAAAGATGAGGGTTGGGGCTATCCTTAATCCCCTATGTTATATACCAAGTACTTAAGTTATAATAATAAACTAGAGTACACACATTGTACACAAGATGTGAACATGGAGCACGAATCCAAAATATATAATAAAGGAGAGTTGCATGATAACTCATTGTAGAATATGATAACATCCTCCGAATAACCCTAGTACATTTAGATATCCAAATCTTATGTTCATGTCTCGATAGTGACTATATTAACCTCTATATTTACATATTCTCACTTATTGCATATCTAGGCCCTTTATTACACCGACCCTTGTTACATTTACATTTAACCCTGTGTATACCCCTTTTAGGCTCATATCATAGTACCCTTTAGAAAACATTGAACGTGGAACACAACTCCAAAAGATATAAAATAGATGAGTTACACAATAACTTCTTAAAAAATAGGAGAACCTCCTAAGAATAAACCCTATATGCTCATTTATCCAAATCATATGTTTATGTCTCTGTAATGACTATATTAACATCTTTATATACTTCTCTTACTTGGTGCATATGTGGACCCTTTATTAGACCGACCCCTATAACATATAATTGCCCCATTACATATACATTTAAAGTTTAAACCCATATGTGCACTCCTTGGGTCATATCACCTTACTCTAAAATTATATTCATTTATTTGCTCACAATGAAGCTCATATTTCCAATCATTCTAATTCAATGAGGATGGCACTCAAGACAATCGCTCTTTCCCATCTCTCGATGCCTCACAATGTCAATGCGTTGAAGTAACAAGGGTCTAATGTCTCGTCATTGTATGCATGAGTTCTCTTCCTCAGATGATTTTGGATGTGTTCGATCTTGCACCCGTTCTTCTTGCTCCCATTTGTTGCAATGGTGTTGCTTCTTAGAAAATAGGCTAGCATTGGGACAAGCTCCAAGAAATTGTGTTGCAAGTGGCTTTTGGACAAACTCCGATGTGAATTTCCCCTCTTCTCCTTTAGAAATTGATGCATCACGATTCACAATAACATTAGATGTGTAATGTGTGAATTGTTTGAAGTACGCCACAATATGAAGAGATGTAAGCACATGATAATAAAGGCATAACGGATGGTGATGTCATCCTACCTTCAATGACATAGATGACATGGAGAATGAGAAGAATTTTTTACAATGGGGCATCAAGAAAGAGACCTATTTACCATTGAACAACAATTAACATGAGGAAATTATGGGAGTAGGAGCAAGAGATGAGGGAATTTGTACAAATCCAACATAGCAAGTTTCTATCTAATTACAATTGAAGATTTAACTTCTCTTATTTGTCTAATTTTCTAAAATTTCCCTCTTTCTCTATAATTTTTTTTGATAGGGAGACCCCAAAGGATGAAAACTAAAATGCCCAAACTTGTCATGTGCCAAGTTTGGACACTCCTAGAGCATAAATACATTTAGAAGACCATTTGATAAGACTCAAAGCTATAAGGATATCAAGTCGGAAGATCAATGCCAGAAAATGCTCTTGGGGAACCTACTCTTTAGTTTTGTTTAAATAATGTAATCTTTAGTTTTGTTTAAATAATGTAATGTAATGTTTAGTTAAGTCTAGCAAGGATATCAAGTAGGAAGATCAATACCAGAAAATGCTCTTGGGGAACCGACTCTTTAGTTTTGTTTAAATAATGTAATGTAATGTCGAGTTAAGTCTGGCAATTTATTTGTCATTATAAATACAAAGTATTTCACTTAATAGTTATGGTTTTCCAAATAACCATTCACAACAATAAATCAGTTAAAAAAATAAATTATTTAAAAAAATAATATTTTGTTTTACTAAATATATATTTTATCAATTCAAAATTGGATCACCAAATCTCAATCACTAAATCACACCCCAAATAAAATTTAATATCATCTTATCTTAATCATCAATTTCAGATAATTTTTTTTTTTAATTTAATGCATTTGTAAATTTATATATTTTTTAAAATACATGACCATTGTCATTGCTCTGGTTTAATAAATAGATATTTTATTACTCAACTAGCTGCCTGCCCATTACACCATTTCACATTCCTTCCCGTTTTGAACAAACAAGTTTAATTTGCTTTATCCCCAGGAGTCTGGGCTTTACAAAACAAACCTCTGAACTTAAGCTAAGAGCACATATGCAATGGCATATTATAACAATGAAGAAGAACAAGAAATTCTTCATTAAAATCAGCAAAAGTCACCATGTGTGACCAGGCCTGGAAGCTTTGCATTGAATTAAAACAACATCACTGAGAATGATGATGAATAACAATCACGGATGATTAATATATCTATGGGCGGGTGTGGCGGCCTCTGGCTCTCCCACACATGAGGGCGTTTCGAGGAACACTGTATTCATCTCGCAACGACTCTCCTCCGTAGATTCTCATGTAGAATTGCTGCCCCAAGTACTGCCTTGCCCATATCTCAGACCTCACGTTCCACATCCCTGCATTGTCCAGCGCCAATAAAACTGCAGTCCAAGAATTGGGATATACCTGTACATCATAGAATTCGACAAGGAAGGTCGAGGATGGATTTTTGAGTTAACACAATGGGTTCATCAAATCAAACTAGATGATAATCAAAATGTAAAATTATTTGAAGTTTAACATTTTTTTCATTAAAAAATCAGTGAAAGAGGAAGATATGAAGAACCCAGCGTAAAAGAAAAAGTCAGTGAAAGAGGAAGATGAATCCAGTGTGAAATGAAAAACTAAACAAAATTGATAAACAGAAATGTGAAAACAGTACAATTAGGGGAACTTTTCAAGTACTTTTCACTTATAAGGAGACTTTTTAAGTACTTTTCATTTAGAGGGAGGTACTGAAGTAGTAACAGAGTTAAATGAATGTCTAAGTTTATGGTTTTCTTGTCTATGGACTATGATATTTGTCCATAGCATTGGATGTGAAAAATCTAATTAAAGATTTGCACAATTTCATTGTAAAAGGCACGTAATAGCTGTGATAGTTGATTGATCATGCCTTCACCAGATTGTATAGGATGGCTATCAATAGATCTATTGGACAATTTCATTGTGAAAGGTCCGTAATAGCTGAAATAGTTGATTGATCACGCCTTCACCAAATTGTTTAGGATGGCTATCTATAGATCTATTATGCCTGGTTTTCTCATTATTGGGTTTCTAGAGTAATCTTTCATTGTCTTGTGTGTTTACTTGTTTTAATATGTTTCTCCCTGATTCTGAATAAATAAATTAGTTGGATCTCCCTGAATAAATAATAAATTAGTTGGATCTCCCTGATTCTGAATATCATTTTATTTTTCTGACCTTGGTTCGATAGGAAAACGAATTCAGTTAAACCTTAAGGTTGCAACTCTGTTAACTCTATAATCGGGGAGCAACTTATAAAGGATAATACTAATTGATGCTGTACATTCGGGATATTCGGGAAGCAGCTGATAAAGAATAATAACCATAGTAACCTGTTAGCTCACCTGTGTAGTGGAGCGAGAAACAGCATCGAACAGATTGTAGCCCTTTCTACTGGTGGGACTCCATTGCCCACCATTCATTCTGCATATATATAATCAGTTATATTTGGACTAAAAAGCTACTTACTTACATGCTTACGCCATTGAAATTCAACCCAAAAAACTAAGACAGTACGTTCAGCTGTGAATATTTTTTTGAAACTTTTTGAAGCTTACCCCGCTACGAAGAAGGAATAACCATCTATATGCCATGACTGAATTGTGTTTTCATTGTTCTGGAACACGATTTCAATAAACGACCTGTACTGGCCGGACATGACTGCAGTCTGGAGATACCCACCTCCTCCGCTGGGATAATCAGAGATGGTACCCAAGTTGAATACTCCCTGAATTTTGAAATAGTCAGCTAGTTTCAGGGGCGTATCAGGAGGCAAGAAGGAAACACTATTGACTGCGTATCGCTGCTTTCCGTTGATGAAAGGAGCCGAGTTGGCCAGGATGATCGTTCTCGCAGGCTTAATGAGACCGTAATGATAGGAGCCCTGTGGATTGGGGCGAGCTGCACTGGCTGTCAAGTTCCATCTACACACCGGTTTCATTTGCATTACAAAGGAATCAATATGATGAATATATTAAATTGCTACCTAAACCTACGTATAGAATTTGACGCAAATATGTAGAATATTTTCACATTGAAGTGAGATTTTAAATATTGGATAGAACTGTTAAGAAATCAAATCTCTACCGGAACAACATTAAATTATGCATAGTTGAATTTTTTATTATTATTAGACCAAATTTACCTATTCATATCTTCATAACAACAACATTAAATTATACACAGCACTCCACAAAGCAGCATTTAATATTGTTACTATAAAATACTTATTATTTGCTATGATTTTACACACAGCACTCCACAAAGCAGCATTTAATATTGTTACTATAAAATACTTATTATTTGCTATGATTTTACATAATTTAATACATAGCCTAGTAATATGATTTTACATAATTTAATACAAAGCCTAGTAAGAGTATTTAAAAGAGCTACATGGAACATTTAGAATACTTCCAAAGTTCAAACAAAGTTTTGACAATTTGAAACATTCAATTTCTTTGATGGTCTATAGGGAGTACAAGTAATGGGAGTGGAGAATGATGGACTATGGCATCAAGTTATTATCAGTAAATATTTGAAGAAACTCTCGGTTGTGACTTGGCTCAGAGGTAAGAATTTCTGTTTTCGAGGTGTGTCTGTTATTTGGAAAGGGTTCCTGCTAACCCTCCTTTGGCTTGGTAGAAGTCTTGCTTGGCAAGTGGGCAACGACAATAATGTACTTCTTGGCATTGATCCAATTATTGGTATTCCTGACTCGCTCACATTGCCTGCTGGGTTTTGTGAGTATTTAGAAGACCTGGATATTGCCACTCTCTCTCAGGCTCGAAATACCCTTCCGGGATTACACAAGTATTGGTATTCTGCAGAGGATCTCTGTGTTGTTGGGGATTGGAAACTGGCTTGGGATACACTAACGAGAAGTTTGGAAATTGGAGGTATTTGCCTCAACTCACAGTGTGATACTCTGATTTGGGCATATAATAAGTTTGATGGCTCTGTCTCAGCAAAAATGGTTTATGACAACATTATCCACTCATCTTCTCCCCGGGCTGGTAGCAGACTACTTACACATATTTGCACTGGCTCTCTTCCTTGGAAAATCAACTATTTATGTGGCTGGCTTTGATGAACAAGCTACTTACTTGGGACAATCTCCAGAAGAGAGGCTGGACTGGGCCTGGTATCTGTGCACTATGCAGTAGGGATGAGGATAGTGTTCAACATCTATTTTTTCATTGCACGATTTGGAAGAATGTCATCTCTATCCTGAAGGAACATCACCATATCACTCCTTCCTTCTAGTCTGATGACCTCTGCTCGTTTCTGGAAAAGTGGACTGATAGTTTCTCAAAGCATTCAGCGTACTGCTATCTTCCTCTTTTTGCCACGTGGACTATTTGGAAAGCTAGAAACATCTTCATCTTTGAAGGCAAACAATTTTTTTGCCATGTGGACTATTTGGAAAGCTAGAAACATCTTCATCTTTGAAGGCAAAAAAGTGCTTGTCTTCAGAGTGATTCACCAGATTGCTTCCTCCTCACAGATGTATTGTCCTTCTGAAATAAAGGTAAAAAAAACAAGAAGCTTGGGCCTGGGTCCTGTTCTTGTCTAACCTTGTGGATTTTTTGATGGGGCATCTGCAAAGAATGTTGGAGGGGTTGGCTTTTGTTTATACTTGAACGAGTCACATTCCTTCGAGTTTGCAGTGGGGGCGGGTTCATGCACCAATACTAAAGCAGAATTGATTGGGCTTTGGGCCCTTCTACATACAGCCCAAATGACAGGGATACCCACGCTCAATATACTCGGTGACTCTTCAGTCATTATTAATTGGGCTAAGGGTACAGCGTCCCTTTCACCACCTAAACTCCATTACTGGTGTAGGGACACTAAAAAGCTCTGCTCTTGCTTTCTAGGGCTGTCTTTCGGCCATATCTATCGTGAATTCAATCAGCATGCAGACTGTCTTTCTAAAAAAGCTCTTTCTTTGGCTTCGGGATCAGGTAGTTACTCTGAATTTATTGAAGGTCATTTGGCCTCTCATGATAGTTTCATGCTCTTTTGAGCCCGGTGCTGGAGCATGTACTCCATTATTTATTGCACCCTTTTTATTTGTATTGGAGCGAACTCTTTTAGTCTGCAGTTCTGCACTCTTTTGTTCATGATAGATATGGGCTTGAGGGACAGTTTTTACTGATGGGATTCTGCATGGCTGGTTATGCACTTGTCCCCCATTCTGCTCCGTTGGGTTGTGACTTCCTTCTTGTTGTAACAATAGTATGCTACTTTATGATCCACATGCATGATTGTAACCCATTTATTGGGTCGGCATTTTAGATGCCCTTTGATTCAGCAATGAATATCAAGAACAGGCTTTTTTCCTCTGGAAAAAAGTTATGGGAGTGCAAATCCTTTATCTAAGGAAACATTGAATATAAAAGCAGGTTTTTTCTTTTTTTCTAGGAACTTCTAGAAGGAAAAGTTATCGAGAAAGGTATGATTTAGCTTTTTAAGAGCTTAGTTTATGGCATATTTTTTTACTTTTTTCTAAGTATGGGACCTATTAGCTTTTTTTTTCGGTGTTTTAGATAGGGATATAGTCTTGTTTTGATCCCCTAGGGTGTGCTCTCCACCCTCGACTCCTTGAATAAGCTATTTGGACTCCTCATGTTCTCCCTATTGGATTTGTACCTACAATCTAAGTTGGATTCTTGAAATCCGTCCTTTTCTGCTTGCTGGAATGGATTTGTACCTACAATCTAAGTTGGATTGTTGAGATCCGTCCTTCTCTGCTTGCTGGAATGTATTTGCTACTTTTCTTGCTCTCATTTGGTTTGACTTATTGTCAAATTTATGTACAAATTACCTTTAATTCTCATTATGAATAATAAAAAACCGCTATTTTTTTTCTTAAAAACACTTGCAACGCTTAGAAAAAAAGCCATTCACGTTTTGTTTCATTTCATCTTGGTTACTTGCATCTAGAAATAATAAAAATTGATCTAAGCTACCCGAGACAAACCTGATGGATCTCGCCTGGTTGACAGACCAGTCGATCTGAATTGTAGGACCAGCAGGCAGTGGGCCGGAGGCCGGTTGCCTGGAGTTGCTGTAGCGCAGAAGAGCCACTCCATATAACACAGGGTTTGTGAAGCGCGTGGATGCAACTACGTAGTAGTCTTTGGGAGCCTGGTCTGCAGTTATGAGAACCGAACAAGACTGACCCACATGAAGATCCAGGGAGTCATACACGTTCTGAATTGTGTGGGATCCTTCAACTTCCACCAGCTTCATTTTGTGGCCCTGGATCCTGAAGTTTAACGACGTTGACAGTCCCACATTTGAAATCCGAAGCCTGTAAGTTCTCCCTGGAAAAAAACCACAATACAAAACGGGAACAATTTGCTGTGATGAATTTGTCAATTTTGAGGTGTATATCACCTATGTTTAGAATCTAAATGGATCGTATTATACATTCTCGAGTAAGTAGCAAGAGGTGTTACAGAGTGAGTTTTCTTGAAGATTATACGCTTGAATTACAGGCAATAGGATATCCACATCTTTATAAATTTATAAAACAATCTCTAAAGATGGCTATTCAATTATTAAAAAAAAACCATTCACATTTGGCTCAAAATGACTATTCAATTACCTGGGTCAACTTTGAATGTAGAAAGCCCCTTGCCCCGCCCGTTTATGTGAACGCCATTAGGCATGCCAAGGGCTTTTCCACTGTCAAGCCATCTCCGAAGAACCTGTCAAATAATGCAAATAAATACAGTGTGAGCAGATATTCCTGTATTTATCAGAAAAGATTTTCAATATCTCATTATAGATACAGTGTGAGCAGGTATTCCTGTATTTATCAGAGAGATTTTCAATATCTCATTATTTTTCTGGTACTGAAGGGAAGATATTCACATTATGACCCAATTCTGGTATTTACACTAAGAGTTTACAGTGGACACTTCATTCACCCACCCATCATCAGGGGATAAGTAAAAAAATTTAAACCTTTTTGCTGCAAAAATTCCCTGATGGAGTCCCCATTCTTACAAAATTCCAGAATTTGATCATAATAATATTTCACTGTGAAAACATTCATAACAGAAGATATTCAGTTCCATTCTATTAAAACTGTTCCATGAATGGCAGACAATATCAAGCTTTGAAAATGCAATATAGGCACCCCATCTGTAGTAACACTAACACCCAATATCACTGGCCACCTTTTACAAATCTACATGATACCTTGACCATGTTCCATTTCAGGGGTTCTTTGGTACCTTGAGATAGGCAAGCATTGACTAAAAAAGAACACTAATTTCTTGTCCAGGCAGGGTGGAACTATGAACATGCAGAGTTGAATCATAAATGCGTCACCCATACATGGTTCCACCTATTTTATGCATAGTTCTTAGGAAGCAGTAAATGCTCTTCTAATTTGGTGGATAAGGAATGTTTTGCAAATAACTATGGGGGTTGAACTTATAACACAGTTCCGGTCTACGTGCCTCTCTATATGGGCATTCATTTCCCTATCGGTCCAGCGAAGACCTACATTTTATGTGATCGACGTTTTAAAGCGTACATTTTCTACTTTGAAGTAGAGATTGAAGTTTGAGATCCTCGGAAATATAACTAGTATTTGCCTGTTATTGACCCAAGCCTATCTCCCAAGATTGCCATTTTCATAATTAAATACTGTCTTTTAATAAAGTGAGACAGAGTCTGCCACGGTCAACAACTACTAAAGGGTAGGTGGGTAAGAATCTGTGGGTAGGGTTGCTTATTGGCTTGTTGTGACAAGGCTGGAAGGGTAGGCGATCCTTGGGATAGAGGCTCACGCTGGTGGGTGGGCTTCCAGACTTCTCTGCCCCTACTAAGTCACAAGTTATTGGTATACTGGCTTACAGACTGTTAGATATACTATTAGGAGGTTGCTCTTCCCACAGTTAAACAAAAAAATTCTATCGCAACTAATTCCAAGTTCAAGTTACACCCTCTTGATTTCAGAGAGCATGTGGCCCTCTCTCTTAGTGCATTGGATCATTGAGCCTTCCTAGTATTCAGATTCACATGAAACCTCAAATTCAATGAATCCGTGACTGTTCACTAGATGCACTGAATATAAGTTCACTAATACATCTATTCTGAAGTTTGGCAGCCTAAATACACACTACTATCATCTATTGTGAAATTTTACAGCCTAAATACACACTAATACAACTATGTTCTACAGGTCTATACAACCTTTAAAAAGCTGTGCTTGTGTGCGTAACTAGACATTGAGGTTTTTTCTACTGCTAAACAGGTTTATACAACCCTAAAAAAAATGTGCTTGTGTGCGTAACTAGACATTGAAGTTTCTCCACTGCCAAATACATATCAAACCCACTAGATTCAATGCATTGAATATGGACATCAAAACTCAGCCTGAGCAACCTCTCATGGGTATGTGATTATGTGTGTACAGTGTAGTTGTGCATATGATTTGCTGATCAATATGCAGGGATAATGGGTATGATAATGTGTGTGCAATGTAGTTGTGCATATGACCAACTTGGCAGGGACAAGAGGTATGTGTAATGTGTGTACAGTATAGTCGGAGTCTAAACATGTTAAGATTAGATCATTTTTAGTCAAAATTTGATAAAAATGAATGCACAATCGAAGAGAAATCAGGATAGTTAACTACCCTAAATCCATTTACATAATCAAAATTACAGATTCATAAATGAAAAATTACAATTTACCTATTATTATGCATTATGCATTCAATGAAATGAGGTAAAATATACTTTCTCTATTAAAAAAAAGTGCATTCAATGAATTGATTGTAAACTGTAAAATATACATTCTCTATTAAAAAAATGTAAAAATTGTTCTACCGAATTTCAATAAGAACTTTGAGAAAAGTCCATTTTAGTAAATATTTAAACAAAATGCAGGTTATACTAAACTTGAACTTGGTTTTAGATAGGGATGTGTTTGCGTGTTACTCTATGATCTAAAACTGAGGAAAGGGAAGCTGAAAAGGACTCGTCTGAAAATCCACATTTTCTAACAATCTTGAATATAATTCAAGAAAATAAAATTTCAGAACTCTGATTTATTATAAGAAATTGAAATTTGAAAAGCTTTCATATAATAAAAAAAATACACTTTTTTATTAACAATCTTTGACTATAATTGAACATAATAAATTTTTATAGCTATGATCTATTATATGTTTTGATATCAAAATTCTAAGTTAAATTATGAAAAATAGAATCTAAATCTGAGAGAATTGTTAATGTAATTTTTGTTTTTTATTTAAAAAAAACTTATATCTGTGCACAGCTAAACTAGATCCCTAAGACTAATTGCATAGCAGCAAACCTGGTTAAGACCAACTTAAATGTTGTCCTAATACTATATTCTATAAATAAGACCATTATTTTTATCCATTGAACTTGAATTACACTCAAATTTATCATATATATATCTAAACCCCACCCATTACTAGTAATAATCACATTAATTTTATTTAACATGTCTGAATACCCCAAATGCGATTGTTGCTAGTTACCTACATTCTCATTAAATGCATTCTAGTTACCTGCATTCTTATATATTGAGCAAAACAATCTACTTCGTTTTATCTAATTGGATTAAAAAAAAGCTACTGTCCATGACAATAATGGTGATCTGTTTACCACGTGATTAGTCTTGTACCAATCTCCGATCAGAGCAGTGTATTCCCCAGCCGGAGCGGGGTACGGAATGGGGATCATTGGCCTGCTAGCAATGGCCAAACCTCCGAATCCCCCAGCAGCCTTGTGCAGCAACGTGGAAGGAAAATAGAAGTAGGTACCGATCTGATCCTTGACTTGAAATTTGTACGTGAAGTTGCTGCCTGGCCGTATTGGGCAGCTGGTTCCCAGCATTCCATCTTGCCATGAATTTCTTCGTTGCTGGATACCATTCCTGAACAAAAACTCAAACTCAAACTGACTTAAAAGCCCAAATAAGCTCAACATTACTGAAACACATATTGAAAAATGAAAGAATAATTTTAATAATGTCCATAAAGCTAAGCAGCCTAAAGGATCAGAATGATTACAGTTTTTAACTATTCTCTATACTCTTTTCTATATCAGATCTTTTGCTGTAAATCTTGACTAAAAGATTTGCGATCTAATTTATCTTATCTTTTAAAAATAAATAGTACATGTTGTTCATCTTTAAGCTGTCTTCATATTAAATATTAAAAATGCATAAAATGTAACTTGGGTTTGGGATCTCACCATGAAAGCAGAAAAGGCTCGTTCAGATTGTTAAAAACATTGATAATAATATTATCGTTCGTCACAACATCGAGTTGGGGTCCGGGGAACCGCCCATTGATCAAGATCCCCTGCACAGAACAAAACTAAATAAACAAAACCCAAATGCATTTATGCATTCAATCATGGCTTCTCACTGACTAGGATTTCAAGAACTTCAACCAACCTGTTGAGGGACACCCAAGGGATAAATAGTCCCATATGTGACAGTCCATGTGAAGTACCTGTAAGGGTCCTCGGTTCGAACCCCAGCAGCAGCAATCCATACTACACAGATCACTGCCAGTATCCTCTGCGAGAAGCCCATCTTCACTCTGCAGATGAATCTGGAAGTGACTTATTCCGCCAAAATAAGAGGACTATTAAAGCCGAGTTGCCAGAGGAATCTCCAGCTTCCATCATGGCCAACTCTTTTTTTTTTCTTTTCAATCCGGCTAAAATCGCGCCAAATTTGGCGATGCAAGGACTTCCGTGATTGGCTACAAACAGTTTCTGTCGGAAATGCCGTGACATCACGGTCAAAGTTGCCCAATTTTTAGTTTATTTTGGATTATTCGTGTTTAAGCAAAAATCATATATTTAAGTGAAAAAAAGTGAAAAATATTATTCTCACTTACTTTTGACAACCTTTGCTTTTGAGCTAAATTATTTAACTAGTATTAAATCATTAGCTGGCCATGTGGAATCACCATGCTCCAAGGCACTATGATGCTAGGGGTCACAGCTTTCAATTGTTGAAAAGCCTCCACTCACCATGTGCAATCAAGTTCTTGAACACCATGATGCTCATAAGCCCATTCAAGGTGCCCTAGGTGAAACCTTGTCTGGATTGTGTGCCCCAATCAAGGTGCCTAGGGTTTCCCTGTCTTGATTGTCATGTGCCCAGATTGTCATGTGCCCAGAGCTGAAACCTTGTCTTCATTGTCATGTGCCCAGTCACTATGCCCCAAACACAAGAGAATCTAAGCATCATGGGAATTTCTGCACCCCACAAGCATTGATGCCCTTTGTCTCTTTGTTGATGTAATGATGTGTAAAACTAAATGCAATTGACTTCCACTTGCATTTGGCATATATTTAAATCCTTACAACGAGAATGATCTATTGCCTCATCGAAGGGAGAGTTGGATAACTAGCAAATTTCTTTTTGTTATTTTAAAATGTGCTTATTTTTTATTTATTTATTTTTATTTAATGTGATAATTTAAATTCAATTGAGATTATCTATAAATTTGTGAACTTAAACATGTGCTTTTGTTAATGCTTTGCCTTTAAAAAGAAGTTTTATTGGTTTATAACAACTTAAACTAATAAAAATATTTATGTTAATGGTTTGTCACTTAGGGATTTGTCAATGTAAGCATGTTATTAGTGACTTTCAACCATTTTAAACCAAGCAAGTTGTAATGTTTTTTAATCTTAAAAATTACTTTAAATAATATTAATTCTATGGGTAAGTGTTAGAATAATATATATGGTGTAATTCTCTCTATTTTTGGATTATGATGAAGGTTGATTTATATAGATCCTAGATTGTATGAAGACGGGTCAAGTATATTATCCACATTGATTTTATGATTTGTTGTTATTTTTTATTTTATATATATAGATAGATAGTTGTAGTGACAAACAATCTATTTAACTAAAAAAATGCTCACATATCCATTTATGGTATAACATAAACATTTAAGCATAATAAGATATGACTACCATGAGATGAATCCCAATTGTATACTTGTTACACTTGTATACTTATAATTTGGAATTGGATGGAGACTAGTGATGATTCCAATTTTTTAAGTAGGTGTTATTGACACCAATGAAGTTATTTTTTCTTTGAACAATCAAATATGCAACTTGGTGAGCATTTAGTATCCACAGGTTGATAACTTCAATGTTTCTTTGAGCAATCAAATATGAAAGTTGGTGAGCATTTAGTATCCACAGGTTGATAACTTCAATGTTTCTTTGAGCAATCAAATATGAAAGTTGATAACTATAAACTTTCAAGAACTCTAATAAAAGTTATATCAATTTTATATTTGTTTTTTAGTGAACAATGTATCATTACCTGTTGTGGATTTTCCACCATTAGCAAATATTTGTTTTTTTAGTGAACGCCATAAATCACAATTTCACCCACTCTAATAAAAGTTAATTTTAGTGCCATTAGCAAATATTTGTTTTTTAGTGAACGCCATAGATCACAATTTCACCCACTCTAATAGAAGTTAATTTTAGTAAGTATTTCTCTTATTATTTTTAAATAATAATAATATTCATTTTTATATATACTAGCACTAGCACTTAACAACTTAAACTAATAAAAATACTTATGTTAATGGTTTGCCACTTAGGGATTTGTCAATGTAAGCATGTTGTTAGTGACTTTCAACCATTTTAAACCAAGCAAGTTGTAATGTTTTTTAATTTAAAAAATACTTTAAATAATATTAATTCTATGGATAAGTGTTAGAATAATATATATGGTGTAATTCTCTCTATTTTTGGATTATGATGAAGGTTGATTTATATGGATCCTAGATTGTATGAAGACGGGTCAAGTATATTATCCACATTGATTTTATGATTTGTTGTTATTTTTTATTAGATATATATATATAGATAGATAGTTGTAGTGACAAACAATCTATTTAACTAAAAAAATGTTCACATATCCATTTATGGTATAACATAAACATTTAAGCATAATAAGATATGACTACCATGAGATGAATCCCAAATGTATACTTGTTACACTTGTATACTTATAATTTGGAATTGGATGGAGACTAGTGATGATTCCATTTTTTTAAGTAGGTGTTATTGACACCAATGAAGTTAATGTTTCTTTGAACAATCAAATATGAAAGCTGGTGAGCATTTAGTATCCACAGGTTGATAACTTCAATGTTTCTTTGAGCATCAAATATGAAAGTTGATAACTATAAACTTTCAAGAACTCTAATAAAAGTTATATCAATTTTATATTTGTTTTTTAGTGAACAATGTATCATTACCTACCGCGGATTTTCCACAAGATGCCATTAGCAAATATTTGTATTTTAGTGAACGCCATAGATCACAATTTCACCCACTCTAATAAAAGTTAATTTTAGTGCTATTAGCAAATATTTGTTTTTAGTGAACGCCATAGATCACAATTTCACCCACTCTAATAAAAGTTAATTTAAGTAAGTATTTCTCTTATTATTTTTAAATAATAATAATATTCATTTTTATATATACTAGCACTAGCACTTAACTTGTGGTAAGTGAACACTGATAAATCACAAGTTAAGTGCCATGAATAAAATAAGCTATATGTTACTTCCTTGTTCTAGGTTGTTGCTTTGTTCTTTTAAGTTGTCTCTGCATCCTATCGATTATTTTTTATATTTCTTTTTTATAATTACTTATTTCCAATTTAAGATTATATACATACTCGTTTCATCCTCTTCCAATATAAAAAAGAACATACTTACTTACTACTCCACCCCAAATTCTAGAATATAAAAACGTTGTAATTAATACATTATATTTTAAAAAAACAATAACATTATATTCCAATTAATAATACTAAATATGATTTTATTAGTATGTTTAGCTCAACTATTATAAAAAATTAAAAAAATTAAATTTATTAATAATCTATATTAATATGGTTTTATTAATATTTTTAGGTAGTCGTAAAAAAAAATTCAATAAATAGATTTTAGATAAAATTTTATATAATTTGTATAAAATGGATATCAACTTTTTGTATGAAAAAAACCCATAAATTAGGCAAAGTGGAAAATAGTGGAGAACAAAAGATATTCACTCTTAAAAAGGAAGGGATTAATTTCACCGAAAGAAAAGAATAAAGGACTTCTTTATGAACATATGATCTTCCTTTCCACCATAATGATTAAAGCAGGAATTTTAACGCTATCAATATAGGGAAGCAAAGTAAAACCTAGGTGGAATCTTTGAAATGACATTATATATATGAAAATGACTTTGAAATGATATTATTTAAAAAAAATAATTATGGATATCTTTGATTTTGTATTTTGTTATAAATTTTTACATAAAACCTAAACTTGGATTATATATTTCTAAATGTAATTTTCAAGAAAATTTTTATTGTTAAAAATATTTGATGTTCCATAGAAATAAGAATAATCTTGGATAAAAATAAGGATGATCTTTTCATAAATAAGTGAAAAAATTATTTGTTTCCTTTAAAAAGTATAGATAATATAGAAGACCTCTATCATAATTATACTATGGTTCTCTCATTTTTTATTAAAAGAAAAAGCTAACAACCAACCATGGTATGATAAAGAATGTAAAATTGCAAGAAGAACCATTAAAGAAGCTATTGAAGGATCTCTAAAAAGTAACAAGATAAATAGATACAAAACCCTAATTAAAAGAGAAAAAAACACAATATATAAATAAAAAGTACGAAAAGCTTTTACACCTCTCTAAGGTAGCTTCTAAGAAATTTTAGAGGCAAATTCTAACTAGTAAAACTAGAGATAATAATAGGATTTGTTTGGAAGATTGGAATGTTTGTCTTAAAAAGATTTACAAATCCTCGGATGTCATTGATAATATCCAACCCTTCTTACAATGGAAGAAGTTTTCTCTTTAGGAGGCATTGATTTTGGGGTTAAGTGCTTTGCAAATGGAGAAACTAAGGACATTGAAGGATACCAAGCAAAAAATTTAAAAATTGGTGGGTCGGTCTTCATTCATCACATCGATAATCTCTTCAATCTAGCATTCAAGTAAGGTTTCCCTAATGCTTTGACTCAAAGCCTTATTATTCCGATCTTTAAAAGCATTCATAAAAATAACCCCTCTAATTATCGAACCATTATGATTAGCCCCATCTTAGCCAAGCTTTACATTA
The DNA here is from genome assembly GCA_001517045.1 of Pseudotsuga menziesii. Classification (NCBI taxonomy): domain Eukaryota; kingdom Viridiplantae; phylum Streptophyta; class Pinopsida; order Pinales; family Pinaceae; genus Pseudotsuga; species Pseudotsuga menziesii. The sequence continues at coordinate 229,584 of LPNX010341348.1, forward strand.
TCATTTTAGAAAAGGAAATCAACATATGGCTAGTTAGTGAAGGTAAGTGCGTTAAAGGTCAAGCATGCTTTAGAAGACATCACTCTACTATAGACCGTCTTGTTATGATTAGAATCATTGTGGAGGGATGTCATAATAGTAAATCTAATCTCTTTTGCTACTTTGTGGACTTTAGGAAAACTTTCAATACAATGCTTAGAAACAACTTGTGGGATATATTAGAAGAGCTAAAGGTTCCTTTCGAGTTGAGAGTTGTTGCAATAAGGTTGTATGACACTGTCATTGCAAAATTTAAGAGCAATGAGGGGTGGTCGAAAGATATTAATTGTAATATTGGAGTAAAGCAAGGTTGCCCCCTCTTCCCTACCCTTTTTGGCATATACATCGATAAGATAGAAGGTTGTTTAGAAAAAGTAGGTTGTGTTGGCATGACCTTAGCTGGTATAATTGTCATCCTCCTTCTCTATGTTGACAATATAGTTTTTATGACAAGTTGCCCCTTTGATCTTAATAAGCAATTAAGCATTATTAAGGATTTATGCTCTAATACGGGCATGATTGTTAACATCGACAAAACAAAAGTTATGATTATCAAGTCTAAGAAGGTCACTTACACTAATTTTGTATATGACAATACCAACTTGGAGGAAGTGTCTTCCTACAAATATCTCAGAATCAATATTCATCGCAAGTTCAACTAGAATTAAACCATTGATAAAAATATTAATAGAGGATGGAAAGCTTATTTTGGTCTTGAAAACAATTGTAAATCAACAAACATTGTGATGTGTGATAAAAAGAAGTTTCTTTTTGGAACTCTCATGAATTTCATTATCTTATACAGTCGTGAAGTTTGGGGTTGCAACATCTCTAGAGAATTATGGAGAAAGATTGAGCAAATCTATAATCATTTCATAATGTATAACTTCAAAATTAAAAGCAATACATCCTACCCTATTCTCCTTCTAGAAGTGGGTCTTCCCCTCATCGAGAGCATCGATATGGCTAGGTTCATGATGTACAAGTAAATGATAAATATCATGAGAGACCCAAGAATTCCTAAAATTGATTTAAAATATAGTCAAGACCACCTTCGGCTCAAGAAAGGCTGGTATAAATACACCATGGCCTGATTAAACCATTAGGGATTGACAAAATGTGAATTTGTAAGATATCAGTAACATTAACAATATGATCACATCTAAGTTTAAAGAGAAAATGTGGGGCAAGAAAGATTTAGAAGTTAAAATAAAGTTAAGATACAATAAGGAAGTCATCAACTCTAATATGGAAGATCAAAACTGTCTCTATTTTAACTAGTTCGAAGAAGAAAATTAACATAGCCAAGACAAGATGAAGAGTCTCATGAGCTCCATAGTGAAATAAGACGTTGGACAATTTCTAAAACATAGTGGGTGGAAAGGATTTGCCATCTCTGTGAAACTATGAGCAATGAGGATGAAAGTCATTTTCTCTTAAAAAGCCCTACATAATCTTTAGATCACAATTTCATAATCTTCACTACAATACAAACCTCCCTAACCTTCTAACTTGTCAAAATTATGGTGACTTAGGAACGCTTCTTTCTAAGTTTTTTGAGCATAAAAATAACATTTTACAACAATCCAAGCAATCCTCTTAAGGTTCGACAGACAATAGTTGGTCTCAGTGGATGTTAATTACCATCATCATCATCATTTTATCACTTCAATTTTTTAGATAAATTTTCTTTAAAATATTGAAATAATGTTTTTTTTCCAAAATTAATGTAAAACCATTTATTCCTTCAATTTTCTATATAAAATTACTTAAACAAAATTAAACATATTGTCAAAATGTTTTTAACCCAATATGGGGGAGATGTGTAACGTTACACGTAGCGATATATATATATATATATATATATATATATATATATATATAGTCAAAATGTCATTCCCCTATGCTTCTTGATAGGGGAATGACTTTGGAACAACAAGCCTTCATGGCTTGAGGGTTGTAGGAAGGCCATCTCGGGGTTCCTTAGAACCTCCTTGAAAGTTGAGGCCCTAAGACATATTAGTTCATTTAGATAACTTGAGACATGGTCACCTTTTGTGGCAGGAAGGAAAATCATACTGAATCAAGCTTTTACCTCACTTTATAGGGGATATTGCAATGCCAAAGTGGGCACAAGTGCTTGCAATCAGGGACAACATGTTATGGGTTGAACAAAAATGGGAGGTTGGGACTCAAGACTTGTAAGTAGACTTAAGATGCACCCATGGAATAGGGGGTGACAAAGAATATTGTTCTTATAACCGAAAAAAAAAGATCTTGTATGATACGTTAAAAGATGACCTTTCTTGTATAAATTATACACCCACACACGAGCATAAAGTAAAAAGAATAAAATTCTTACATCAACTTTGTCACAATGAATAAATACATGGCGATCAACAAAATGTAAACAACAAATGTTGCTATGGCAATGCACATGTGACATTATATTACAAAAACTAGAAACCCTAGATAGAGTTACATCACATAACACATGAGAAAGATACACACAATAACACAATATGATATTATGAATAATTGAGTGACACTTATTACATAGGAGTTCACCTCCTTTTATATGGTTACTCATGGAGCAAATTGTTTTCATGTATGAATATGGGTTAGATTTAATTTACGCAAAAAAGTACAAAAACATAACTAAGTCATAAAGTGACTTTTATCACGATATGCAAGCCTTGCCACTATTTCTTTCCCTCGGACATGGCAAGAGAAATGCAACACCTGAGGTTGTTGGTGGGGCATTATCCTTGTGCTTATGGCCACATGGGCAAGTGTGCTTGCTTTATTTGCAAGCTTGGTGTTCACTTAGTTTTGTAAACTCTTGATGATATTATTTAGAGCATGTAAAGGAGGTCTCTTGCAGGATCTTGCTCATGGTGCATAACACTCCAACCAAGAACTTCAGAAGTTAGCAAATGTGTTCAAGATCCACAATGACCTTTTTAACATGTGCTTGCGACAAAGACAAATTGGTAATAACGTCCCCTTCAAGACTCTTTGTGAAGATTGGTATACTCTTTTATAAAACATGATTTAGGCCCAAAAACAACAAAACACTCTATCTAGTTTAAATGAAAAAAAACTATAATAGTCAATGGATGTTAGTCTTTAAAAATGACAAACTTCAACATGCCTCTCTTTCCACATGGCTCTAATATCGTAAAACTTGATTAATACAGAGTTGAGCATTCATGTTTTCATAAACTTTGTGAAAATACAAGATCTGAAAAAGGACTTGGCACACTTTAATTACAATCCTTCACTAATTGAGCAAGAACATAATCAAAGCATCAAATCTAGATTGGGGCTTTTATAATGTCCATAATAAATATATCAAGGACGCAATTCAATCTCAAAGTTTGACTTTATTGTTGCTACACAATCTAATCATTCTTTAATATGAAAAACATGGTGTTGTTTTGATATCTTTTAAAAAAAATATTGACACTAACCAAGAGTTTGCCATTATCAACAATGATGGGAGACTATGGAATAAATGCATAATAAAAACAGAGGTCAAATGTAAAATTATCCCTTTCAAAATAAAAAAACTAATTAAAGCATAATAAGTTAACGATTTTAATACTCTTTTTTAAATTACATATACAATGCCACCATAATGTCTTAGATAATTCATGTGGACTTAAAAGAAAAAATTAATAACTCAACAATGTAATAATGTACCCAAAAAGACATGAACTTTAAAAAAAATTAATAGCCTAGCAATGCCATAATGTCTTATAGATAAGACTATACTAACCCAACAAGTCATGGAGATTAATTCCTTTATAAATCACCTTAAAAGCACTAAACCCTACCTTAAATATTTTATCATGTCAATCATTTAACAAGAACATAGTTTAAAATTAAGCACTAAAAGAATAACGTGTACTTAATTATCCTACAAGCTCATCCATTCAAGGGTTGTGTGGGTTCTTAAGGTACGACCCTTTCAGGCTTGTAACATTTACTCATAATGATCTTTTTAATATTAAAAGACACAAAAAATACCTCATCCATCAAAGGGTTGTGTGGTCTATTAGGTATGCCCCTTATAAAGCAAATTTTATAAGGTATGACCATTAAAAGATTGTGTGGGCATGTAACATTTATTCATCCCAACCTTTTTTAATCCACTAAACCCTGCCTTAAATATTATATCATGTCAATCATCTATCAAAAACCTATTTTAAAAATAAACACTAAAATAATAACGTAATCATCCTACAAGTTCATCCATTCAAGCATTGTGTGGGTTATTAAGGTATGGCCCTTTTGGGCTTGTAACATTTACTCATCATAACCTTTTTAAGCTTACAAGACACACAAATTACCTCATCCATTCAAAGGTTGTGTAGTCTATTAAAGTATGGCCGCTATAACATTTTACCAGTAAGGTATGACCATTATAAAGTTCTGTAGCCTTGCAATATTTATATTCACAACCTTTTTTAGCTTATAAGAAACAAAAATTGGCCTCAAAATATAGGCATCCTTAAATATCCTCTTCAAAATAGACAAAATATAGGAACCTTAAATATCCTCTTCAATTATTAAACAAATTAATACTAATGCATACATAGATGTATATATTTATAAGTGTATACACAAAAATACATTCAAAAATTATGAAAATATTTGTCATGTATATTTAAATTAGCACAACCACTCAACATGTGGTTGGTGAACACTGATAGGCCACTAGCCATAAATTAAATGACCATCTTGTAGGCAAGTGCAGAAGCAAAACCAGTAAATGAAAAATATTATAATTATTTCAAGAATCAAGAATACGAAAAACTATAAAAAACAAACTATAGTTTCTAGAATGGAAAATTATGGAGCGAAATACATAATATATTTGATCTTTCCACTGTAATTTGGACCATGACCACAAACTAATGTGGAAAACATTTACACAATTCTGTAATTGTGTAGTCAATAATGTTGTTCTTTCCACTATAATTTGGGTCATGACCACATACCGATGCTAAAAACGTTTGCAGAATTATGTAATCATGTAGTTAATAATGTTGTTGTTGCTATCATTGTCGAGGAAATCTAGAAGAAGCTCCCAACATTGTGTATAATTGCCACATACGCCGAGCCTCTGCTTCAAGTCTTGCATTTTCCCAATATGTCAAGGAATCGAGGCCCAATTTTTGAGGTATTGAGTCCCAATAGTGTTCCTTGCTCACTACCAAAAGCAAAACCAACGAATGCTTGAACACTCACTTGGTCGAAATAAATGAAAATTATTATAGTTATGCCAAATTTGCAAAAGAGGAGAAGCAGAGAAAAAAATCACCATTTTGTTGACCCACTGGATGAAAAATTACTCACCAATGCCTAATTGATTTGAAATGCAAAGATTCGGGTCAGCCACTGCACTCATTCTCTTAGACTTGAGATTAATAATTGTCTTTTGATAGAGTTGCCAGTTTGAATTGGAAGTGATGGCAAAGGGGAAATTAACAAGAGCGATGAAGGGAAAATTAACCAGAGCCCTCACTCGCATTTAACCACCACTGCTACATGAACAATTACAAAGAAATCCAACAACCCTTAATCCTTCAATTTGTTAAGACTCCTTACCAATATCGATTACCATGAATCTTAATAAATTTTTGGGATTCTAAAGGACTTTCATCCCCAAAATTGGAGAGAACAAAACATCAATGAACGATTGCAAAGAAATCCAACAACCATTAATCCTTCAATTTGTTAAGACTCCTTACCAATGTCGATTACCAAGAATCTTAATAATTTTTGGGAATTCTAAAGGACTTTCATCCCCAAAATTGGAAAGAATAAAACATCAATAGATATTTTAACACCTATTGACGTGATTAAATACTATTAAGCTATTATCACTTGCAGAAGCTTGCCACATATTCATAATAATTACACTTATCTTGAAATATATGACGTGTTTACAAGTATCGAATAGATTCAAGGGGCATGCAACATAACTGTATACTCGCATCATTTTAATTTTTTATCTCGTATATTCATTTTTTTGGGAAATGATTGTTTTATGGTTTTGAAAATATTATGATAAATCAACAATTATTGCATGTATTAAAATAATGACGTTTCCGATATATATTTATAGTTCTTGGTCGGTTTTTCATTTAATCACACAGGTAAAAAATTCTAAATTTTTTTGCAAATATCTTTCTTTGGTTTTGGAAATATTATGATAAATCAACAATTATTGCATGTATTAAAATATTGACGTTTCCAATATATATTTATAGTTCTTGGTCGGTTTTTCATTTAATCACACAGGTTAAAAATTCTAGATTTTTTGGCAAACATATTTCTTTTGCAATTTTTGACATCGTCTTCCAAGGCTTCATTTTATTGCAAACGTTAATAAACAATTGTCCATCTGGCGTTCTTATATGATTTCATGTATGAGCCTAATGGCAATAGCATCAATCCTAGATAAGTTGAATTTTAACTTTCTCCATTACTATTGTTCGTAAGATGTTCATCCAGCAGCAACTCCTAAAAAGATACATACAAATCTCTTTTTTCTCATTTCCCCCAATGAGAGCTTCATATTCAATTAGTTTGCTCTATTTTTTTCCTACGGTTTTCTTTTGGTTAGCTCTACTGATCAGTTTTACTCAGTATTTGTGCCCATATTCATCATGATGACAGACAATGATTGAGCCTAGAGAGGTCAAGTTAGTTGCATGGTAAAAATGTTGGCTTCTAATTTAATTTCCCTCACCTTAAAAATAAAACTTATGTAGATAAAGTATCACATACTAAACGACTCTGTGAGAATCCATAGCTGTTGCAATGCATGACCTACCTTTCACATTGTCAGATCATACTCTAATTGTATTTTTTCAAATACCATGTTGATATCGAGATTATGTAAAGCCACAACCCTAGACCCAGTTCTTGGTATAAACTGGGAACATTGTTGAAGAACAATAACTCGTAGTTAAACGGGAGTTTGAATGCCATGCATGGTATTATCAGTAATCTATATTTATTTCAACCTTCTATGTCAATGCAGCCCCCCTGCCATTGGTGTAGAGATGTTAAATTATTTACGAGTAGCACTCATGAGATCTACCACAAACATCCGAAGGTAGAAGTTCTAAAACCTGAAACATTGAGAGAAATAAACGTTGACCAGAGCTTTTTATTGAATCATTAACTTCTATAGATAATTAATCAATAATACCTTGATTCATATGTGCTTGATACACTTGGTACATTCGAACATTTCCAATAACTGTGAAACATGGAGTTGCCGTAATGAAACAACGTATCACATTTAAGAAGAAAAATGTGCAGTGTACTCCAAGTTCAAAATTTTACTAAGCTTGACAATTCCTTGCTTCTCAATCTCCTATACCATTACATAATGCCACTGAAATCAGCTTCCATATAGAAGAAATGAAAGCGACAAGCTACATCATGGTCAGATCCTCCACAAGAAGCAACATAAAATCCTCGTGAAGACAAAGACTTACATATGCTGTCGTCACCAGGTACATTGGAAGAAGGGTTGAAAGGTCATTTCTATAATTGCACTTGTACATCAATAATTTGATGAGTTTAAAATGGCAACATGCACCAATATGGTGTAGGCAGGCTTTTGTTGGTAGTCTAATCAAAAGAGAGAAACAGTACCTAGGATAAATGAATTCCCTCAATCATGGTAACCAGAAGATCTGGAATTAGCAATATTTAACAATGTCCAATTTGGGGCTCCAAATCCATATAAGTCAAACAATGATTACTACAAAAAAATTTCTTTTGATCGCAACATGCCAAAGCCTGTTCCGAAATTTTCTCACGAATATTGACCTCTGCTAATTGCTTCGGATTTGGCTAAAACAAACTGAAAAGGAACCTTTCAATCTCAGTACTTTATATTTATTTCAATGGTATTGCAACTTACTCCAAGAATACGAGGTGAATACTATGCCAGGTACATATACCAATAAATACATCTTACGCCCTGGCAATACAATATAATAAGATTAGACTTAAATCAATGCTCATTAACTTTCTGGAAAGTTTAAACATAAGTATACAACTTACCCAGTAATATACAAATGGATTACCAGCTCACAGATCCGAATTGTCAACAATGAGGCAATAAAGGAACCCATCTATTCAAGCCCTTCAAGCGCTGAATATGCACAAAAGCATTCGGCTTTATAAAAAAAAACAGAAGCACCAGAATATTATATTTTGAAGCATAAGGATGTCCAATCATAAAAGATATGTGATACTCTAAAATGCACTTAAAAAACACATTTGTCAAGTACCCGGCCAGATGGAGTGTTACCTTTTCTATTACACCCTAGCACCTTTCAGACTGTGCTACTCCATCAATATCTTCATCCATATTTTCCAGGATAACATATTTAACAGGACCTCCGTTCTGCCTCGTATCGCTTAGACCAGTGATTTCAATTGATTTAGTTTTCCTCATCTTCAGATACCTTGAAAGTCGAGACAAATTTGTCAAACTTCTCTTTGAAGCCAAGTCCTTGTTTAAGACAGATCTCAAAAGATCAAAGTTCAAGGGCCAGATAATACAAGATAAACTGGATCTTCTTTGCTTACCGGACTCCCTATAGTATCCTTTTGAGCGGATTTAAAAAATCTATATATAAAGCAAAATGCATCTAAAATACAAGAGAAAATAGGCATTATAACAAATTTTTCCCATCTCCCTATACCCGATTCATGTCCAATTTCAATAATAATATTTTAAACTTCAGAAAAAGCTCTAAAAATTCCTTGGTGGCATTTTCAGATTTTCTGCAACAGAACAAATGCATCAAATGAGTTCTAAGCTATGTCCCCAAACCTGAGAACAATAGAGAATAGGGGGTTTGATAATCATGTCAAATAAGTGCATTGTCGAGGGTATGGCGCATAAGTGTAGAAGGAAACAGTAGCACTCAAGCACAGAAAGATATGTATGTAGGGGATGCCAACCTCAACATAAATATAGGAGAGAAAATTGGAACACCAAGTAGGTATATGTTCATGTAGACTCTTGGGCTCCTTTTGATAATCAGCTCCTGCGTGGTCCAAGATGGATTGTAGCATGAATGATGGTCTGTGATGGCATAGCTTGCTTAGTGGATACCAGGCCTCTCAGTGTTCTTCGCTAAGGCGTTGGAGATCTCTTGCATATATGGTGGACACCTTCCATGATGGCCACATGGAGGATTCACTTGGTGGGAGAATGCTTGCAATATATGAGGAGCATTGCGCATTGTGGAGGAGGGATGCACACCCTCGATGGCATGCAACAGCCTGGTTTTTGTTCCAAGGATTAGAGATGGCTCGGGCACACCTGGGGCTTTGACTATGTTCTTGTAGGGGGCAGCTGCCTCAATGGAGTACTTGGCTTTGGAGAATGGATGGAGTTCGTGGAGGCTTGGGATGAACTTATGAAGTGGTGTGGACTTGCCTTGCATAGCTACATCACCTTGGGTAACTATTTTGCATGGTATCATCATTGGAGCTTGACACTTGTACTCTAGGACTGAAGCACTTCACTTGTATGTGGCTTATTTCTGTTTAGTAGGCTTGCAAGGAAGGCTTAAGCTGCCCTGTGTTATATCGCTTGCTTCCCTTACCTCTCATATACATAGAGGAAGGAGAGAGTTTTTCCAAACAACACATCATTCATTTTATCTCTTCTTTGGAATGCTCTCTTAGTGATGCGTTGGGGTTCATGAGGGAAATCCTATTGGAGCATATGAGTAGGATTTGTCTCTCTTGAGATTCTTCTTTGTACACTTGATCTCTCTCTTGGGTGCTAGGGTTTCTTGGTCTCTTGGAATTGTTGAAATTTGGGTAGCATCAAGAACCATTCTCTAGGACAATTGGCATCAATCTGGCACTGAGGACCCGGTCAGGGACCAGGACATTGATGACATGAGATCCCCTCGTGTAAAGGAGATGATATCAACGTGGAAGCAGTCTCGAGAAAACCTTTCTTATGATGAAGATTTGAGAAGACAAGTTGACCATTGAAAAGAGAAGAAGACCTAGTACTTATTGGACCCTAAGTGGTATTGTTAAGTTGAGTCATGTGGGATCAAGTTAGAAGCACATTGGAAAGACCTTTCTTGTATATGATGATGTACTTGAGTTGGCATGTGTGGACCATGAAGACCAAGAGAAGGGCCAAGGTGTTGCTCTAAGATGACTTGATTAAGAAGATGTGGTTATATAGCCCTAATAAAGTGCAAAAAGTCAACAATAAAAATAAAAGGACCCTAGCCAAAGTATTTTATTTTATTCGTTGACTCCTTGAGTTATGGAAGTTAACCCCTTGGATTACTCAATGGTGAAATATAAATAAAGAACCCTCTCAAGTGATCAAGACATATAAATCATTATCATCTCTGTCCAAAAGAATTTGTGTGGGGTTTTAAAACTGGTTTTATCTCTTCTCTTCAATGTGAAGCTTTGGTTTAGGCTGCCACAGGACATAGAGGCTGAAGGCAAGCTTAGGAGGCTAATGTGAGGACCCTATAGGGCTTGGATCACCTACAACAGCATAAAGAGGCTGACCGCAAGCCTTTGGACGGTTAGTAGCACAGCCCTAGGGGCCGTTTAAGGGTGCCGCAAGCTACAGTACATCCCTAGGGCTGGTTAACAGGCTGCCGCAGGCCTTTGGGAGGCTACAACATGCCCTAACAGGGCTGCCGTAGGCTATAGCAAACCCTATGAAGGAAGCCATAAGTGGAGCAGGCCCCAAAGAGGCCACAGATCACGGAGCATGAGGGTGGACAGGCCCTAAAGGGTTCGGATAAGGCCTTAGAAGGCTGATCAAATCAATGTGAGGCTAGATTAGGGCAGCCACAGGAGAGACAGGCCCTAGAGGGCAAGATGACTTCCTAGGGCCAGCAGGATCAGCACTGGTCGGCAGGGTGGTTCATCTGGATTTGGTAGCAAAGTCTTGGATGGGCAAGACTACGGGAGCAAGGGGACTATCTTCAACCTATGGGAGCAAGGAGACTATCTTCAACCTGCATAATTCCAGGTTGAAGACAGTCTCCTTCTATACGTGCATACAAAGAAGAAACCGACGAAGTCCTTATAGGCATGAGTAGTCAAAGAGCTGACTAAAACATATGCTCTTAAAGCAAAGCATTCATTTCCTCTACCAAAGAATATTATGGACACTATTGCTATACTATGCGTGTAAAGAATCAATCATAAAAATGCTGTGCATCCTCCTGCCAATATGGCAATCTTTATGGGCTGACTAAGCGTCCAATCAATTATGAGCAAATAGAGAATCTGAATTATAATAGACCAAACAATGCTTGTACAAAATAAATGCCAAGGATATAGTTTTGCCTAGTAAAGTATGTTCAACATTTCAATGAGTTTAGTCTGAGGTATATACCAAAACCTTGCATTCCACTATAAGTACATAAAAGACGTATAAATGGTATCAACTTATGATTATAGATAGTATGAACTTATAAACTATCAAATATACATAACTTACTTGTACCAATTGAACAAGCTTACTCCAAAAATAATCACAGCAAGCCCAATTCCCTTTAAGACAGTGAAACGGTCATGAAAGAAGAGAATTGCAACCTGAAAATATTAAAAACAAATTACAAATACATCCATTATGACTACTACAATTGACATTAGTAAAATTGACAGAAATTATTTAGAAGCAGCAACACCTTTCATGACTACGTGCAATTTACACAGCATGTTGCATACCATTGCATCCAAGGGGATGGAGCATGTACACAGAAAGTTATAATCAGTTGTGATGCTTATATATTTAGACATCATATTATCACCCCACAATGTAATAACTAATTGAACTTAAAGTTTAAACAATAGCACTTCCAGCCATAGCAACCGAATTCAATAAAACAGAACAAGATGAAAGGACAAACTAATTAGCTACTTACAAACAACTAGAGATTGCAATAGAAAAATACACCAACATTTACACATAAAAAGTAGCTTGAAATTGCGTTATATATGTATTGGACTTAATTTCATAAAAGAAAGTGTCTGAAAAACTCAATGTCACGTGTTTGTTTGAGCATCATCAGTATGAAGATGGTAAACCATTATAGTATTTTGCACATAGCAACCAAAGATGACTTGTACAAAATAAAAATGGATTGCCATGAAATTGCCTTATGCCATATATTCTTGCCCTACAGTAAGACATTTAAAATTTAGACAAATATAAAAATATAATGTCTTTTTTGAACATGCTTGCAGGGGTAAGCATATCTAATGATATTCGTTAACTTTGGTTTGTATGGACAAGCATTGATAGAACAAACATGTACCTCATGTTACAACTTGAACTGGCATGTCTAAAGCGCCAAGGAACAAGACTAGCCCACTTGCAACCTAGAGATGTTACCCACTATCACCTCAATAACTACCTCCCTACACTTTAAGTTGGCTCTTCTCTAACCATGGGGGCCTCCCTAGAATAGCATTGCTAAGGCTTTGAACGAAGGACAACGTGAAGAAGTTGCCTAGCAAGATGGGTCTTTTTGTGGTGTATGATAAAGGGGTGATGGGAGGACTATGGAGACTAGTGCCAATCCCTAGGAAAAATGGAGTCAAAAAGATTCTAGACCAATTAAGGGGTGAGTTCATGAACAGTTGGGGAAATAAGGGTTGTTCTCACAATCCATAAATAAACCCCAACATGTTGAAGAATGAAAAGCAGAAATCACAAGGGGAACCCATTCTGTGCTAACTCAAACATTGCAACGAGGATGTGACTTATGCACTGAGATATTAGAAAGCAACACTCTTAAAGATGACACAATGCTATAACAATGCAATCATGCACAAATCAACAAAGGATTGGAAGAGATTTTCTCTCACAACCTGTCCAATAAGACGATTTTATCTTTCTTTGGCCCTAATCAACAAATCTAGTTATTCTAGAAAACATTAGCAACATCTAAATTAGGAACAAAGATACCAAGAATGGAAAGTAAAACCTTACAGTGGGATTTTCTCCATGAAAGATATGTCTATTAGGCTCCAATAGAGAGGGATTTGTTGATTTTTGTACCTAGGAAAGTGTTCCCGAATGATTTGTGCCTAAGTCATTAAAGGGGAAAAATAAAGTGACCCTTGTAATTAATAACTTGAGATGAGTTTTAATTTTCACTTTAGAGAATAAAATGGGTTTTTGATCAATTTAAGTGAGGTGAGTGAAATTAATTTTGGAGAGAATTAAAAGTGCATTTAATCTCATCTATCCATCTAATTCATTTTGGGCCCTTGGATTAGATGACTATTCAGCTTTCTTATTTAGACACCAAAAAGGGAAGGGAAGGCATTAGAGTCTCATTACGTTTTTCATGAGTTGGAGAGCACAGAAGGAGAAAAAAATTGCAGGCAGAGAGAGAAGAGCAGAGGACACAATTCCCAAGACCGTACAGCAGCAAAAATTACAATTCTGTACAGCACGTTTCTTGAGAAAAAATTTGGGCACATTGTTCAAGGCAGTTTTTTGGGCACAAAAATCGAGGCAGTTCGTACAGTATGTGCAGTACAGATGTGGGAACAAAAATCGAGGCAGTTCGTACAGTCATTTTGGCATGGTTTTCGAGGTAGCTAATTGACAGAAATTTTGACTGTAAAATTTCTGAATTCAGTCAATTTGCTGAGCACTATGGTTAAGATAAGTTTATCTCTGTTTTTGTTGTACTTTGATTTTATTGCAGAAAATAAATTCTCTCTCTAGAACAGATTTTCTCCGGAGGTTGGGGTTTTGCCTGGGTCATTTGACCAAAAATTTCTAATTTTGATTTTTTTATGTGTGACTTTTTTAATTGCTGCTCATTAAAAGTTGTAAAAATCTTCTTCATGTGTTTCAGTCATAAATGGTTTATGAGAAATGACTTAATTTGCAGCGGAAAGTAAATTGGGTTGGGTATTAAACAATGATGAAAATGGTGGTTGAAACCGGGTTGGGGGAACGCTGGAAAATTTCCAGGATCAACCTAAAATCCCTAGGGTTGGGCCTAGGGTTCCCTTGCAAAGCTTTACATCTGAAGGTGGCAGCACTTCGAATGAAAAGGGCCAAGTGTCTTTGATTGGGATAGTGGAAGAAAGTGGACAAGAAAACTCCAGAATCTCTATACAAACAACAGCACCTCCCTTGAATCACATAACAAACAAGGCACCAGAAAATGAATTGTTCCTCATTCTCCACCCCTTGGAGAGAACAAAGACAACATACCCTATCACCACAAGGAATATGGTGCTCTATTTCACTTTATAACTGGTAGGAGCAAACACTCAACTGGCTCAGGGGAATCCATAGGTTGTGTGACCAATGATGCTAGAGAAAGTCAGGCCCAATGATGGTGCCACAAACAATCCAAAGGAAATGCTCGGCATAGAAGGCCATTTTGAGTCCAATAGGTTGTGGGGAGAGGTCCAATTAACCAGGATACACTGTTGGTAAACATCATTTGTGATTGCTCTATTGATCACAACATTTGAGGGAAGAAGGTGAGGGAGGAATATATCCTAAATATAAAGCTAAAAATGTTGAAACAAATAAAAAATGAAAATGTTTATAGGATTTTAAAATATTCTTCACTTTTTAATATGACCCCAAGGAGGGCATATATGGGGGTGAATATGGGGGTAAATGTATAAGTAATGTGATAAATGTATATCTAATAGGGTTAGCCATTAAAAGGGGCCACATTGGAAATGAGCTGGAATATGTATATATATAAGTCATACAGTCATTGTTGAGGGGAACAGGTGATTTGGATGTATGAATGTATTGTAGTATTGTTGGGGCCTGGAAAATTGCAGGTAACAATAGTAGGGATTCTCCCCAATAAACGTTCCCAACTAGCTCGTTATTGTTTGGTATGGGGAATCCATCCGGTTTATGGTCTGACTACCGTAGATCAAGTAACGGTTAAAGTGTTTTACCGGTTACGGCCCGGTCCACCGTAGGTTTATTTTTTTATCTTTATGTATGATGTGCAGGTGCCTAACTAAATGCAGGCGATAGAGATAACGAGGATGGTCACAACGTGATGCGCAGGTTCTTACCTCTCGTCTTACCTCTCTCGCTCCTAAATCACAAATAAAGCAAAACTAACTAAGACTAATTAATCTATCCCTAGGGAGCAATACTGTAATTAATGGTGAGTAATATATTGTATAACATGCATTAAGAAATTTACAGATAGCTGTTAACATTTCAGAACACATGAATATCAACAGAAAGATGAACAAAGAGATAGCTCGTTGTTAATTTAAAACATTCATTACTCAACTATGATTGTGGAAATTTCACAGAAATAAACAAGAGCACATTCACAACATGAAGGAATTCATAAGTTAGAACGATCTCACAGTTCATGGAAACAAGTTAAAACTGAAACAATTCATATCCAACCAGCCCAATTTGAAACTCCACAGTGCTTTCTCTAGTCGAAAAGTATAACTCTTTATTATAAGATGAATTAGTTCTCCTTACAATAATCTTGCCCAAAGATGGTCTGAAAAAAGGTCCCTACTCCCGAAAAATTTCCTATACTTATACAAAAAACAAAAAACTCTTAGGCTGCATACAAAAAGCAAAAAACTCTTAGGTTGCTCCTCATTGCCTCTTGAGCTTCCCCAACCTTTCCTTTACAAATTTTTTTGTCCTTTTGCTTGTGAACAAAAAAGATAAATATAATATATTACATTCTTTATCAATATTCCAAAACATTTCACTAGGAAGGCCCAGCTTGCTCGTTCGTGAACCTTTTCCATACATTAGCATCTGCTGCTATGCTTTCAAACCCAGAAGGCTCAAGGAATTGAATGTTAATCTCATATTTGGCAGCTTGAGTCTTCACACCCTCTATTCTAGCAGTAATCAAGCGCATCTGGTCCTCCAATAAGTGTATGCTCACGACTGCATGTGCTACTTCATTTTTTAATATCCATTCATCCAAATCCTTGACCTGCTCGATTGCTTGTTCATCCTCGTTGTATCTATCCTGTAAATGTTTTAAAAACAGTTCATGTTTACTTAGCACCTCCAATCTCTTCTCAGCAGAAGTCTAACACTGATTATAGGTTAAGAGCACTCTTCTGCAGAATTCAGCACAAGCAGTCTTTGTCTTCTTCACTGTCTTTTTAAATTCTTCTGCGATATTACTGCGAATTCAATTAACTTGTTTTCTTGCTTCAATGTTTGTTGATCTTTAACGGATAGATTTGCGGGAGACTAATAGTTTCTACCCAAACTATTCTTCCCTTTAGAATTTCCAATATATCCTGAGTCCTATCTAGAAAATATGAAGTGGTACTTACAATTTCTTCTAGCCTCGTGTCTATTTGCGGGACTTTACATCTTTCCTCTTTTGTCTGTAGTTACATCTGATGAATCTTTTTCCTAAGCATCAGAGCATGCGTCTTTAAGGGTCGAATGTCAGCCTTCTGCTCCAGAGCACTCTTTAGTGATGTTGTCAATGAATTCTTTTGCTCTTCTAAAGCTGCTATCTGTGCTTGATATAGCTTCTCATTCTCTTCCGCAGTAGCCTTCTCTATTCCCAGCTCAGTAACTTTGCTTTCCAAACTGTTCTTTTCCTTATTTAATTTTCCAAACGATAGCTGAAGATGATCTTTCTCAGTCTTTAAACTCTGATACTCCAGCTGTAACTTTTTCAACTCTGCCAAGGTAGCTTGAGAATTCTTCTCTATATTTTCTGTAGATATTGCTAGAGCATCCTTATCTAATTGCAAAGTCTGGCATTCCATCTTCGAAACCTTGACTTCACCTATCATGTCCTCATATTTTCTTTTTAGATTCTGGCTTTCATCCCTTTCTTTCTTGAAGGTTTCCTTCAGCTGAGCTACTTTCTTTCGTGACTGCTCCAGATCAGTCATGATCCTGTCCACATTGTCTTCATTTGCTAGGGTTAAAGCTACCCCAGCCCTTGCCATTAACCGTGGATCCTTATGAGTACCATGTACTGTCTTGTCCGTCATCATCCTCCCTGGCTTTCCTCCAGTATCTACCTTTTTCTCGGTTCTCTTAACAATTCTCTTCTTTTCTTTGTCATAGAATATAGTATTAAAATCAGGTATTTCCTTCCCTTCGGTAGGCATGAAAGGAATCAAATCAAATTCAGAAGTTGAACCTTCTCCTAACACACTGCCAGAAGGAACAACAGGCTCCAAGGGATCAAGATCGAACTGTCATTGTCCTTGATCTGTAGGATCTTGTCCTTCTTGTACATTTTCTCTCAAACCTTCATCAGTTTGATCTGTGGGTTGCTTTTCCTTTTGGGGTTCTTTTAAGCCCTCACTTTCTGCCTATTTCTCCTTATTCTCAACTTCCTCTTTTCTTTTCTTCTTCTTCCTTCTTAGCTGCTTGTTCAACGACTCCTTTCTTTTCTTCTTCTTCAATCCTCAACCAATTCTCTGCTTCTTGTACCAATCTGATAGCATCTTCCTCTCTTTTCTTGGCCTCTTCCTCTTCTAGCTTCTTAGCATTGTGGAACGTCTCCTCATCTTTGTCCCAAAAGTCAATGTACTCAAAATAAACTCCAGCTTCTTTGCAGTAATTAGCTACTTTGTTCTGGGAATCATTTCTATGAAAGTTCATTTCACCAAAGTGAAAATATTCTAATTCTTTAACAAACTCTCCTGCGTTTTTTACCTTTGCAAATTTATAACTTCCAACAAAGAAAGGTACTGCATGGTACACTGCCTTTTTATGTTCAACCAAAAAATTCCCTACTCCATCGATGTATAATTGTCTAACAGCTTCCTTGTGGAGTACATAATCGGTAGCATATTTTGGGAGTAGAGAAGGAGCTCTCGAACCACCATACATCCTCACATACAAACCATCCTCTGTTAGATAATAACTCCCGAATTCTTGTATGACCTTGAATGCTTCCTCTGACATGCAATCGCATTTTGTTCGGAAAATCAGAGTATATAGGGGCATGATGAAATGCTCACAAATCTCTATATAATAACTATACTTATGATCCCAAAATAATTTATAAGCTGTGTACACTGGGGTTCGGTCCTTCTCCCAATTGCATTTTAAGGCAGGGAAAAGCTGAGTGCACAATATGCAATCAATTAAGATAGAACTCATGTAGAATTCAGATTTCTTCTAGGATACTCCTCCCAAGGGTGCACTTATACATGCTGAAAGACTATTTGACACTATACTGGCCCAGTTGAAAATAGTTCCTTGTGTAGCAACAAAAAAAATGATTGGTATCCAACCAATCTTGAAACATTTTCCATTGGCTCTACCAAAAATCATGTTAAGCATCAAAGCAATAAATCTGTATGGGGCACGGAGAGTTGAGGTATCATACTCTCCCAAAGCTCTAGTCCTGAAGTTCTTTCCTGGAATCATCATCTTCTTTACCGTCTCCACCAGATCCAAACCTACATCCTTTAACCAACCTTCTGTTAGATAGGTCTGTGGTGTGGGTAGTTTATATGCCATAGCCACATAGGCAGGGCTGTATGCAGCATAGCCTTGCTTTGCAGTATTTACTAAGATCATTCTCGTCACATCTGCCCTGGGCAGAATCCAACCTATCACTTCTAAGCACGGAAACAGTTCAGGCCTAGTAGCCACTTTCATCAAACCTGACCTTTCAATATTGGCATAAATGGGCATGTCTTCAAACCCAGCATCAAGGACATTCTGGCTTGCGATCATTATGAAAATCTCTCCACATTTGTATTCCGATTCTACTCCAGTTGTGGCTTTGGTGTCTTCATAGATGATTTCTAATCTGGTTATTACTTCTACCTCAGGTTCCTCTTCAGCCACCTGGGCTTTCTTCTTCTGTCTCTTTGGCATGCTGCTGTAATGGAAATCAACCTGTAACAATCATGCAACATGTTTTAGTCTAACTAACTCTAGCAATTGCGATAGTGATAAACAAGAAAAACATACAGATTTTATTCACCTCTTCGATAGGCATGCTGGCAGATTTATGTCAAAAAACACAATCTTTATGAATGAGGAATTTAACAAGAAAACCCTATAACAATGCTGCCTCCTCAACCTGCCCAAGCTTCACTTGTCTCAAAACCCTAGTCTAGAAATTCTTCTTCGTCTCATATAGGTATTTTGATTTATATCAAACCTATTCCACCGCTGAAAATCAACAAAAACTCCCAAACTCAATCAGCCTCATCAAACTTCCTAAAAACCGCTGCGAACACCATCTTTAAAAAACCCTAATCAATTGAATGCCCTCCATAGTCCCACGAGAAAATATGGCTGTAAGGAAGACGACTTCCTAACCTCAGGCCGACCACAAAATGATCGAGAAAAGGGTGGTGCAGACGGCGGAACGCCTGTCTGCACCATGCCCTAAAACCTTGCGCAAGAGACGCAGGCGTACTCATAATCATAGTTTTAAAAATTGGTCTAACCGGTTTTGGAACCAGCCGATTCACCGGTTCGGTACCAGACTGGTTCAAACCAACAAGTAAACCGGATCGGTGACCGGTTAGTTACCGAACCGACCGGTTGGTAACCAAACCGGTCCAGTTTGATAACTAACCAGTCTGACCGGCCGGTTTCGAAACTGACCGAGCCGGTTACGGGCAGCTTCTATTATTTTTTGTTTTTTTAAGTTTCATATTGTTTTTTATTTTTTTTTGTTTATATTTTTAATTTTTTACTAACCTATCTACCTAACCTATCCCTAACCTAAACTAGTGCCCACCCAGCCCAACTACAAATATAAACTAGTATCGGTCCACTTCCTAATATCCTATTATTTCTTGTCACTTGTGTTTGTTGTTTGAGACTTGAGTGAGTGCTTAGTGGACTTGGTGGACAGTGGACAGTTGGGTGGACTCGGTGGACAGTGGTAGTGCTCCTTGCTGAGTTGGGTCACGGGTGGAGTTGTGGACAGCAAAGTGCTAAAGCCTGATAGTTGGGTCACGGGTGGACAGTTTATCATTTTTAAGATTGCAGTGTGCACTTGCAGAGGGCAATCTTCAAGTTCATTGTTCAATACTCATTATCAATTTATTAGAGATTCAGAGATTCAGCCTTTACTATATAGGGCCTAGCCGCCTAGGCCTCATGGATTATGTATTTTGTTCTAGTATCCTAGATATGTTACATGTATTATCATTTATATATTGCACAGAGTACAGTCACAGACTCCAGATTACAGTACACTTTGTGCCATTTTGATATATTGGCTCTTATATGGTATATACATGAGCAGATTTTGGTTATTTTGTCTTCAATGCCTTGGAATCATGGATTATAATCTTGAAAATGTTGTTTTTCTTTAAAATTTAAATATTTGATGTATTTTTTAGCAAACCGATTCATTAAATTCAAATCGACCGATTTATGACCGGTTCATTACCGATTCCGATTCCGATTCCAAGTTGACCCTCGACCGATTCCGAGTCCGATTCCGACTTTTAAAACTATGCTCATAACGCTTAACAACAGACAGACTCAACCTTCCCACCAAATGAAATCTCAAGCAACGGGCTAGGCCCTTAATGGAGTAAAATATTCACAAGAACAAACCGTAAGAAAGCAAAAACCCTAACCTCTATGCAGAAACCTAACCTCAATCCATTAAACGGTTCAAACAGTAACAAACACCACCCAAAAGAAAAATCATGGGTAAACTTACTTGGAAATGGCGATGTGGGCGACCAGGACGAGGCAAAGCTTTCCACAGGTGCAGAGGAGGACAAATCGGATCTTGACAGTTAAGTGCACACAACTTCTTCGGATGGCTTCAATGGGCAAATGACAAGTCACATGGCATAATATAACATATATATATATATATATATATATATATATATATATATATATATATACCTATGACTGGGCGGGAATCCATCGGCGGGCAAAACCTTAAAATCATCAAAAAAAATAGTCTAGAGGATAACCGTAATAGCGAGTGCGAAAAGAACTATGGACCCGACATTACATAAAACACAACCTCGGACATCAGAGACACTATTCACTTTTAAGTTTTCTCGGAACCACTTACTACTAGCTTTCCGCAACGTTCGCTATAGATTGCTCTACCATCTCGGTGATCACTTTGGGAAACGAGTATCGGTCCTCGGTGGAGTTAGATTCTTCGAAGTCGACAGAGAGAACATAATGTTTTTGGATCATTTCAGGACTAGTCTGCCAAAACGTCAAGCGGGATAAACACTACAACTCCGGCCTGTTCTGGTAACCCAACGCGACAACGAGAAAATTATGATCGGATATCGAAAACGAAAAAGTGAAGGAACATTTGATTCGTCGAATACGTCTGGCACTAAGGAACAGGAACTTCGGCAAACAAGGTCCAAGAGGTTGAAAAAGCTTACTCCGACGCATCGGTGAAGGTTTCCAAAGGCTTCTGATAGACCACTTGGCAAGCTAGATGACTCTACTTCCGCAACGTTGGAAGGCTAGTCCACTACGCTTCCGATATCAGAAGGATAGTTAACTAATCATCCGATATAGAAAAGTAAAAAGACCAAGTTTTTAAGAGAATTTTTTGAACTCAGAGCAAACTTTGGCAATAATAAAATACTCCTAGGCCAGTTTGAAACTCAAACAAACAAAAAGGGGGGACCCTAAAAATAAAATTTTATAAGGGAATTGTTGCAGCTACAACAAGTATTTGGAGGAGATTCTCCTATTCTTCAAGGAGTTATTGTGTACATCTCTCTTATCTATTTGGACTTGTCCTCCACGTTTAAATTTGGTGTACAATGTGTGTATCTTGTTTATTACTCTGTTTTAAGGATTTGAAACATACAATTTCACTCAAACAACTCCCTTTAACTGCTTGAAAAATAAAACAGAGTATGATATAAGAACTTACCACTATAGTCACAACTTCCTTGACTATGCCAGCTACAGTAAAAGTCATTGCACTGGTTGCTGATATAAGAAGATATTCAGCTAATACCTGACAAAAGAATCATAAGATGAGAAATGATTTCAAATGCTCATCATTGACATCAGATCTTTGAGGAAGCTGTAAAACATGAAAATAAAAGAACGACTAAATGGGTTCTAGCGTTTCTATTTTCTGACACAAGACCAGCCATCTTTATTCAATACTATATATTTTCTCCCATATTTTTCATGATATTATCCTCTCTATGCTCATGAGGCAAGGACACTAAGGACACATCTTAACTTCAGGAGACATACCATAAAAAATGCCAATGATCCTCCAAAAAGCATGAGCAGAGAGCTCCCAAAAAAATGTTGAGGGGTATCAAAATAGCGAGTCTTTAAAAGACTTGACCAGGGTTCAGATATAAGTGAGAATATAGCAGTTATCAATGCCATAACAGGTGTGAGGCAGCGCATCGTAGCAAAAGGGTTTGTCAAGCCTGCAGTACAGAATGGTATTATACATCAGTCACAAATGATATCATTTACGAGTAAGAAATGATCACAAAGAGACCTGCCTTAAACATTGACAAAGTTAAACATAGGAAATAAAAGGCAGTAGTAGCAGAAGATGAGACATTTAATAATATAAATGAAAATCTCAAAAGATGATCAAGCTTTTCTAAGCACCCTTGACTCTTGAAGAAAACGACATTAAAAAATGAAGCTTCAACAAGGTTGTGAATCTTTCATTTTTTAAGCTTTTCAACCGATGGGCACTCATCGTTTGTAATTTCACTTCGATAACTATAATTTCCTGACATCCCATGCAGTACAGGGTTGCTTTGGATGTGAGCACTCACCGTATTCTTCTTTCTTTCAGTTGGAAGCACACGGTGTTCAAGATAGCCACAAGTACAATCAATTGTGTCAGGATTTAATGTCAAAAAATCATGACATCATTATAATTCAAAATTGAAATAATAAATAAAAAAAATTGGTTATTTAAATACCCAATAAACATACAGAGTTACTCTATTCCTAGCATATTCCGAGTATGATCATATCATAGTAAAATAAACATCAAGTAAAACCATATAGAATACTCTCAAGAGCATGAAAGATGGAGAACAACATAGGAAACAGTCTTTCATTTTGAGAAAAGGAAAAATGTAGAACAGATGTGGATAACTACCTGCAAAAGAATTTGTGTGACTGTCCATCGAAAGCCAGACATGATAGCAGCAAGCATCACAAAGAGAAAGCCCCAAAAATTAAATTCTGCTGACTTTGCAACTGCATGATTAGCACAAAATGAGTGTTCTCTCAAGGCCAGTATGATTCTTCACATCACTAGCAAATAGCCCTCAAATCTGTGATATGGAACATGTTATCTTGAAAAAAATATATACATCCAGCACAGCAAAACATTTTAATTTTTGAATGCAAAGGGCAGGTAAAGCATAAGTTGTTGTTGGTTCACATATGTACTTATTATGGTCAAATTAAAATGGTTGGGTCTCAAGATGGTCAGGAAGGTTCACTCCCTCATTCTCCAAGCCTTGAGGAGATAGAAGCAGCTTGTTACCCTCTGTTCCAGTCCAGGTTTATATGACCCCAATGTGTATAGAAAGATCATTTTTAAAACTTTGGTACACTTGGTGCAGGAGGAATAGAGTCCTAAAGTGGCAGGATAGGGCCATGCTCCTGCAAATGGTCATTTTTGCCTTTCATAACCAAAGATCCAGGCTGGTAAAGGCATGGCCGAGGCTACCATGTCTAACCATCGACCCATCTTCTTTCATATTTATATTCTAATTTCTAATAGACCCCTCAACAGACAGATATTCTAGCACAAAAAATCACAAACCCCTGGATGCTATTCTAATCCCCCAGCGCCCTGTTGTCACATCCATAGCAGCATGGCAACTATGATGCAGAGCAGCTTGTCAGAAGCATGAGCCAGTCCTATTACATGAGCTGAGCATATGATGATCAGTGGTGGAGTTATATTTTCCAAGCTATTCAGAGGATGCAGAGCATATATCCAGTTCTCCTTGTCATGACTTAGCCCTTTATGACCCCATTGAGATTGTATTGTATGGGTTATGGTTCACTGAGAAGAGCAGCAGTTGGGTCACTTTCCTTTGCCATCATTCAGATAGAGCTGTGTTTCAGGATTATTTCAGAGGCAGGTATATGATTGAGTAGGTATATAGCATGTATTTGGGTGGTTTTCATTAGTCTCTTTTACCTATCTTAGTAGCTTTGACTTGGCATTTAGTGACATGTGGTGGTGATCACGTACTGTTATTTGATTTATTAATGACTTGTCATCATAAATGGCTGAGTAGTTCTAATTGTAAGTCTTTAGTATATGCTCGCTTGTATTGCCCACCTTATACAAACCTAATTATCATCCTTTCTATGTCTGGTGCCATCCTTTACTTCCTCCATCCATCCAGTCTACTTCCATTTTGACTTTCAACTTTGACTTATGACTTGGACTTGTGAGATTGATGAGTCTTCCCCTACGTTGACCTCTATGCATGATGGACTCCATGTTTTGCTTGTGTCAGAATTTCACTCGCAATTACAAGCAGTATTGGTAGAACTAGAACATTATAAAATAACCAATAATCATCTACAATTCGAGGTTAAGAAGCAGAATATTCTTAGGGAATTAACCAAACAGGAGAATAGTCGCTTAACCGTTCAAATTGAGAGATTAACAAGAGACAACAAAGAACAAAATAAAGAAATCTCTCGCCTAAAAGATCAAAATCGAAGGTTGGAAAGAGCTAATAAAGAATTTAAAAAAAATATTATAAGATAAGGATGAAGAAATGTCACATTTAAAAAGTCACAATCAAAACCTTGAGGACAATATCAGAGCAAAGAATGACGAAGAATCACCTTATAGAAGCAATGGCGATTTAGAAGAAGAAAAAAAGTGTATAAGAAAGCTCATCATGGACAAAGATAATGAATTGGCGCAAGTCCAGAGGAAGTTAGAAAGTCAAGAATCAAAGATATATCGACATCAACAACACATGAAAGAACTCCAACATAATTATGACGACACTAAAAAGGCGCACAAGTTAGAAATTACGAAAATCAATAATACGTTATCAGGCAATACTGAAGAAGTATTTCAACTAAGAAACCATAACAAAATTCTAGTTACAAAAATTAAAAAGTATTCAGAAGTCAAAAAGAGTTAATGAAGATGTTGAAGGGAAAATATTCGAAAAGTAGGAAGAAAATCATTTCCTAAGAAATCTTAATCAGGAACTAAAGAAACAAATTAAGAATCTAAAAGATAATGTGTATACTACCGCAAATGAAAGCAAAGATCGTGAAAGTTGAAGACAAGTGACATAAAATAAGCATACTACCGCAAATGAAAGCAAAGATTGTGAAATTCAAAGACAAGTGACATAAAATATGTATACTACCGCAAATGAAATCCAAGACGTCACCCTATCGTGGAAATGCAACACTTCGAAAAAAAAATCGAATTAGGATGGATCAATCTTTTTTCATTTTGGAAGTTGTGCTCAACACTTACCAGCTCATATCATC
The DNA here is from genome assembly GCA_001517045.1 of Pseudotsuga menziesii. NCBI lineage: Eukaryota > Viridiplantae > Streptophyta > Pinopsida > Pinales > Pinaceae > Pseudotsuga > Pseudotsuga menziesii. The sequence continues at coordinate 255,151 of LPNX010341348.1, forward strand.
ATGTAGCCACAATTATGACAAAATATACACCAAGGCCAAAAGTAAAGACAAGGAAGATTCTTCAATAGTGCTTCGAGGACAAAGCATCTTTGAAGAGGAAGGCAATGTTATAAATATAAATAAACATTAATTATGTATAATATAAATAAAATATAAGAATGAATGTAATATAAATATAATATATAAATATTAACCTTAATAACACATAAATAGTTGTTAATAAGCTATTCTAAAAGGACGCATCCTTTCATGGATAGTATCCAAAGTGCCTTTACAATTAATATATATATGGCACACACTTTGTAATCTTTCATCACCATTCATTTTATATTTTCAATATGGAGTTATTTTCCATTGGTTGATTATTCAATCGAGTAATCTTGAGAATATCCGAATACGGATATTACAGAAGGCCATCTGCAATTAGTTGTATTTTTAAACACTTGGTCTAACTGAAATGAAAGTTAATAAACTAGTCAGTGGCCAAGGGATGAGCACTCATCCTTTGTATGATGTAAGGCCATTTTCCCCTACAGGGCAGTAGGGTGGCAACTTCGTTGGGGCTATGGGTGCTCGCTGGCAGTAGAGATAGGCCGAGACATTATCTGGGGCCTGCAAGGCTATCTAGGGCACTTGCCCTTGGAGGTTGGCTAGTACCTTGTGAAATGTAAAATGTTTTGAAAGTTAAATTATATTAATTATGAAAAGGATACTTGTTAGAGTCTACTAGAAGCAAGCCCAACTACTCTACCCATTTGTGAGACACCACCTTTCCCTAGTGTCCTCTGTCATGCATACTGTCATTGTGGTCTCGTTTATCCCTTGCTACTCTAAGAGATCACATGGTCAAAGTCTAACAAGTCAATCCCTTTGAACTTAGCCTTGTTTTATTCACCCCACCCAACCTAGCTTGGTATTCAGATTTGTAAGTGAGCATATGCATGGGACTTCAAAATGAATTATGAAAGCAGCTGAGAATTCATAATAAGCCATTGGAGAAGGTGTTGAAGTATCTGCGATTGTTGTGAACGATTTTTCTCTAAGTTTCGAGCTATCCATCTGTAGCTCTTCATCAGGACACTCCTTGTCCAGATGAAGAGCTACAGATGGATAGCTCGAAATGTAGAAAAAAATCGTCCACAACAATCGCAGATAATCCAACAGCTTCTCCAATGAATTATAAAGTTGTTTTGACGCAATTCTAGCCTTTATTATGTTATGATCGCCATTGTATATGTTGCTTATGTTTTAGTTGGGCTACTAATATAGATAATGGAGCGTTTTCAATCCCTTATGCATACAGGATTAGTTATTTATGTGCTCAATCATTATTTTTATCAATTTGACCATGGTAAACAGGTGGTCCTTGGTGACTTTGGATCCGATGGTTCGATTTTGTATTCTTAAAATCTAAGGTGTAGATAGTTAATATGGGCCATCAGAGACGAACAAGTATTGTTCTTGAGATGCCATGCATGACAGAATGTACTTTGTTTTGACCTCTTATATATTTGTAGATTTTTAATTAATGTGCTTAGCTTTTATATCAATTCTCAAGCAGTCTATTTTGGTCAATGATTCTCAAGAGGATCACTTCTTACTTCTGGGTTTCCTCTTTTGATTGGGGAAACAAGCAATAGGAAAATGTTGTGGACAATTTAAACATTAGATAGATGAGGCTATCAATCTCCTCTCAAGATCGTCATCTCAACCCCCCTTGTTGAGTGGCATTGATATATATATATATGCCTTGCCCTTCATGATGCTTTGTCCTTTAAGGCATACCTTACTAAGTAAAACAATGCACAATTTCATAAAACCATGTGTGGTTTTATGAATTCTATTCTATAACTTTTTCTTTTTCTTGCAAATAATTCTCTTTCCCACTTCTTTGTAATATTTTTTTCTTATTTCTTGGTCTCGTCTTCTTATTTGTAGTCGAAATAATTTATTATTTCCTCCTTTTTTATTTTTTATAATAACTTGACTGAATCTTCTTTGGCCAGGCCAAGGTATATATATGAAATAAGAGATGATGATTACAAATTGATGATAGTGTCATACATATAGAAATCCTAAATGCACTATATGGTGACTATTCACAGATGAATGTGTCCTTTAATATTTAATAATTATTTATCAATATTGTTATTTGTGTTTATTTATTATTATTAATATTATATATAATATATATTATTATTATGATATATATAACAATCATCTAGCCCATTTTCAAATTGAGCAATACAGCAAACCCTACTAATTACATAATCATCATGATTGGGCAAACTTTTTTCAATCTATATGCTACAATGCTTAACAAGTGGCTTTCCAAATACCTTGAGAGGAGGAAACTCTGAGCCTCACACGTCGTATTCCTACCAACTTCAGAGTTGGAATCTCAAAGCTAGAAGACATAAAAGTTTCTAAGAGGAGTACCAGACCACTATCCACATCTTCCATCTTTGGGCTATCATTGAAAAGGATCTACTTCATTCTTCCAAAGTCTGTGATAGTTATGTTAGCTTTTGAATCCATCTCGAGAGATGCATTGTTCTAGATCTTAAGGAACAATAGCATCTTTGGGACACTATTGACTACCATCATGAGACTCCAACAATTGTTAATTGGTTGTCTTCACATTGCTCATGACCTCTCAAATTTCATTCTAAACCAACCAAGAGTCAAACGGAGTTGTCCTCTCTCTCTAACCAATTTTGGGGTATACATCAATGAATCAAGATAGTATAAGATAAATTTACTAAAGTCCATAAAATGACCATAATAGTAGGTCAATGGGACTAGAAAGCATAACTATTGTAAATATGAGAGTGTGAAGCCACTCCCTCTCCCTAATCTACAAAAATTGTCAAGCCCAAAAGATACACAATAGTACTCAAATTATAAAAATATGCAAAGCAAAACCCATGTTCAACATAAAATAAGGATATCAAGTCACATCAAAGCTAGAGGAAGGATGAGAACGAGAGAAGAAGAAGAGAAATCATCATCATGTCCTCAATCAATGAAAAGGGTTTGATATATTTCTAATAATCTCATATGAAGGGAAGATAGGACTAAGACAATAGAATGTGTGAACCTAGGTGAACATTAGCCATCCTTGACTCTGCTACTACACATTGAGAAAAATCTTTGAATACTCAAGACTGTGAAGGGGCACACAACCACAATATCATGTGTGACGTCCCCTTGAGCCCTTGGGAGGAACCGGTCTATCAACTATAGGTTTAGAGAAGGTGCAATGTCTCAATAATATGCATGTCGATGTGAACTTGGGCTCTTCACGTCGTTTACAGTTATCTATTGTCAAGACCAAGGGGAAGAAAGAAGCGATTACAATCACAAACATTGTCTTAGGTGGACCTAGTTGAATCTATCTCATGAGACCCACCACTTCCACTCGGAAAAGACCTAGACATCTCTATCCAAGATCAAAAGAAAGTAATGAGGGATCCAACTGACTCTGCATCCAGACAATGAAACCTCCCCTTGATCTCATCACACAAAGCACAATGGAAGATAAGGTGTTCTTCCAACTATAATTCCTATGAATAGCAAACCTAATATATCCTAACAGACCATTGATCATCTTGTCAATCTCTGAGCCATCACCAAGGACGCGAGACACCTCTCTTCAAAAGTCTTATGTTGCTTTGTTGACTTTTGAAAAGCATCCAACTCAATTTCTAGGAGGCCTTGTTCCAAAGGCATTGAGATATCGACATCTCAAATATTCTTCTTACAATCATCATGCACCTCAATGGGTCCATCCTTGACCTACTTCACACAGCTCGTGGAGTTTCAAACTTGTGCCACTAGGGTAAAGTAGGGTTTCCCTCTCTCACCCACATTGTTTGGAATATAGATTGATGAGCTGAAGTCTTTTCTCTAAGCACATAGTCAACCAAAGGATGGGAGGCTTCTTCACCAAGTTATGATCTCTATACTCCTCTTTGTGGATGAAATAGTTCTCTTGTCCTCCACCTCAGAGGACTTGCAAATACAGCTTGATACCTTTTCCTTATTTTCTAATTTTCACCAATTGATAGTCAACCTAGGAAAAACCAAGGTTGTTAACTACAAAGGGATGAAGCTCGTTCTTTCAAAGTACCATTTTTATTTCTGGGGAGAGTAGATCGAGATCACCACAGCTTATGGGTGTAGTTTACAAGGCCTAGATTTAGTTTCAAGGAATCCCTCCAACCCATATCAACAAGGGATATGGTTCCCTTGCTCTTCTTCAACGCCAATGTTTCCATAACCATTTTCAAGATCTTCAATCCAAAATGGACCTCATGATAGTCTCATTGAACCCAGTTCTTATTGGTTCAAAGGTTTAAGGGCCCAATTTGCTGAAGTTGAACTAGGTCATGATAGACAGGGTTCAAGTTCTCATGCTTCGTCACATCATCAGATGTAAGAGAACTATTCCCTAGGCTATTATTTAGGAAAAGATTGCAACATCACCCTTCAAGATCGAAACCATCTCTGGACTAGTTTACCTCTTGCACCGAGTTCAACAATCGGTAGACTATTTAGCAGCCTAGAACTGCTACCTTTATCTTGCATACCTTTCTACAAAGACCACAACCACTTCTAGTACTTTTGGTTGAGTATAATGTTGGTTTGCGGAGGCATCATGTCTACATCAGTTAATCGGTAACTTAATTGACCACCTTTCCCCCTTTAGATACTCTCTTCATGCCCCTGATCGACTCCTGCCAAATTGGCAAGATTTGAATAAGATCATCAAAGAGGGCATCATCAGACAATCTATTCAAGTTACATGGATTGATCCTCTTATTAGGCCAAGCCCCTAGATGGCATAGTGTGCAAATCTTCTTTTGTAGTTAGAGAGATGGACTTGTTGTTTAACCCCTATTCACCAACACTAGATGCATGCTCTCAGGGTCCCCCTTGGGTAGTTTCAAGTTGGTTCTCATCATCTTCGAGGTGAGACTAACCACTACATCACCCACGAGGACAAGATCTACCAACTTTGCCTTATTTCTGAAATTGAGACTAAGGAGCACTTCATCTTCAGGTGCCCCATCTATTATGAAATTAGAGGACGATTTTACTACCTTTTTAGGGAGTTCCTATCCATGTTTTTTCATTTCCCATACTAGAGATGCTTGGCCTTGTACATGGAGGAGGCCCTTGGATTCCAACCTCACTAGCTCTACCCTTCTCATCCATGTCAAGACCTGGTCAGACTGATTACAGATTTCATTCCATTGCTCCCAACAAATAGAGGCACCAAGAGATAGGCATACAACAACACTACCTCAGATATCAAATCTAAAAGACCCCATGAGGCCACAAGCGCTTGACAAGATAGACCTTTGTAGTGTTGCCTCAACTCTCGAGACAACTCTCACTACCCCAATAGTTAGGGTACTACAACCAAGCCTTGATCAAGAGCTTTTGTCACCAAACAATTGAACATATATCATACCTTATCTCTCAACTCTCCAAATCATCAAATCAATCATCCATAAGAGTTTATTCCATTTAGCCTTGGATGTTAGGAGAAAGGACTTTAAAGGATGTAGCTACCCCCAATGCAAGACATCCCCCAGGAAGACCAATCATTCATGACCTTCATTCGCTGCCACACTTGCATGTATCTACATCATTACTTTGTTTCACTTCTCCATATTGTTAGAACTTAAGTTTTGAATTCTTCTCAGCATAGGATGGATTTGCTTTTGTCATGATTTTTCAAGAGATGTTTTAACGCCCCAAATTCATATTCTCTGGATAGACTTAGCAATCCTATTGACCTACTTTTGGTCATTTTTTTGACATTAATAAAATTATCTTATCTAATCTACGGATAAGTTGGCCTAAACGGATCATAAGGCTATGCATCTAATGATTTTGAGTATACTCGTGTCTAATGAGAATGTTGTCCCTCAAATCCATGAAATGCTCAAAGTAAAAAAATCCATCTTAGGACTAAGGTCCTTGGCAGGGGCGACGTACTATATATATATATTCTTTTCTCATGAAGTGCATACAAGAGGGGGATGAATATCTTCTACATCATATCTTCATTCCTTTGCTCTTATTTGTTGATGATGTGATCCTCTTAGCTTCTTCCCTTGAGGGGCTTCAAAGGCGGATTGATTCCTTGTCCACTTTCTCTAACCTTAGACAACTAGAATTTAACCTTGGTAAAATTTAGGTCATGAACTCTAATGTATCCAATGGTTCCTTGTCATATTACCACTATTTTCTCCAAAGGAGTGAAATAGAGATCTCTATGACTTACACATATTTGGTAGAGTGATTCTCAATCCCAAGAGTTGTTTGAGACATGATTTTCATCCACAACTAAGCAAGGGCTATCATTCGCTTTCCTTGCTTGAGAAGCAATGTTTTCAACTACACTACCAAGACATCTCATCTAAGATGTGTAATTCAAAGTCAAACGCAATCATTAGACCTAATAAATTTTATGGTTCTCGTATCTGGGGACCAAGCTTTATGTCATCTAACTGAGCTAGGAATTAGAGAGTCTCACCTTTACTAGTACAACCCACAATGTATGATTTGTTGCAAACAAAGAGTACCTCAAGCCATCATCTAGACAGAGTTCAAGCCTCAAGGCCCATACTTTATGCCTCAAAACTATCTTTAGATTTGTCTCCTTTCTCCATAGGATCTAGACTCTAGAAGAATCAACATCTAGGAATGAGAGGTACCCCTTCCTAGCACTTAGTTCTTCGAAATAAATTACTTCTGCAAGTACCTTGGGGAAACAACAATATTGATTCTATAAGACCTCCCTGTTACTCAAAAATTTTGGCATCTCTATAGACCACCTCCTCCCTTTTACATAGGCCTTGGACCCTTTCTACCTCCCAAGCGTGATTTGAAAAGGGTGATTAGGGAGACTACTTACAAATGATATCTTTAGGTCATTTGGGTCACCCTCACCCCCCGAGAGTGCCTTAGCCCAAAGGTGGTTTTCTACTTCAAGCACTTCATGCAATTGAGGGTAATCTTATTGTCACACATGCATGTACATGGAGGCATGCATAGCCTTGACATCTATCTTGGTCAATTCAAGATGTGCTCTCAAGTTTCAACAGGTTCAAGTTGAGACCATAGTTACATATATTGGCGATATATCGCCGACATCGCGATATATCGCGAGTCGATGGGGTCAGCGATATATCGACACTAATATATCGCGATATTTTGCCGATACTTTAAAAAATCGCGATATTTTAATATATCGCGATATATTCCGATATTATCGCGATTCGATAGAAAGTGTCGGCCTACTGGGTAAAAATTAAAAAAAATTGCCGTTAAGAGGCCGCGGACGGGTTTTTTTTGTTCATTTGGACATTTTGGCTTGGAGGAAGTGGAGCTCTGACGTCTTGGGTGATCTTGGGCGATTTTCTACAAGAAAGGAAGGGGGCAATCAAGTTTCCATAGCATTTAATCAGGTATGTATTCTTAACTTTAAACTTTCATTATTTTTTATTTTGCTTGAGATTTGTTGGTTAATGTAGATTTAATGTAGGGTTTAGGTTTAGATTTAGTGTAGGGTGTAGATTTGCCATTACAATCATAGCCTATAGGGTTTTAAGTAGGCCACCCTCCCATTTCTTTGAAGTTTGAATGTTTTAAATTTTTAATAATTTCATTGTTTTCAAGAATCAAAATTTTAAAGAAGAACATTTTAAAATTGATTCATTTTTGTTTGTTTGTTGTGGCAATGTGGCATAGGTGACAGTGGACACAATGCCAAAGCCATTGGATCCAATGTGGGAGTATAGGCAGCCAATTGACCCTAATAATCGGCAAAGGTTAAATTGCAAACTATGTGGGAAAGATATTTCTGGTGGAATTAGCCGCTTGAAATACCACCTTGCCAAAATTGTTGGGCATGAAGTGGATGTTTGTCCTGCTGTTACCCCAGAAGTGATGCGTATTGCAAACCAATCCATTCTTGACATGGCTAAGAAGAGGGACGAGAAAGAGGAATTCAGACATGAACTTGCATCTAGAACACAGTCACAAACCATGGGAGGCACAAGTGACATGCATTCCTTCTCCTCATCTACACGACCTCCACATTCCACTGTGCCTTCTTCAGCCTCACCTTATGTGGCATCGTATTCGAGGCAACCTTCTGTTCGAACCATGCTTAAACAAAGGGAGAAGGATGAGGTGGATAGAGTTGTGACAAAATGTTTTCTATGGGGTGATGTGCCTTTCAACATTGCCAAAAACAACCCCTACTATCATGCCATGTTTGAAGCTGCTGGCGCTGTTGGTCCAGATTATAGGGGGGCTTCCTATAATGATTTGAGAGGGAGACTCCTTGATGAGGAGAAGGTTGATTGCACCTGGAGATTAGATGAGCTCAAACAGTCATGGGCGGTCACCGGTTGCACTATTATGTCGGATGGATGGACTGATGGGAAGGGCAGATCCATTATCAATTTCTTGGTCAATTGTCCCAGGGGGGCAGTTTTTATCAAATCTGTCGATGCATCTCCCTATGTTAAAGATGCACGCTTATTATGTGATTTGCTGGATAAGTTTATCCAAGAGATAGGGCCACAATATGTTGTCCAAGTCATTACGGACAACGCTACCAGTTATGTTGCTACTGGGAGGATGCTTATGGAGAGGTATGCAAGCTTGTATTGGACTCCTTGTGCTGCCCATTGCATTGATTTGATGCTAGAGGACATGGGAAAACTTCCTTGGATCAAAGAAGTCATTGATTAAGCTCGGAGTGTGACAAAATATATATACAATCATACATATGTCTTTCACTCATGAGACGCTTCACGGGAAACAAGGAGTTGATGCAGCCTGCAATCACACGATTCACCACTTCCTTCATTTCTCTTCAGTCTATGCATAAGGTTATGATGGAGTTGCAGCGGATGTTTCTTTCTGATGAGTGGGCATCTTGTGTCTATAGCACCAAACAAGATGGGCAAGCCATTGCTCGAATGGTGCAATTTGATTTGACTTTTTGGGCACAATTGGAGGAGGTATGTGCCATTAGTGAACCTTTGGTAAAGGTTCTTCGTTTGGTTGATGGTGAAAAGCCTGCAATGGGCTACTTGTATGAGGCCATGGATAAGGCCAAGGAAGCTATCCATCACTACTATGAGGACAAGGGGGAGGTGGGACTCACAAGACGAGCTGAACTATGGAGTGTGATCGATGAACGATGGAATAATACTCTCCATCGTCCCATTCATGCAGCAGGGCTCTACCTCAACCCTGCTTTCTCTTATGCATGTGGCTTTCAGTTTGATGCTGAGGTCATGGATGGCTTTCTCCAGTGTGTTTAGAGGATGGTGTTAACTCCCTCTGAGCGCGCAGAGATTTCTAGACAGATGGAGATCTATAGGATGTCAGGTGGCACTTTTGGCTATGACATGGCTGTCCAGGATAGAACCACAAGGATGCCAGGTACAATTTGTTTAAAACTTTCAAATTTTGATCTCTTAGATTCTTAATTAGTTACCCTTTCATTTCTATGTTTTTTACTTGGTAAAAAATAAATACATTGTAATTTGTAATTTGAATTTTGTCTTACCGTTTACCTTCCTTGTTTTCTTTGTAGATGTGTGGTGGACTAACTATGGTCGCAGAGTCCCGAAGTTGCAAAGACTTTCCATTAAAGTGTTAAGTCAAACTTGCAGCTCATCAGGGTGTGAGCGCAATTGGAGTGTCTTTACTCCAAGAAGCGCAGAAGGTTAGAATTTTCAATTTAGAAATGTTAAAGTTTAAACTTAAATTTATAACCGTTGCTTCTTTATAATTTTATTAATTTTAAAGATAATTTATTACAATTTTGAATTTGAATTTATCATCATTTATCACCCCCTAACTATGGATCTCATACTAATGCAGGTTACTTTCTCAGCGCCTTAATGACATGGTTTATGTCTACTACAATCTAAGGTTGCAGGTGAAACAAATTGAGAAAGTGCCCAATCCAGATGCCATTTCATTGGATGACATTAACACTACCAGCAAATGGAGGGTGGAGAGGGAGGATCCTGTGATGGACAAGGCACCTGAATGGTTGGAGGAAGAGGGGGATGATGATGCAGATCCGTTAGAGGAGGAGGGGGAAGAGGAGGATGCTGATGTTCCACTTCCAGAGGATGACTATGCCTATGACTATGAGGACATTGAGGAGGAGTTTGATACTCATTTGCAGCGCCGACCAGCTCCAGGTGGCCCACCACCTCCACAGAGTCATATAGTTGGGACTGGGAGGAGACAGCTCACATTCACCTCCCCCTCATCCACAGCATCTACTCGAGCAGTTGG
>LPNX010341348.1:277713-349882 GCA_001517045.1 Pseudotsuga menziesii
TGCGGAGATATCCCGAGACGATGTTTCCTGGACCCTGCCGATTTCCGCGCCGCGCCGATATTTGTAACTTTGTTATTTAATAATTAAAGTGAACTAATTATTAAAAGTGAGTGCATTAAATGATGGCCCTTGATTTTGTAAATTAATCTCAACCCTAGATTAGGTGGTCAAGATAAGTAGTTACAAAATTTAAAGTATAAAACAAAGGGAGAGAGGACAAATGACACAAACCATTAATGAAGAGAAAGAAGAGATACCCTAGCAGCAGTGGCACGATTCCCAAGGAGCAGCAGCACATTTCCAAAGACAGCCTACAGCTTGTACAGCAGTACCTGTGCATTTCATGCAGCCACACGTGTGGACACAGATCCCGAGAAAAGTGAGCACATTTATTGAAGACTGTACCAGTCATACAGCAAAAATTGCAGTCACGTGTGGGCATGAATTTTGAGGCAGAAAAGTACAGCAGAAAGGTACAGCTTGTACAGCATGTGTGGGGGCGTACAGCTGTTATTTGGCACGGAAATCAAGGTATTTTGTTTGCTGCTCCAGTTTGGTGTAATTCTGTTAGTGAGGGTTGAAGAAATTATTTCTTGTGTTGATGTAAAATTTCTGAGTACTCTTAATAAAATTTTCTTCTTCTGAGGTTTTCCCCAGAGTTGGGGTTTTGCTTGGTCTATTGACCAAAAATATCCCTGTCTCATGTGTATGATTGATACTTCAGTGTTTGAGAAGATCTTGAAGTGGTGGTTTTTATTTCAAGTTTATGAGTAAATTTTTAATCAAAAACCCCAGATATTCAAGTGTTTGTCAAAATGTGTGAATGGAAATTTTCATGTTAATGTCATTTATTTTCTTCAAAGAAAATCGGAGAGAAAATGAAACCCGAGGGAAAACAAGCCGTCCATGTTTCCATCTTTTGAGGAAATGACCCCTCTATGCATTTCTTATCGTTTCCGGATTTGGACACAACGTGGAAACATACCCAAACTCGTTTCCTAGTTTCCGAAATGCATGGGAGCGAGGAAACTAGCTTCTTGGGTCCAAAAATGCGTACCCATGTAACACTGTGTATTTCAAACATAGGATCTTTCATACACCAGATTATATTATAAAAGAAATGATCATGTTGGAAACCTCTAAAATAATAAGTTTATTATTTTCTGAATTTGTTTCCTTAGAGTTTAAATCTCAAAATTCAGGCTTTCATATTGAGCAGATCGTCTATGTACATGCAATTCCAAGACGATTGCCTGTAATATTCTGGGAGCATCCCACAATTCCTACTTGTGAGTTGCAACTCTTTTTTATATTGTGGAATACTTATATTTACAAGATCATATTTACAGCCACACCCACAGAGAGTTTTGAACCCAGGTCTACATGTTAATACATGCACAATCACCTCACTGCTTGCCGTTAGACCACACTGCTGTGGTCTAACTCTTAAAACTATGCATGAAGAAATCAATGCAGATAATCATGCTAAGTCATCATTTTTTGAATATACAGTTTTAATAGTTACAACTTACAAACTCCTTAACCTAATTTTCAAAAGAGAAGGAAGATTGTATGGACTTTTACCCTAAAAATAAATCAAGAACTTGTTTTCTGGGTGTTTAAATCTCAGAATCCAAGCTTTCATATGGAGCAGGTCATCTATGTACATGCAATTACAAAATGCTTGCCTGGAATGTTTTAGAGGCAACACACAATTGCTAGCTGCAACTCTTAAATCAATACACGAAGCAATCAATGCAGATAATCGTGTTTAGTAATCATCTCTTGAGTAGACTATTTTAAAAATTTACAAATGGGTTCACCTAATTTTCAAAAGATGAGGAATAATACATGGGCTTTTACCCTACAAATATATCAAGAGCCTTTCATAAACAAAAAGTTTAGGGAAAATTTAAGATTTGGACTGCAAGCTAGAGAAATAACTTTGTTTACTAATAGAAGAAAATGTTATATGATACCACAAAAGCTTTAAAAAAATGGATAAAAGCTAACCTGTTAGCATAACTCCAACTGAAATGACAAGTATGATGCCTAGAAGTTTAAAACTTGGAGTTTCCAACCTGCCCAAAAAGCACCAAATTATTGTTATTACAGCTTTCACAAATCACTATAGTACATACAAGGTGGACTAACAACTATCCTTCTTGATTAATAATATTATGTTCGAATGATTTCATCCTTATTCAGTATTACAATGTTTTTAAAACCCAATTTCCTACAAAATCACAAGCTAACCCTGAGAAACATTACTCATTTAAACCATTTAAAATGCCTTTTGATCTAGAAAACAAAAGGTACAGCATGAAGTAGGCAAGCTCAGACTTGAAGTTGATTTGTCAAAGCCTCAAAACAAGAAAATATTGCAAAAGGTATCAATTAAGAGCAAAAATAATAATAATCTAATTTTTAAGGTCACAGGTATCAATTAAGAACATAAACAATAATAATAATACTAATAACAGTCTAATTTTTAAGGTCACGGCCTAGTCATACACCAAACTGGTGCATGAGGCACCCTTGTATATGGGACAACGGACCACCCTCTGCACAGCAATTTGACTTCTAAAATCTACAAATGTGTACATGATCTAGCGTACCTCAAGCCCCTGGTACAACGACTTTTAGGGTTGGTGACATGGTCGTCAGGTAGGACATAGAATGTGGGCCAGTTAAAACTTAACCCCCATGCAAGGGGTAAGTTATCTACTTGGAACAAATTTATGACAATACGTTGATTGGCATTAAACAACAGTTTCCACTGCAGATTGTAGGTCAATTGAGACTGTTGCAGCTGATCGGTTCAGCTGGTTCAAACCATTTTGGCTCTTTTCCAGGTTTGGTTTGGACCACAGTTATCAAAACCAGCAAATTAGGGCTAGTTTGGCGGTTTTCTGATCAGAAGCAATTATTCAAACTGGTTTTGGCTAGTCCCATACCAGCATGGCCCCCCAAATGAAAAAAAGAAAACCTGTCGATCCAGACCAGTTTGAGGGTTTTCCGATTATAATAGGGCATTCAAACAGGTTTTTGGCCAGTTCTGTACCAACATAGACCCACCCATAGAGAAGCTGAACACAACAGAAGTATATAAATAGAACCCTAAACTTAACCTAAAACATAATTTTCGTCTATGTAGTAATGCTACCCACTCCTCACCCACCAAATACTCTATTGCCTCAAAGCCTCCTTGTTTGCTTGTGAGCTTGTGAAGACTATGATGTTCGCAGCAAAGTGTTCATTCAGCCCTATTCTTGTGCTTATTCAAAGAGTTTCTTGGTTGTATTCAGAGCGTTGGTTTGTAGAGTTGACTGGAGTGCCTCAGGGTCTTTTGGAGCTGGTATTTTGCTGATGTAGCCTAACAGGACCCCATGGTCACTTTTTAGTTGTTCCTGCTTTCCCTGAAGAATTGCCCACTATTCACCAAACTCGTTTACGTCGGATTTTTGTAATGTTTAGGGGATGCTAATTTTATTAATGTGAGCTGATTAAATTAAATGTGAGGAATTAATTAATGCACACTTCCGCTTTTGATATCCCCAAGTATCAGACAAAGCAGCAAGGGGTAGAGCATACACGGAAGAAGCAAATGTTTGTTCCAATTCAAAAAAAAAGGCAAAGTACAAAACGATACAGCCCTTTTAGGACGGAATGTGTGCTTGTGTTACAAGAAAATCATGAGACTAATTACTACGGCAAAAAATGTCGGGTTAGTATTTGATTACTTTGAATAAAAGTAAAACTTGAAACAAACTTGTATGATCTAAAAATATTACAGTAAGTTAAATCTAGTCTAAAAATCAAACCACTTCAAGGACAAATACAGGCTTTCCACTTCCTCTTTTATTTAAATATTATTACAAGATCATAACTGCTTGTGGTCCTTTGAAAAAAAGGATCACTAAGCTTACAAATTGTTAAAAAAATCTGACTAGAAGAAGGGAGAAGCGTCCGGGATGCTCCAAATGACTTAAAGTTCAAATTTTGTCAAAGTATCCTCCTACGAGTTCATCAATGATGCAAAAACAGCGATCTATTAATAATGAAAGATGCCCAAAAACAATTTAAAAGTGTCTTTGGACAGCCCTTAAAAATTTGCAAAAATTAGACTAAGTTAAACCATGATAAAAACAAGTAAAAGAACCAAGGAAAGCAAGCTTCCCTTCAGATCTTGGCTTGCCTGTTGTGGTAGCCAATAAAGCACTTTAAATTCTGCTAGATAATCAATTAAAAATCAGCATACTAATTTCTTGTTCAAATCTTTAAAATTCACTATTAAATGACTTGAAAAATGAAGAAGCTAGCTATGTTAAATCTACAAACAAATATGCTTTAAAACCAAGATCTAAACGTATATATCAAATATGAAATAAGATTTAACTTTAAGAATAGAGAGAGATCTTAAAATTAAAAGGACCGATAACCAAGAAAGTTTAAGTTTTTAAAGGTAGAAGAAGCAAGAACCAGCTTCGTTTTTTAAAGAAAAAGGATATCCAACTATGCCTGCAACCCAACAAAGTTAAACGAAATGAACAAAAGGAACTGACGATGGATGAAGAAGCAATTGAGCTCAACTTCCTCCTTCAGTCAACTATTCTGCACTGTCACAAACACTTACAAAGCAAGATTAAATCTAGAGTGTATAATAAGTATTAAGAAGAGACAAGAAGGGCATTAGTACAACTGAATACACCTATTGCTTCTATATCTCTAACAAATTCATCATTAATGAGCAAATCAAAACATTGAATGCTTACTCTTGTGGGCACAAAGGCAGTCTAAGCTAGACTAATCCAAACTAATTGCAAATGAAAGAAACACTGGCAAGATTTCACCTCAAACCATCAACAAAGAGTACATCAAGTGGGACGGTTGCACAGCAACTGGCCTCCAAAGCCTTCAAAAAATACTTTATTAACAGATGATCAAATGATCAAAGAAAAATTACAAGAGCAAAGGTTCAATGCTTCATGCTCAAATGAGTGAAGAGACCTTGCTTAAATAGAACAAAGAGAGCTAGAGAGGGGGGGTGCACTTGCTTCTTTGGCTTGCTTTGGACTGAGTTGGAATGAGTTGTTTGAGGCTTGTACAATGGAAACATCTCGTAGCAAAAGCACCACTTACCAAAACTCGTGCCTTCTCATAATGGATACATCCACTTTTTGGAGAAAGTGCCCCACTTAGAGAGTTGTGCCCTCTCTTTGGATGAGGAAACTTTCATTTCCTGATACTTGCGAGAAAAACACTCAATAGTGTTTTAGAAACATCCGGGATGTTTCCACTTTACTTCGCCAACTCACAAATTTCGATTTCAGCACGTTTCTTTTATTTTATGAGTTGCCGAATTTTTCACTTTACCCTCTCTTTTTTGTCTTTTTTACCATTTTCAAGTAATATTTCATTTTGGAGATAGATAATTACTCAAAAACTTAGGAAAGTGGGTTTAGGGGTTAAGTAGGTGCTCTGAGTAAAAAACGAGCACCCCAACGGCAAATTCCAGCCCTAGACCACACTTTTATGCCTTATAGAAAATTTACAATTAACTTCTTAAAAATAAGCCTGAAAAAACGTAGAAAAAAACATCCGGAAATTAAAACAAACCTATGGGGAACTTAGTACATGTTCAGAGGACTCAAAAACAATGATTAGCATGGTAATATACATTGACACATAGGTTTTAATAACCTCCTAAGGCCTAACCACCAAGACATTTACTCTAGCTTTGGAGGAGCGGGTGAAAAACTCGAAAATTACAAGTCATTAAAAAACAACATATAATTCTCATGGAAAAAACACCCCAGAGTAAAGTATTGATGACTAAGTCTTAGTAAAGCCAAACCTTTTACATAATTACATCATGCTAAGTCATTTATTACAATTTCCCCGCAGGGTATGAACATGTAAAAAAATAAAAAAGGGGCCACTGATTGGCTTGATGGACTTCTAAACACATGTGATGAACAATTCAATTGTTCAAGTCTTTGATTTCTCACTAGAAATCCACCTAAGTTCAACTTAGTGGATAAAATCAGTTATGAATACATTTACATTTTACAAAGCTGGTAACTACTAACTACAAACAGACTTCAATGGCATAGATGCATCGTTTTCCCCACCCAAAGCATTTATCCTCTACTCCCCCAAGTTTAGAATTGGTCTTAATCAAGACCTTCTAAGTTTCCCTTCAAAGAAGATGGCAGCCTCTTCTTCCCATGGCAATTCCAAGGTTTCTTACAACTATTCCAGAGGTCAAGAATCACATACCCTCTCCTCAAGCAACATGTCTAAATGCCAATACTCAATCACAACCACCCTTTCTTATGAGCATGTCATTGAAAATCAAGAAAGGTGAGGTTCCTCTCATTTACCTGTAGTACGAACTCCTTTCCAAACATTCAACTACTTTTGCAAATACTTTGGCAAATATTTGTTGCTCTTTAACATCAACTATCCGTACTCGCCCACCCAAGCCAATTGTTGCAAGACTTGTCAGAGTCTTCTTGCGTTCCAGTTTTTAATGGATGCTCATCTACACCAGCAACACAACCTATGGCTTCTTCAACACCTTTAGCCTCTCTTGTGTAGGAGACTAGTGGCAAGAATGCATCTTCAACCGAAATTTTATTTATGGTTACTCTAACATCAACAATGTAATAAATGTTTTGAAAACAAAGGAATATCCCTCTAATCCTAGCCCTATGGGACTCAACCTTGTTAAATTTGAGCATATAGATATGTAGACAAACACACAACTCACAAAGAAGATCTCACAATTTACTCAGCCATTGAAGAATGAAACAGTGCAAAAGGCTTGCAGCTGTGAATGCTTTCATTAATCAAAAAAGTAATCCAGATAATAATTACAATGATGTAAAATGGCTTTAATAGCCACAAGCAATTCGAATCCACATGAGGAAGTTCGAATTGATGACTCTACTTGACTGTAGGTAACCAAAACTTGTCTAAATCACAATTGGAGTTCTAAAACACAACTAACTGTTACATTTAGTATTAAATAATGGTTAACTGACTGTGGTAGGTGAGAAAAGCGCCCCACATGTGTGAAATTAATTAAACCATTATTTAACTGAATGTAGAGATCTAGAACTGAATGTAACTGACTCCTAACTTGGCTTGACTAGTCATCAACTGAAGTTAACTGACCTTGGTTGGTTTCGGCACTCCCAGTTCCTTCCTAAATTGTAGGGATTGATCTAGGAGACTCCTAAACTTATGCAATCAAGTGCAATAAGTGGCAATGAGCCTCAATTAGTGTTCCCCACACTTTGGTAACTGAAACATGTGACCCAATTAGGTTAAGTTTAACCAATGGTGCTAATGACTATAAATAGACTGGATGGACTCCCGATTTAGACATGACTCCCGATTTAGACATATGACCAAATTTGGACAAGGGAGGATTAATAATCCTAACAAACCTCACTCTAATTCACAAGTAGTCACTACAAAGAATTTCTCCTCTAAGCTTGCTAGAGTTACAATTTGTCTAGCTCAATCAACTCCTTCGTGTTGAGAGTCTTCGAAGTCTAAAAACAAGTCAGACATAAATATGTATTCAAGGTTGTGCATGTGAATGTGAGAGAAATATGTATTAACGCAAAATTATCATGTATTAGATAAGATAAGACAATTTTATTAATGCCCAATGAATGAATATTGAAGCAAGACAAAGGGGTTGATGTAAGCAAAATGACACCAATACAAAATGGGAGCACCATAACAACTCCTATGAAAAGCAATATTTTATCAATCATGAAATCCATCATATCCAAAGTGCACATCTATATGTCTAGGCTAGTTATCTAATCTTCCAACATAAAGGCTTCCATTGATCAATCCTAAAAGGCCCATGTTGAATTGCTTAATAGTTCCAGTTCCATAGGATCAATACTCAAGTTGGAGGTTGAATTAGTACCTAGATTGCTGACTAGGATATCTCGCCATTGTGACATGCAAATGTGGACCAAAAGTTGCTTCAGCATGGATACATGCTCTCTCATCACAATTTGGAGCTCCCCCAACCAACTTCCACCCTAGTTAGTCTCCTAACTAGTTATGGATTCCATCCATTGTTTTACTCATAGTCTTCCATTTTCAAAGTATGGTTTCTAGCTCTTCAATCTTTATCTAATCCTTCTTCACGTTGTTCAACAATTACTTGGTACTAGCTTCTAATTTGAACCATGTTCTATGTTGCAATAGATATTTGCTTATTTTCCACTTCACTAATGAAAGAGATTAATACATTTTGCCAATACTTCATTGCATAAGACACAGGCAAAACCCATTCATGTTAAGGTAAGGAAGGCATTGTAAGGACTTTTGGGGGTTGACTTCTATGCTTCATTTGCTAAGGGTTTCTCTAAATATGGATCCTTTAACCTTTTAGTTGGTAAGGATTGGCAAGGATATATTCTTAGGTGTTCATTCCTCTTCTTTGTCAAAAAATAGCTACTTTTCGAACCTTTTCAAGATTATGGCTTCTCTTCAAAACTTTTGAAAACCATAGTAATTTAAGGAGGACCTTGTTGAATTCTTGGTTGTCATTAATGTCAAAATGCCCACAACAGGCCTGATAAATGCCCGCAGGACTCAAGGAAAAATGCCCGCACAAGACTTATGCCCGACAACACTGGAATAGAAATGCCCACAGGTGGAGATAAGATGAGGTAAATGCCCGCAGCCTATGGAAATGCCTGCAAGCACAAGGAAAATGCCCGCAAGCAGTAAAGAAAATGCCCGCCAAGTACAAATAAGCTGAGATTAAAATGCCCTTACTGATATAAGAGAATGCCCGGAGGATCAGAAAAATGCACACAAGACTCATTATGCCCGCACTTAGCTAGGGAAATTCCCGCAGCATTATGCCCGTATACTGTGGTGCAGCTGCTGACCAAATATGCCCACAGGTGCTCACAAAATGCCCCAGTCATGGGAGAAATGCCCATCGCTTGGGAGAAGATGCCCGCACCAGCATAGAAAATGCCCACAGACTCTGTAAATATTAAAAAGGAGGCAAGGTCGGCCCTTATTATGATAAAAATAATTAAAAAGGAGGATAACACCTTGGGTCGGCCCAGACATATTTTGAATGGAAAAATGACTAAATATATATGATGGCGCTCTCATTTTGGACTGAGAAACTTGAATATCAATAATTCATTAGTCTGAGTTAGAAGCAGAACAAAATATCTGGGTTATAATCAGCAGCAATGCACAGACTTGGAGCAGTTCACTGGTAGACAGAATTTGAGGATTACTCTGTCTTGGTGAGTGTGTCATATGCAGAGAAAGATTTTGTGAATAATGGCAGCTTTGTGAGTATTTTGACAGACTTTGCAGAGTCTCTAAAAACTGTTTTAAGGAGTGACTTATCATACACTTAGAAAGTGCACATTTGGCACTATTTTCAAGAGGACTGTAATCCTGTAAACTAGGGGGTTGGAGCCTCCTTCCAGTTGGAGTTTGTAAATCAGGGGGTTGGAGCCTCCTTCCAATTGGTGCTGGTGAATCTTGGGGATTGGTGTCTCCACCATAGTTTAAAAAATCGGAATTAGACGAGGGTCAACTCCAAATTGGAATTGGAATCGGAATCGGTCATAAATTGGCCAATTTGAATTTAATGAATAGGTTTGCTCAAAAATACATAAAATATTTAAATTTTAAAGGAAAGCAACATTTTCAAGTTTCTAATCCATGATTCCAAAGCATTGAAGACAAAATATCCAAATTTTGCTCATGTATATACCATATAAAAGTCAATATATCAAAATGGCACAAAGTCTATTGTAGTTTGTGAAATACATATCTAGGAGACTGGAACTAAAACAAAATACATAATCCATGAGGCCTATATAGTGTGGGCTATATGACCTATAGAGTCCAAAAAACAACATGCTACATATACATAGTCAACTACATAATAGTGACTACTACTGACTACATAGTCAACTGTCACAGTCATACATCATCAATGATCATCATCAAACACAGCACCACTGCTAGAACTAGAGCTAGAACTAGAAGAAGAACCAGAGGGCCAAGCAAAGGCATCATGATCTGGCTCAATCTCAGGCTCCTCGAGATCAAGGTCATCTGCTATTGAAGGGCTCCTCGAGATCAAGGTCATCTGCTATTGGCTCAGTCTCGGGCTCCTCGAGATCAAGGTAATCTGTTGAATACCTACGTCATCGACAACTATAAGTAGGTGGTCCTAGTCGACTAGTGCCCACCATGCTTGCTCTCTCGGGATCTACACCTGTATGAACTGATGGCATCGCCAATAGAGGATTTGCATCCAACGAAACCTCAAGCAAGTCCTCCAACTCAACATCCAGATCAGCACCAAACTTTGGCACTTGGATTTCCACTACCCAATTTGAGGTTGAATCTATATCATCCAACACAATGGGATCTGTATCAGGTCTCCTTCTCATCAATTGGTTGCGCCTGAGTCAGAGGTTGTACTACACAAAGACTAGATCATTTAACTATTTCTCCTCTTTGTGTGAATCTGCTAAAACAAAGACCAATTGCGCTCACACCCAAAAGAGCTCCTCGAGATCAAGGTCATCTGCTATTGGCTCAGTCTCAGGCTCCTCGAGATCAAGGTCATCTGCTGAATGCCTACGTCGTCGACAACTATAAGTAGGAGGTCCTAGTCGACTAATGCCCGCCATGCTTTCTCTCTCGGGATCTACACCTATATGAACTGATGGCATCGCCAATAGAGGATTTGCATCCAACGAAACCTCAAGCAAGTCCTCCAACTCAACATCTAGATCAGCATCAAACTTTGGCACTTGGGTTTCCACTACCCAATCTGAGGTTGAATCTATATCATCCAACAGAATGGGATCCATATCAGGTCTCCTTCTCATCAATTGGTTGCGCCTAAGTTAGAGGTTGTACTACACAAAGACTAGATCATTTAATTGTATCTCCTCTTTGTGTGAATCTACTCAAACAAAGACCAATTGCGCTCACACCTAGAAGAGCTGCAAGTTTGACTCAAGACCCAAATTGCAAACTTTTGCAATTGTTTAGTATGGTTACCAAATGCCTTCCACCAATGTGCCGCAAATGTCAAGGCGGTTAATTCAACAAATTAGATTGTGAAATTGGCTAAGAATTAAGATATTTACAATTTAAAGTTTAAAAACATAATTTAATAAAACAATGGAAATGTTTACCTAGGGTCCTCATCTCTTGCAATCTTAGCCACATTTTTGCCAAAGGTACCTATGGCGATGCTGAAAGAGGTGATCTGTTGATGTATCTCCAATTCGTTCACCTCATTTGGGACCATGCGCTCAAGGCAAGAATACAATCCATCTACTATATCCCCACTCAAATCTTGATCAATATGACCTCTATAATGATACCTTGGGTTCAAAAAATACCCAACTGCATGTATAGGGCAATGGAGTTGATTGTTCCATCTCCTATCAATGATCACCCAAATAGGCCCATACTTGGCTACTCTATCTTTGTATGTTGCCTTTATCTACTCCTTTGTTTTATCCATAGCTTCATAAATGTAGCCCATGGCCAACTTTTCCCCATCCACAAACCGCAACACCTTAACAAGTGGCTCAGTAATTGCCACAACCTCTGCTGCTTTTTTCCAAAATGAAGAGATTTTAATTCTCTTCTTGGTGTCTTTTCCATCTTGTTTGCAGGTCGATTAAGATGAATTCCAATCATCACTTGAAAACATCTGCTCCAAGTTCTGTGCTTGGGAAAGGAGAAATTGCAATGTGAGGAAGTGAGTCGCAAATCTAGTCATTATGGGCCTAACAAGCTCCCTACCCTATGTGTGTCTCCTCATCGAGCTCACACCCAACCGTGGTTGTAGATGTATTTGGTGATGCTTTTGGCATGCTCTATAGTGTCCTTGATCCAATCTTGTTTGCATATGTTCTCAAGCATGAGGTCTATGTAATGTGTCGCACATGGTGTCCAAAATATGGTTTTATGGTTTTTCTATAACATCTTGCCAGCAAGAACATAGTTAGAGGCATTATTTGTGATGGTTTACACAATAATGGTTGCCCCCGCCCCCTCAACAACCTCATCCAAAAGACGAAATAACAGATTTGCATCTTTCAAATCAAATGCATCACATGATTTCAAAACATGGTTCCTTGTGGGCAAGAGACAAGAAAGTTTATGAGGGTATGACCCTTCTAATCGATCCATCCATCTGACATGATAGTGCATCCTATTCTGACACACGACTGTTTGAAATCCTTTAAGTATTCATCTATGGACACAATCTCTTTTTGCAAAAGAGATCCCCTCAAGTCATGCATATTAAGGCCTTTGAAGCCCTTACCAGCAGCTATAACAACATCCCACACAAGTTGGTAATAAGAATAGCGGGCAACATTGAATAGGAGATCAGCACCATACCACCATCCAGCTATGTACTCATGGGAAACTTCTTTGTATTGTTTCTTCCAGTGGTCATCTAAGGTGAACTAAACTTGTGTTGGAGGCAACTGATAAGCATTGGCACTGGCAAAGGTGGTGGATGTAAAATAGCTTTGAATGTTACTCTTCTTTTTTCCCTTACCTTGTGTAGTCCCGAAGGGTGGAACATACCGAAAAGGATCCCTAAGAGTGGTAAAAGGGATAGATGAAGAGTCTTCATTTGAACCAGGAGCATAGGTTCCACCCATCATTTCAGCAAGCCTCCTCTTCTTCCCTATTTCTTCTTCTATCTCTCTTTGCCTAGCCTTACCCTCTTTAAACTTCTTAAATTGTTCTTGCATATCAGCGATAATCTGTCCAATAAAATCTAGTGGAGATTCACATGCTTTAACTTGGCCTTTGATGGAAGCTAAGTGTTTTTTAAGCCTGAAAAATCCGCCCCTCTAAATCAATTTCTTGCAATACTTGCAATACATCTCCCCTTCAACAACATCTGCACGGACCCATGCAGGATCTTTTGCTTTTGGGGCCATTGTCGATTGCACAGGTGTCACCCCATAGTCCACTGTCCACTTTTCACTCCACAGGATTGAAGTATCCTAGTAGTACCAGATCAATGATTATGTCACAACTCACAGACTCTGAGTCCTGACACAACAATGAGCAAGCAATATGTTGTTATACTATTAGTGAATCAATTTCAAATTCAGACATTAATAAAAAATCAGTCTTTAACCCAACAGTCAACACTATGAAGAAAATTTTGAAAAAACAGTTCTTGCTTTGAAGCATTAACTTGACAATGTAAAAGGCAGATATTAGGTCTCTATGACAATTTTAGGAGGACAAATCTCATGAGATAAAAATGACAATTTGAATTTTGAATAAGGGCCAAATTAGCCACTTCCACATACTCACAAAATCTTTCTTATACTGTAAAATTTTAAAGTTTTATTTAAAACTTTAATTGAACATGGTTCAATACTTGAATAACGCAATTCTCCAAAAGTTCAATCACAAACAAGGTTACAAACAGACAAACCAAATTTATATTTGAGATTCTGTGTCACATTTTAGTTTTTAGTATTACTGTCCTTTAAAGTTTAGAAGAGAATCCGGCCTCCAGGTAAACCATAAATGATCAAAACATAGTGTTCTTTATGGTGTTAATATGCTATTAAGAAAATCTCAGAATTTGCACAATGAGGATTACTTACCTCTGATCTTTGACCATAAAAAGAGTGGAAACTGGAAACACAGGCCACTCCCAGTCTCCTACGCTGCCGAATGGACTTTGCACAGTCCACTGATAGGGAATCGGGAATGGATTCTAGTTCAAACTTCAGGTGACTACCAGCTCTCCAGACTCCGAGGTTCCACTTACACGATACCAAGTTCCAACAAATGAACATCACAAGGGTTACTATAGGGGTCGAGGGAAGTCACTAAAGAGGTCACAACTCACAGGTTGGGTTGGGTTGGGTGGGTTAGGTTAGGAACTAAAGTTAAAAAACAAAATTAATAATTAAAAAAAAAAACTTGTCTTTAACCTTTGCAAGGGTCCACATCTAAACCGACCGATTTAAGTCGTGACTCAGCCAAGCAGACTGGTTTGGTACCGAACGGGGCGATTCAATGTATGAATTGAGAACCGGTCACCAAACCGATTTATTACCCCGTTTGAGTCGGCTTGCCAGTAAACTGGTGAATCGGCCAATTCCGATTCCGGTTCCACCGATTTTTAAAACTATGGTCTCCACCAAGTTGATGTAATCTTTTTTTTTTGTTTTACCAATATTATATTAAGGTTCAATATAAAGAATTGGTGTACACTCTTATTGACTAACTATTTTATTATCTAGTTTTTAATGTTTGCATAAATATATGATAAAGAAGTGATAATTGTGTAGGATATTGATTCACCCCCCCTCTCAGTATCCATAGGTACTCCAACAGACCTCCTTTCTCCTTGTGATGTTTGCAAAGGACCTCTCATGGTTAGATGCAATTTAATCTCCTTGGAGAGTTGGTTGAGACTCATGATACATAAGGGGATATAAATGTTGCACAATCAAAACTACTTAATGGTCGACCCTAATTACACTAACCTTATTTTATATACAATGTCCCATCAAGGGATATAATCAAATTTTTTAAGGGCATGATGACCATGCTCATCAAAGATTAGAATTCCATTAAATTCCTCATAGATAGTTTTAGTATAAAACATAAATGATCATAAATGGAAATTAATGAAGCACCACTAGTTGGTTACCTAATTAAATTAAACTTGTACTACAACAATGTGTTTTTCTTGGCAAGTGCTAATTGGTGTTTTGAGGAAGTTAAGTGAGGAAGAGTCCAGTTATGGAAAAAGTAAGGTAACTTTGTAGTCTTGTTGGGGATGTGTACTATTGGAGATGTAGTAAGCCCATGAGCTAGATAGACCATTCAAGGCCCTACATAAATAAATCCAAATATAAGTTACATGATTTGGAAGAAAAAAAGAAACTTTGTTAATGTCCACAAGTGACCAAAATAGATCATTGGAGTTAGAATGTACAAGCCACAAGATCAATGCGGGAACGCCAAAGGCAACTCCTAGGTGCAAAAAGAAATATAAGTAAAGATAAAGAGTCGAAAGGAACAAACCCAGAAGGAGAACCATAAAAAGAAATAAAGATAGATAGATCATTAAGTAGGAGATGAGTCGCTACTTTACATGAGGATTTAATTTCATCATCGCCAACCATCATGAAATGCTAATGTAGGGTCTAAAAATGTCCTTTTGGCATGGCCAAGACTAAGTGGTTCATGTTGGATATTCCTTGGGGAAACCTAAATGCCACCTACAAGAGTTCTACTAACATGCAAGGCAAAGGACAAAAATCTAGAGATGGGCACCTCATTGCTCAATCTAGGCTAAGAGGCGATCCCACATTGGAGTCAATTGCAATGGGTATGTCAAGAGGATCTCATGGAAATGGGTCATTTACCAACAAAACAAGACAAAGTGCACTATCTCCCCACCCTATTCACATCTATATCCATAGTTAGAGTGACTACAAGACATTGGAACTAGGCCGTGATAAGTTGTGTAGGGTTTGTGGTTGGTCCAGACTCTAGACAATGAAAGGTAGCAAGGGACCCTCATTAATTTCAAAATAAAAAGTGAATCCCCCTCAAATCTCATATTATAAGGGAATTTAAAAATGAAGTGTGCTCTTTCAACTCAACCTCTTGTAGAAGACAAAGCCGATATATCCTATCCATCCATGGGATGTGATTAGCAAAGTCAACACTATTTAAAGAGCAAATTCTAGGGGAGGATCCTAAGTTCATGTGACTAGTGGCACAACATGTAGTTAGGGCTAACAATGAGCCTTTGGCAAGAGTTGTATAGCACTAAGATGTTGCAGGTGCAACAATGGTCTTTTCTCATCATAGTTTTATGTCCTATCTCAGAGCTCATGTCTTGCTGGTGATGGGAAGATAGAATGTTCTTGTTTCTGTGATTGTTCCATTGGCGGCATGGTACAAGGGCATCTAGAGGATCAAATAGTCCATTGATGATGCTCAATTGTATTGAAAAGGTGATAGCCAATACTTGCCGAAAAAATGATAATGGATATACATTACACACAAGAAGCAAGAACTCACATACACCCAATTCATGAGATCCCATCACTCATTGAATAGTTTCATGTTTATTCAAGGAGAAAAGGTGGAAATAAGCATATGATTGCATGCATTGCTCAAAATTTAAAAAGTCATTCAAATGACTTATTTTTATCTCCTAAATATTATACAAATTCAAATTGAACCCTTACATTTCAATGGAAAGTTGTTTGTTAGATAGTAGCAAATTGCTTTAAACACCATACCCTTGTGGTGATTGTCCATTATATGTTTAGTTAGTAATTAAAAATGGGTTGAAGCCCCACGTTATACATTTCAAGCCATACGAAGTCTGTAGACACAATTCTCTAAAAAGAAGGGTATGCTGCAAGCATAAGTCCCTTTGGCAGTCATGCTCTTATGCACTTCTCCAAAGCCTTTCTTAAACAACTAGAAATAAGGAAAGAATACATAACTAACTACAATCGTGTAGCATCTTAAGATGCCTTCAGTCATAAAGAGAAGGCCATTTCCACAATTGTTTCTCCATTTTCAATTCTTTTGTCCTTATCTATAGTATATATTTGTAGTTATCTAGAAAAAAACATTTCCTCCTATGAAACTTCCAAGGATTTCAAATCTCATCAATTCCTTTATCCAAACTTTTCACACTTAATCAAAATATTGGCAGTATGTGTAATAAATACTAATCAGATTCCCACAATATGCAATCATACAATTGCTAAAAGTATCCGAAAGAAAGATGAAACATAAATTTCGTGATGAAGGAAAAAAGGCAATGAACTGAAACCAGAACAATCTAAACAAAGGTGTACTGTAGGGGATTGGCAATTCATAGTTAAAAAGGCAAGAATATGCATGCATTTTAAGAAATAGAAAATAGTGACTTCATACAGATGCTGGATTTAAAAGTTCCAATTGAGGTATGCTAAACTTCAAAAACAACTTCAAACAGAAAAGAATCTATGATCTAGGCAAATGGGAAATGAGACTTACTTGAAGGCAAAAGCGAATAGGAGGAGGAACACTGGCGCAGAAGATTTACACTGCCAAAAGAAAACCAAGCAATTGACATTTTGGTAGTTGAATTCATAAATCAATAATTCTAAAAATAAATAATATTATAATAGTAAACATCATTAAAAATGCTATATATGAAACAGTTAAGCTAAAACTTAAAAAGTTAAAACAGCATTAAATTGACCTCAAAGCCACATATACTTACCATTGTTTCAAAAGTAACTGAAATAAAGACAAGAGATGCATTGCTCAAATCTATGTCCAATGCAGTTGCAACAGCAGTTGGCACCACTGAAAAAGAATTAACAATTGCATGACTAACCCGCAAAGATATTATAAAAACAGATGCACCAAAAGAAATTTCGCAAACTTTTACATGTACACTGAATCAAAGGGACTTTTAAATAAAAATATGTACTTCAGCATAGAAATTTTACCAAAATTCATAAAAATCCAGAGGTATATTCAAATAGTATTTAACAAGGACCACTGAAACTTATACGCATCTTTCAGAAAACTTTATATATATATATATATATATATATAATGATTATGAGAGCAACACTTTGATCTTTATCCTTAAAGACAAACAGATTTGTGTCATTTCATGCTGAATTCTATCTCCCATGAGCATATTGTAAGCAAAGTTGCAGGAAACGCCAGAATAGGGGCCGTATAATGCACATTTCGGTATGGAAACATGGAAACGCACATGGTACAGCCTGTAAACACATTTTTTACCATACGGACGTGTCCCATGTGTGGAAAAGGCATACGGCTGGAGACATATTTCTAGTTAGTACCACCATCTGTATGACATGTTTCCTCATCTAAATCTGCCTCTCTTGATTTGGTTTGACTTGGTTCTATTCCTAGGTTTGACCAAAAATGCTGCCAATTAATGGCAATGTTACAAGATCCGCGGGGTCAGGAGGCTGGATCTGCAGATCCAATCTGGATCCGCCAAGATCTGTGAAGGATTCGCCTGTCATGCAAATCCTGCCCCACAAGAAACAGATACTGGGATTGGTTGGCAGATCCCATGACAATCAGACCCACATGTGTGGATCCAATGGCGAATTCGATGAGATCATCCACACATGTGGATTCAATAATACCTCTCTCATTTGTCTCGTCTTTCTTCCACTAGGGATTGATATTAAGTCCATGACTAATTTATAAAGTTAATTATTAATGTTAGAAAGTTAATAAAAGCCAAGTACATTAACGTTTAGAAAGTTTACAATGTTAGAAAGTTTATTAAAGCCAAGTACATTAATGTTTAGAAAGTTTAGAATGTTAGAGCTAAGTACATTAATTATTAATGTTTGAAAGTTTATAAAAGCTAGGCTTTTATTAATTACATTTAAATTAATATCTCAGCTTAATGAAACAACTTTATATTATACTTAACTTTATAACATTATATTAATGAAATATATATATATATATATATATATTTTAACAGAAACTTACAAAGGAGTATATTAAAGAGGCTGTGCACAGCCATTCAGTACAAAATCACAGCAGATATAAGATTCTAGAAGTAAGGTAGATACATAAACAAAAAAAGGCCATAAAGAGAGCCTTCTAAAGCCGCTAAAAGTGTTACTGTTCTGACTTCTGAGTGTTTACAGACGTAGTATAAATACGGATAAACTGCTGATTTAGTAATATGCACAAAAACATAAGCTAAGGGATTTCAGTTTGCCTGGATACCCCACAGGCTGGGGGACAGATTCTTCTTCCATTTTCTGTATGGCTACTCCTGGATTTTCTTGAGCATGACATCCCTGCTTCAGCTGCACCAAATTCTGAAGGTCCTCCTGAATGCGATCAATTTTGCCCATCATCTCTTTCAAATTCATCTCATGATCGTCAATTCTTGAATCGTGACAACTAGTTTGATAGGAAACATAACGAACATCCTCCGCTAACTCCTTGACCTCCTTAGCAGTCTCCCTATTGTCAGTAATTCCGATGGCCACAAAGTCTGACAGGCGCTGGATGTTTACCTTTAGGTCAACGAACACTTCTTTTACACTTCTCTCAGCCGGGTCAA
This sequence comes from Pseudotsuga menziesii, assembly GCA_001517045.1. Classification (NCBI taxonomy): domain Eukaryota; kingdom Viridiplantae; phylum Streptophyta; class Pinopsida; order Pinales; family Pinaceae; genus Pseudotsuga; species Pseudotsuga menziesii. Next base: position 296,909 of record LPNX010341348.1, read on the forward strand.
TTCTTCTACATTCCATTCTCAACACGGGAGGCGGATTTTTATTGCAATTGCCAATAACTATGTCTGAAATTGAAACTATAAATGCTGCTGCTAGCATAACCAAGAAAGGGTATAGCTCGTTCAAGAGAAGCCCCTAAACCCAGCAAGGAAGTTCCGACAGAAAGCCTACCCACAGCTTCCCCTAGATACAGTGACGAGAAGCGACTCCTTAGTTCATTAGAGAACAAACACTAACTGCTTATGACACCTGAATAATGAAAGACAGATGCTGGACGCACAGACGGCGTATTTCCCCCAGCCTCACCAAAAACAAAAAACGCAAAGGACTAAGGGGAGCAAGGAACCAGGGACCAGTTGCTCACCAAAACCAGAGACTGAGGGAAGTAAGGAGACAGGCACAAGAGATCAACGGGTATGAGCCACCCTTCACAAAGCTCGGGAGGCAAGGAGAGTTGCACCTCATCGACAGAGGAACCACTAACGAGCAAAAGGAAGAATGACCAGCGCGAGGAATGAGAAAGGCAGTTTAAACCCCGAGGAAGAGCCATCATACGAGCGGGGGTGTGGACATCAGCGTGAGGACTGAGCGCATCTTTAAGTCTGGAAGGGATTGCTTTAAATGGAGAGGGAGGCGAATAAAGGATGGGGGTGGTGGAGGCCACATGCCCCTTTGCATAGTGCATGAGCTGCCAACTATTAACAAGGCCATAACCAAAAACCTTTGCTCAATATTTTTCCTGAGACTTGGCAATGAGGATAGAGGCCCTTTGGTCGAGTTAGGGAATGGGTTTAGGACTGATTTCTTCATTGTTTAGCGAAATGAAACCTTGAGGGAGAGAGGCACCTGTATTTGCCAGAGCATTTGCGTGGGCGTTATTCGCTCTTAAGATGTGGAAGTAGTCGATGCTAGCTGGGAGCGGTATCTGAGTGATCCTGTTATACAACCTTCTGCATTTGATGGAGCTTGATGAGTAGCTAGATGTCATTTTGAGAATAACATGCCGCGAGTCCCCAAAGACTAGCAATCTTGAGATGGCTCTATTGTCTAGAATTTCTAGTCCCTGTAGAAGCGCCAGCCACTCAGCCTCGTTGTTTGTCTTGTGTCCCAATCCCCAAGCGAAGGTTTTTACCGTTTGTCCTCTAGGGCAAGGATTAACACCCCCCCCCACCTGCCTCCCCAATACTAATGAAATATATTAATGTTATTAGTTATCAGGTTATATAACTATAATGTTATATTAAAGGTATTTATAAATTTGGTTTTAAAATTAAAATTTAATATAATATTATTTTATATAAGTGCTATTTATTAAATGTATATATAAGCTATATCTTTTATAAAAAAATATTTGTAAGAATTAAAAGACTATATTTATATTGTTTGTACCTGTCATTTCCCCACTATCCAGATCCTAGCTTTTCAAAAATATCTTCGGACCCGAATCCTGGAAAGTGAGATTACAATTCATTGTTTCAGGATGTTTGAGAGCAGTTCCAACCTCGTCAAACATCATATGGAGACAATAAAATTTCATATCCCAATCAAAATCCAGCAGACTCAAACAATTTTCAGGATTTCGGAATTTGCAGGATTGCAGCGTTTTCAATGGATTCTATCATGTGTCGGAGTATGAAGAGCACCAAACTTTTTATGAAACCCCAATGTTGGTTGCATTGATTGGTGAGCTCCCCTTCATGGCCTTGGGAAAAATGCACGCTTCACTCGAGCCAAAATCATTGATTAGGCATGTTAAGCTTTTTCTACCATATTCTAAGGCCTAAATAAGACAGTTTCATCAAAATTGGATGGTGGTGACTGATGTCCCTGAGGGATCGAGGAAGAGGCAAAGGTAGACAACAAGGCAGAGGGTGATACCAATGATGAGGATCCCGATATAAGCTATGGGGTAACATTGCTTGTCATTTATGTTTGTCATTTAAATGCTCTTGCTCATTTATTCATAATGCTTTCTTTCAAAGTTTCAATATAATGTGTTATTTAGAAATAGCACATTATATATATATATATATATATAGAGAGAGAGAGAGAGAGAGAGTGTTTTTCCTCGTTTCCAAATTCTTGAGGGGTCATGTTTCCAATGCATTTCCATTTTGGAAACGGGTACCCAATTCCCCATATCCTGCAACTTAGATTGTAGGCATCCTCTCCATATCAAACCAAGTTCATTCCAAAAGTCAAACAGCAAAAACACAAGAATAATATGTGCTATGGCCAATAAGATTTACCAGAATGTATGATGTGAAACTCAGTTAATCCAACCTCAAACTCGAGTTTTGATGATTTTGAGCATGGAAACAACACAAGAATAAAAATAAATCTATATTATTTAAGCTCTCAATAGATGGTATCATTTACCAAAACAATGGTAAAGTGTATAACTATATTGGGGAGCAATACTTACAAACATAGATTTACAATTGAAGATAATACGTAATCCTTTGCTACCAACCCATAAATGCAGCATAAATAACATTGCATTCATATGCACGAGTCATTGGATTTGTTAACAGAAATTTTGGTGACATTTTGCACAGGCAATCAGTTTACAATCTGGTATAACTTTAGGTTGCAACAAGAATAACATTGGTAGACAGCATCTAAGAATATGCAGAATATGGCATATACTAAAGAGCGTGGGCGTAACTCCTGTGGACAGGATTAACATTCATGGACAGAAATGTTCTCAAGTGGGAAAAATACAAAGAGACCGATTGGAAGAGAAAAGAAATCACTGATGGACGACGTATTCTGGTAGACAGGGCCAGATGGTTGTCTCACAAACAAATATGTTGTGATTTAAAGTATAATTATAATTATTGTCGTATGGATGAAATGATCAAAATTGGATCCTTGACTAAATGAAATGGCAGAAGTTATCTCTTTGGTTATCTTGTTCTTAAGAACATTGGTGGCTTTCCATGCTTGAAACCTGCTTTAGGTCCTTGCTGGAAGCCTGTGTATCATTGCCTTGTGAGAAAATATTTTATGCTTTTGAAAGACTTGACTAAGACAAGCATATGTAAACATAAACCATGTGGCATTGTTGAGCCACACTCTGCTCTCCACACAAAGCAAGGCTAGAAGGCTTGGAAAATGACTAAGTTCAAAGGTCATCAAGAGCAACTGCTTCGTTTCCCCTCAGTTTGCATACCCGAATGACTCCACAGATCTGCATCGGAAAGGTAACACATAGGAAAAAGGCATGCAGAGCACCTGCCTTACCTTCCATCACTCCACACCACCGCAAGGCTTCATCGTTACATTACTTCACACCACATGACTTCACCTCTGCATGGTTTCATGCCACATGGTATTACTTCTGCATGGTAATACCTTTGCATGGGCTCATGTTGTATGGACACCTTCTCCCACCACCACACCCCACCGTGGAGCAAAAGCACAAAGGAGGCATGCAAGGCAGGACCACAAGACAACCCAACCTCCACATGAGAGAAGGAAGAAGGCGACCCAAGAAAAGAAGGTTGATGCCTAGATGCATGCCACTTGGACACACAGGATGGCACCAAGTGTACAAGCCTACAAGGTAACCAGCCAAAGGCCACCACATAGCAAAAATTGAAAAGGCCAAAAATGTCAATTCATGCACAGCTGAAGCTTGATGCCTAGGAGAGCTGCAATAATGGTTTCTTGGATCAATTTGCCTTTAGGAAGTTTGGACAAAAACTAAAAAGGTTCATCAAGTAGAATATTGGATTCCCAGCATTGATTCTTGAATCCCTTGGCCTTTCATTGTGAAGGAGATAAAAAATAAAGAGATGGATAGAGAAGGGGTTCCACAATTAGAGTTACTAGGCCCACACAAAGGTGAAGAAAAGAAGAGTCGTCCTTCCATTATAGAAGAAGAAGCTAATATTCTTCACCCATAAAGAATGAGGCTCCAGCACTCATAAGGGTTTCAAAGAGAGAGCCAATTCGAGTTATCACAAAGCTTGAATTCTAGAATCACAGATAGTTGGTTCACTGAGGCATTGAAGGTTGTTTTCGGAATTTGCCCATGCTACATCAAGGACGAAGCAGACAGCCTTCCGATTGATAGTGAAGGCAATCCAAAATTAATGTAGAGGGGAAGAATTCCTCCCAAGCTTTGAAGCTTTTGCCAAATCCGAGATTCCATGGCCTATGAAGGAACAAATTTATTGTTGTGTCTACAACAAGAGATCACCTAGAATTTAGATGGTGAGTCTTTCTTCCAAATAAGTTCAAGCACAGGCTATATATGCTAAATGGGTCATCTCCATGATTGAAGAGTTTAAAGCCTGGAAAGTGCTTTTTAGGAATTACATTCACTTAGGAGCTCCCTAAGCAAAAAATCTTGGACAAGTCTCAACCTACAAACTCTCACTGTCACTCAAGCATGTGGGAATGTTAAAGGAACTTTTGTGGCTCAAACTATCTAGATGGCATGACAAGCTATCAAATCTCATCTTAATTGGGAAGGCCAGGCCTTCAAGTTGGTCTATCCTTTGATCACTATTCCCTATGCTGGTGTCTCTACCCTTGTTGCATGAAGGTAAAGGTGTTGTTGAGATAGCATGGTTCTCGCCGTTGAGAGATTTTAGAAGATGCATCAAGATTGTCAGACACGATTTTGATTCTCGAACTCAAGACTAAGTGTCTTTGCTAGAGTTAAGAGTCAAATTTCAAACGGCCAACCTAGATAGACTCCTGCTTGAACGAATCAAGTACTCTTTGCTCATAAAATTAGGGTTGCAATGAGAGGTAACATTGGGGCATGCCTCTCCATGACATAGAATGCTCTTACCTAGGATTATTTAATAGGCAGCATAAGTAAATGGTGAGTACTAATCTCCATACAGTGTTTGGTTTAGTTATTAAAATTGTTAAGATTGACTATGTCAATCCTTGGCTAACAGTTAAGGTTCACTACCTCAAATAAGAAGTATTGTGCAACTCTATAAAAAGGCATTTGTTAGAGAAAGACATGAATATACTTTGAAGCTTAGTCTCGAGTCTTCTTGTTTTGTATAAATTATCTTCTATGTGAGGATTGTTTATGATCGATGGGTATCATGGCATCGAACTTTGGCCTACGATCTCAAAATTTTACTTTTTTTCAAGTAAATTCTATGAATCTCTCTATTAACATTAATAAAAAGCACCCCGATATCATCCAAAGGTCTAGTTTCAGTGTGTTCAACAAGTGGGTGGAAGGAGGAAAAGCCAACATAGAAAGCTTGGCTCGAATGGTCCCTAAGATCTCTATTCCCTACTCAGAGGGGTTTTCAAAGAGCGAGAGCGGGGATAGCTTATAGTGGAGTTTTCGAAGGCAATCCTTACAAGAATCTAAAATTGTGTTTGGTTCCCTTCTCTCTCTCAAAGTACAAGAAATTATTGAATGAAGGGAAAGTACAGAAAGCCCTCCAACCTCCAAATCATACCTTACACGCTGAAATTTTCAACCTTAAAAACAAGCATGAGGAGAATCAAAACCAACAAGCCACTTTCAAACAAGAAAGAGAGACACATCTTAAATCTTGGGCACAGGTTAACATGGGTGGGGGTAGATCTCCCCCCTCTTGTCACGATCGAGGAAGATGTACAAGCAAAGCTACTAGAAGAGCGGAATTAGAGGGCTTGTGAACTAAGCTTCAAAGTAAGAGGGCTTCCCTCACCCTCTCCTTCCACAGACCCCATGCAAGTGGGTGCCATGTTTCTCCAAGGTTCTCTTGAGGTTCTTGATATTCCCCTTGAGAGATCTTGGTTTGGTCATGATTCTACACTATTCATCCAATTCAATTCAGCAACCAACCAAATTCAGGCTCTTAGAGCTAAGCAGAGGTTGTTCTCTCTCCTTGGTAGAATTTTCCTAGACATTGATGATTTGATCTCACTAGATCCCAAGTTGCAGAGCTCAAATGCTCCAACGGTCTAGTTGCAACAGCATGACAAGCAAGAAAATGAGCAATCATCCGAGACCTTTAGGCCATTATTCAAGATTCTCCGCCCCTTGGGTTACTCTCATCCTAGTTTCTCTAAATGACTAGAGGAGAGGACAATTCCAAGGTCCAATCTATTACAAGATCCACAGACAATTCCATTGTCTTTATAGGGACCTTCTTCTCATGTAACTTCAAAGTTTGACTAGTTTCTTCAAATATCCCAATCAAAGATGTCTAGCTCTATACTTCCAAGAGGCCCTCTAGCTTCACTCCCTCGTCCTTTAGCGACGACATTCACAATCTAGACCAACCTCCACTCAACAAATTACTTCCTTCTTTCCAGTGCCCCTGTCTTCTAGAGCACCAAGAGATAGGCAGACGGTGATGAGGCTTATGACCACAGATCAATTAGGATGCAAAGGACCACCCTCCCTTAACACCATCCCAACAGGTGAGCGATTACATCCGAGTCACAACAATATGCCCCAAACTCTAGACAGTGGCACATTACCCATTATAGCTCATCTTCCAGTTCTTCCTCCATACAATACTATTTTGAGAGTCCTTCATTTGGCCTCGAATGTTAAGAGAGATGCTACCAATGTACAATGACCAATTCACCACTATTGTATCACAAATTCTAGATCCACTCTCTTTATACATTTCTCTTACGGATCAGCTCTCCATCTTCAGAGTTAGCTCTTTTGGATTTTAGGTTAGAGGCATACTTCTTGCTTTTTATAGGTGTCACCTTAACACTCCCACTTTGTATTGACATCTTGGTACCACTCAGTGTTGTTGACCTGTTTTAGTGACCATTTGTTGGAATTTGATCAAAATATCTTTCGTATCTCACTCTCTCTCTCTCTGTGGTCATTTAATTTCTTGGAGGCCGCCTTCCCACGCAAATCTCTTAACATTTTCTTGATAGGTTTCTTTCACCTTCACCCGACAATATTTTTTCAAAAATAAATAAACCTTTAGCAGTCAATCATTTGGATCTACTCCCTCAGTTATTGGGTCTCAATAGTCTCAACAATAGAATATCATTTCACAACTCCTACAACTTTTTTCATTTTGATGATGTTCATTTTTAGCAAGGCAAAAGCAACTAAGAGTTTCCAAGTATTTTTGTATCTGCATTTTTTCTTTTACTTTCTTATTTCTTTGTTGCACACTTCCTCTACCCTATGGATCCCCTCAACACTTTATCCCCACATTCTATTTGTGGCCTCCCTTACCTCCCATATATATAGAGGAAAGAGAGATCCCCCCTCGTTCATAGCATTGTCTTCTTTTTTACTTTCACTCATCTAGAGATGTGACCTAGAGGTGGAGCACACTAGTCATCTTCTCTCTATTAGCTCTTCATTTGTACTTGATCATTCTCTCTCTTGGAGTCATGATCTTCTTGGAGCATCTTGAAGTCTAGGGTTTGGGTTTCATCCTTGGAAATTTGGGATTAGAGATTTGAGATGAAACCCTAGATGTATTTGGCGAAGAAGAAGACAGGAGAATGTCTTGCCTTGGAGAACTTGTCTAAGTGATTCATGCATGTTGGAGCTCCTTGGTTGAGCTAAGGTTTTCATTGTTTACCCTAGCTAGGGTTTTGGAAAGTCGATGTATTATACTAGCCTTGTGATGAGCATATGGTATGTACAACAATTTCATCTTAAGCATATTAATGAGGTTTTCAGATGTCCAATATTTGTGTAAATTGCAGATTGGATTTTCAACCATCTATGTTATTCATGAATTATTATTTGCAGTCATGTGTCTTGTTGATTCGACATATATGGCAATTTTGTTGAGTAACGTGACATCATAATTGACAAAGTTAAGGGTTGTTTTACCTGTGTTATTTCTCTTGTAAAAGTGGGTTTTCATATCTGGTTTATGCATGATAAGATTGCCCTATAGGCTGAAAATTGTCAAGTCATTGTGGTATCTTTTCTCCTTGGATTGCCTAGAAGATTGGGTTGTTAAGGATTGAAGTATTATTCCCTTTCCATTGTTGTCTTGTTCTATATTTCATAACAACCCTAAGGCTGAAAATTCATAGGGTTAATGTCAAATGTCTAGGAAACCTCTAGTCAAAAAGGGAAAATTTGTGTTTTGCATTAAAGTCTAAGATACAGGCATTTCAACATTCATGCCATGCTCTACATCTCAATTCAAGTATTCTGGTCATGCAGGGCCCCTCTAGCAATTTGCACGCAACCGCATTGTGTTTCTTTTTTTGCGCAAACATGGGTCCTAGCTTTCCACACCTTTGAGGAGCCAATTTCATATCACCATTTTGACCTACAAGCCCAGCACCACTTCCTCTTGTGCAGTTCTTACTTTTTTCAGATGATTCACTCTCCACCAACAAGCATCTTCCCTTTGATATTGCTCTATTCCATGCCAACACTTCCACATTCAAACTCAAAGTGGTGTAACAACCTTCCTAAACAGGGAGGAAAGTGGGGGACTTCCATATTGTTACGCCTCAGTGTCTAAAGTGTTCCTTCCAGATGTACCAAAGTGTGGGGTTTCTTTATCTTGTGTAAAGGCCAAGTTTTTGGGGCTATATTATGTAGAGTGTTGATTTTGGGGTTAAATCGCCCTAATCACGTCATGCAAGTCCCTTGTTTTTCACTTCAAGGAGGTGTTGGCCTTGTGGCTATGCTGACTACCCTTTGGGTGGGTGTTCGGTGCCCTTGAGGCAAATCATTGGGACACATGGCCACACTCATATTTTGCTTTATAGAGAAGACTACGCATGTAAGGGTTGTCATACCCGGTTTAGTACGCCTCATTTTTCCCACTTGGACCTATTGTTTTGATGCAAAACCCCTCCTCCCAGTCTCCATACACATGAAATCATTCATTAAAAAAGAAGCCTACATTGTTAAAAAGGAGGGCATTGAGAGACAAGCATCTGTTGGGGTTAATTCGGACATGATGCCCTCCTTTTGGCTCACCTTGCACTTGGTGGATCCTAATTGCACGTCTTTATTCTTATTTTATGTCGTGTAGTTTAGTCCCTAGTTTGTGGGTGCACTAACCTTAAATTTTATAATTTGTCATTAACTTTGTAGGCTCAAATGTGTAAAAAGTTGAGGGTTGTCTCATATAAATTAGACAAACTCACCTCATTTATGAATCATGGACAAGGGTTCAAACATGATATATTTTCTTTTTCTCTTGGTTTATTGCAGCACTTGAAGCTATACACACCTCTCTCTTGGATGTCCTTTTTTGCTTGAAGGATGAATTGATGATGTTCAAGGGTTTGATTTTGCACATGGCAAGTTGATGCTAGATTAGTTGTAAGATTAGTTGTAATAACTCATGCCCATGCACTATCTTGCTCATCCTTCATTAATGTTGGTAAGCTTATCTCCTAACCCTAATTTAGTGTTGCTCTTAAAGTGCTTTGCACTAAGTTAGGGTTTGTTTGCTAGCATTTTATAAACTTTCTTGAAGACACCCTCCTACCAAGGAGCTCTCCATTTGCTTTGTTGGGCCTTGGACTTCTCTATTTACCCTAATTAGGGTTTCTCTACCTAAGGCTTGAGGTTGTTAGCTTAGCCCTAGTTGCAAGTATTGAATACCATCTCAAGGGGAGGGATGTTAGCCTCGATCTTTTGCAAACATAGGGTTTAGACAAAAATCTAATGCCCTATCTATCAATCATGTTTTTATCAAATTTTACATATTTTATTTTATGCATAAAAATATTTTACAATGTTGCATGTGTACACATACCGAGAGATTGGATACACGAACCAATACCGGGTACTTGGGTACTTCAATGGTACGTCCCCAGTCGTACCCAAATCTAACCTCACGTATCGGGTACTTCATTTATGAAAATAGGGTACTCGCATGGATTTCAATGTCATACCGCGTATTTGGGTACGTGGGCAGTGCAGTCATTGGGCAATTTATCTTAGTTGTCAATTTGCAATATTTGAAGTTTAAAATTTTAAAAATTAAAACACTAAAACACATGTTATGTGGGCCCTTGCCCCCTACCTAAACCCACGCGGCTCTCCATTTCTCACTGTTAATGGTATGTGCTCACTACTCCAGCGACGGAGTGACAGAGGACCTTAGTGATGCTCTTGAGGATGCTGATGGCATGGCTTGAGGCCAAATCAGCTATCTTGCTCATTGTTCAATGTTTACTGTTTTGAACTTTCTTTTTCATGTATAGAAATGCCATTAGGCAAATTTTGAATGTAGTATGACAATGAAGTTTGAACTCAAGGTGTCATGGACATAATATTTTATGTTATTAATTATATTAATATAACTTCAGTCTTCCACTTGATATCTACTATGAGTCTATGTCATGATTTATCAAATTTATTATTTTATGTTTCAAATTTTGAATGCGAATGTTCATATGAATCATTGAATTTAGAAATATCAAATATGCATGTATGAATATGATATGACTATGACATGTTTTATATATATATATATAGTGCCCCTGACGTACCCAAGTACCTTGTTTCAAAAAGTGGCATCCTTGTCCCCATACCAGTACCTGTCCCTGTACCCACGTTTCCTGAGAACTGATATTTTACTACTGGAAAAACCCTAAAAATCTAAATAGATTCACAAATCAAAAAATAGGCATGATTTGGTATTTCTAGTCCACCCAAAAATTTCGCCCTAGGGCTTTATCCACAAATCCTAGAGGGCATCCTCTTCTGAGGAACTACAATGGGATATGTGAAACCCTCGTAATTGATGAATGAGAGGGTGTGTGGTATTTTTGGCTTGTCCTACAACTTTGCCTTAGTCCAATTGTCTTTTTTCTTGGAGGGCACAATTTTTGTAGTGGTTGCCTGGGAAGTGTGGCATTGCCTTGGCAGACGTGAAATTGCTTTGAAAGGCATAATATCATTTGGAATTTGTGATAAGGTAAATAACTCCATTTATACATGATTCTTGTGCCTTGATTTTATATTTTTTTGACTTCAATAAGTCACTGATCATAGCTATTAAGTTTTCATGCAAAGTATTTGTGGTTTGTTGGTGGTTGCAAGTATCTTTCATTGATAAGGTCCCCCCTAGGTTTTGGAGTTACCCAAAGTGTTGAGAGGTTAGACTATGGTGACATTTGCGTCTAACTATCGTAATATCATGTAGCTTTAGTTCATTCGAGACGTGCATTGTTAGTCCAATTATAAACGATCAGACTAGACGTTTTGTTAATATTCAAGGAACTCAAGTAGCTAGTGCTTCCCATAGGTAAATCCATCCATATTTTCCTTATGTTGTAGTCGGGTGAGCTTTGTAAAAAGTGATACCTTGGAATCTTTTGAAGAAATCATTCTTGAATGAAGTCCAACTAATTGAAAAAGATGTCTTCTTCCACCACATGTACCACTTATATGCATCGTCTTTCATTTGCATGGAAGCATACTTGATTTTTCATCATCGTTATCAATGTTATAAATCACAAAATATTCTTCTGCCTTTTTGAACCATGTCACCCTGTGCTTTTTGTTTGTCATATAGTTCTAATTTTTCCCTCATCAAGTACACAAAATTTGGTTGACTTGAGTAGAGTGGAAATTGGTTGGTGATGGCTAAACCACTAGGGGGCAGGTTGAAATATTGGCGTATTTGGAAACACTCATAGTAGGCTAGCTCTATTTGGAGTTGGAAGACAACGATATCTAGAGAATCCATGGCAATTGTAAGAATTGTTATGAAATCCTTGAGTTCATCGTGATTCTTATTAAACTATTTTTTCGAGTTTCATTTGCTCTTGTTGTCGCTCGCTATGGTTCCTAGTATTTTTTTAAGATCATTATGTTTTTCTTAATTTTTTTTTCTTCAAATCATCATGCTTTGCATTGTACAAGTTTTTATTTTCTTCTAATGTGTGTCTAGTCTATTATTAAGGTCTACTCTTTCTCCCATTTTTCAAGTTTTGGTAGGAGAACTCTGGTAATCAATCTTCATTGGTTAAATTTACTATGGTGCGGATTAATCTAAGTTGCCAGGAAACTTGGGTACGGGTACGGGGACGCCACCTTTTGAAACAGGGTACTTGGGTACATTGAGGTACCATATATATATGATAAAAAAAATGTCAGAGTCACATCATACATGCATATTTCAAATTTCTTCATAAATTATGAATCATGATTCATAATTATAGATTCAATGATTATTTGAACAAATAGATATCAATTGGAAGAATGGCTAGCCCGATGGGTTAGCTCAAGTGGTTGAGAGTTTTTTATGCTAGCAGAAGGTCTCGGGGTCAAATTCCCGGGTGGCTATGCAAGGCCTCACTCGATGTCCCCACCAGGTTAGGCCCCATAATCAGGGTCAACGGCTTACCTCGGATACCATCCTAAAAAAATGGGGAAGCACCTAAGGGTTTCTCGAGCGATGTTCCATCATAAATAATTTTAAAAAAATCAATTGGAAGAATGGAAGTTACATAAAATTTGACAAATCATTGTACCATGTAGTTGTAACAAACAATCAAACTCAGACCTGAAGGTACACTTGAAATCTTATTTTAAACACCTATTTGTACTGCTGTTACAGACGATAAAAAATTGCAAATTGTCAAATATATTCATGGGTTGATGTGAGTGAATTTCTCAGTGTTAAATACATATGTATATTTTTTATGTGCACATTTGATTCCATGAGTGTTGAACACAAAACCATAAACACATTCATTGTAAATCAATGCAAAATCAGTCTACGAGATTTGAACAATATTCAGTGAAATTTGAACAGTGTTGCAAAGTGTTTGACATAAGTCTTGACCTAGACTCCATATGAAGTTAGCAAAAAATTAGTTCATATTTAGTTGGGGGTCATTACATTTTCCCCAACGAATTGCATTCTACTGAGTTGGGCGTACCCCCGAAGTACCCAAACATGGGGTACGATGTACCATTTTGCCTATAAGTACGCTTTTTTTATAATGGTGTCTCTAGTGCATGGAGCCAATATGGGGTACGACAGGAGACGTACCTTATGAGTACCCAAGTACCTGATACAGGTACATGTACCCTACCCCCGAGAACGGGTCCCCTGGCTACATAGCTAAGATGCACGAAATGGGGACGAAATGGGGAAACCTGGGAAATGCAACCCTCCAAAATTTAGGAAACGGAGAAATGCGATACATATATAACATTTAATTTTTTTTAAAGAACTGATAGTGAAACATAAATGATAAAATTATTTATCATAACTCGTAAAGGATTACATAATGCAACTAGTAATCTCCAAAAAATAGCCTTTTATAAATGAGGCTAGTACATTTTTTCCAAAAACAACCTTTATAAATGAGGCTAGTACATATATATCCAAAATCAGCCTTTATATATGAGGCTAAAAGTACAATGCAACATAGAAATAAAGACTCAACAATAAAACTGAAGACTAATAGTCTTCAAGTTCAACCTCATCATCATAATCCTCCTCAAAAATAGAGCAAGAAGCACGTCAAGTTTCAGTACGTGTATTGGAAGAAGGAAGGCCAATTCCACTTCTAGGTTCCCCATTTACATTCAGGGAAGCAAAAGAGATCTCCAAGTCAGGACATTCTATATCCACATCCCATTCTTTAGAAGGCCCACTGTTATATTTTGGACCCTTACAGGATGCAAGGCGAAGGTTGGAGTGCACATAAACAAGATAATCAGCTTTCTGCAAACCCAACCTGTTGCGCTTCACAGAATGAATAAAGCCATAGGTGATCCAGTTTCTATCTACTGATCAAGAGCTTGCCACTTGTGAAAGAATGTGAATGGCAATGTTTTGTAAATGTACACCATTTGCTCTATGACAAATCCACCACCTAACTGGACTCATGGTGCTTCTCTCTTCCAAAGCTACGACATCTGAATATTCATTGAATCCTCCAGCAAAATTGGCAAATTATTCCTTCACCTCCCTCTATAGATCAATTGGAAGCATTCTCATAAGGGTTGCTTTAGCTCCATTGACCACCTCTCTATCCCTATGTGGTGCCTTCCTCTTCCCATTGCTTTGAGCAATGAGCTCTTCATCATAGAATTTTGGGTTTAGGGCATGTGCTAAAGTATGCAATGGGGTGTTGAAATTGTTCCAGCTGTCAACCATAATGTGCTGCACCAAATCAGCAAAATCAACATCAACAAATAATAGCTGGGGAGACTCCTGTGAAATGATTTCCATAGTTTTCTCAACCATGATATCCATGCCATCATAGACCTTTCGCCAGAAAGGTTAGTCTGTGTCAGCATTTCTAAGAAGCTCAAATGCAGGGGCTGTGAATTTGAGCAAGAAATCTATCTTGCCCTTCCAGTCCTCATCAAGGCACAAACTACGCACCATAGACCCCCGCTCTTAATCTGCCTGCCTCCACTCAACCCAAAGTTGGCTCACCACCATAGAAACTAATGATTGCTTAACCTCAACAAAGTGACTCAACATTATGAAGTTGGAGGCATATCTTGTCTCGGCAACTTTCAACAAGTCCAATTTGGAGTTTTGTCAAAATATTGCTTGAGATTGGTGGTGGTTGGTGATGAATTTGATAATTTCCCTTGCATCCCCTATGAGTTCCTTTATCCATGGAACTTTATTGTCAATCTCTTCTAAGATCAAATTCAGGTTATCGACAATGCATGGTGTCCAAAAAATGCATTCATACCTGCTCTCAATAATTAAACCTGCAGCTTTGCAGACTGGTGCATTATCCATGATAACCTAAACCACCTTATTTGGCTCTATTTGAACAATAGTTGTGGATAAAACATTGGCAATTTTAGCCCCAAGAGTTAGCTCAATTGGTTGAGCACCCGTCGCTAGGCCTCTCGGTATAGAGGTCACGGGTTCAATCCTCATTGACGCTATTGGGGTTAGGCATGAAGTGTGCCGAAGGTGTGAGGCCCCTTCGGGTGGGCCCGCCTGCTTTATTTCCGTGGACGTAGCCCGTCGATCAAGCCGACGCGTGAACCACATTGAAAAAAAAAAAAAAAACATTGGCAATGAATTTAGCATCTTTCAGCTCCCCTGAACAGTCTTCGGCCTTTATGAACATTGCTCCTTTTGGTGAAGTGGCAATGATATTTATCAATGGCCTATGCTTAGTATCTGTCCATCCATCAGAGACAATGATGACCCCAGAGCTATGCCATGAAGAATGAATCGGTGCCAAAACATCCTCCACAAGCTCCTTCTCCTTCTTAAGTCGAACAGTTCGGATTTTTTCATAGTTGGGCCCCTTGAACCCTTGAGGGGCTGTGTTAATTGCTCTCACCATATCTTTCCAATAAGGAGACCGAACCACATTGAAAGGGATACCACAGGCATAGAGGGCCCTAGCCACTCTTGTTTCAGCTTCTTCTCTCCCTTGAGTATTATGAAGTTTATCTATTCTGCTATCTCTGATGGAAGGAGATGTTGATGATCTTGTACCAGCAATTTTTGAAGTTGCTTCTTGGATTTCTTGAGGCCCCCCTCCCTCTTGCACAATTCTTAGGTCACTGGTTGGAGCTGGAGGTGCAGCATTAGAAAGCATATCATGTCTTCTTTTGGTTCTGTTAGCCTCATCTTGCTCAGTGTGATACTTCCTCCTCTCAACTGGGTCTCTTGTTATTGGGCAAGAACCAACGCCCTTTCTAGTTTCATGCAACAGATGGGCCTTCACTCTTGGGTAAGAGCCCTTAAACAAACCATTACAAAGAGTACATTTCCATTCCCACGAACCACCACCTCCACATCTGGCTACCTTTTGAACATGCCTCCAAAGAGGATAATACTCAGCCCTCTTGTTGGGATTAGTGGTTGAATCAAGGGAAGCCATTGTTGCTGCAATAAAAAACAAAAACAGATCTGCAATAAATAAAATAAAAAATGGAAGCAAAACCTCTATGAAAGAAATAAAAAAGTAGAATGCAACTCTAATAAAGCATGCTGCTCACCAATGAAAGATGCATGTAGATGCCCTTGCTCAAATCTGGAAGACTCTCTTGCACTCTCCAAATATCCAAATCCGCTGTTCTCCAAATTGGTTCCTTTCCGTTTTTTTGAGGGAGGAATGAACCCAATAGCAATTTATAAGCTTTTTCCTTCCTAACCTAACCTTCTAGACTCTTCCTCTGATAATTAGAAACACTAATTAAAAAAACAATTTTGAGGGGCCCACGAGCTGTTTTCTCTTCGAAAATGCGGTCCTACTAGAAATGTGTTTCTGTACAACCGAAACGCATTTCCACTGCGAGGTACGGATTGGATCGTATGGGGACGCGTTTCGCAGCCGTACGGCACGCGTTTCTGCATTTCGAAACCACGAAACGTCGGGGACGAGTGTGGGCCCCACATTTCCTGCAACTTAGCTACATAGGGATTAATCAATGGGCTATATAAACTTCTACAACCCGCAAATAATTAATGTACAAATGCAAATAATTGTGGTACAAACTATAATTATTTATTGTACCGAAACAATTAAGCGTGGTATAGCTGTAATTAATTATTTTAGGATGTTGTATGAACAACGACATGTTGTACTAAAAAACACAAAATGTATGAACGCAATGAGTACCGACAATAGTGGCATTGTGAAAAGCATACAGATGGTGGATTTGGACAATGTGGACAGTATGTCCAGCTTTGATACCAATGTTAGAGAGGCTCACAACTTGACCAAGTAAAAATTGAATGTAATATAAAATATAAAAGAGATTAATAAGATGATTAAATAATGATGATGACTTTACAATAAAGAGCACAGTATAAATATTTATAAATAGGTGCCTTAGGTACCTTTTTTATAGAAGGTCATGTTTCTTGGTTTCTTATTTAGTATCTTATTAACTTAATTATATTTATTGTTATATATATATATATATATATATATATATATATATATATATTGTATTTACTATTGTGTATGTAACACAATTGATGGCAATTGGNGGTCAATGGAATAAGATTTGGTGACCTAACCCCAAGCAAACAACTTAGCTCTTGCTATTGTTAAAAAATACAAACCAATTGATGGGTACGTGCGACATTTCTTTAATAAAAAATACTTGATCTTCATGTTAATATGTACAATGATGGTATGTGCATGTAAGAATATAAGTTTTCCATGTTGGAAAATGTATTTTTTATATATAATTGATGGTTTCTACAATAAGTTCATGCGGCTTATATATTTATGAAAAGACACTTTTAAACAAGGTGTCCTTCTAATGCTGACTTTTACATAAATAATTAATAATTAATATTTAATTAATAAATGTAATATATGTTTGGTATATTACAAGTCTTCCCGCTCTGAAAAATATTTGACCACGAATCTACTATGAGTATGTTGCAACTAGAATTTTTGCCACGAATAACGGTGCCCCGGTTTAGCAGTTCTTGAAATAATTGGTCGCATTTCCATTTAAATCTCTTCATGCATATGATTATGTAGATAAACAAAAAAACAACTATATGAGGTATTCTTCTGAGCTTCTAATCTGATGGTGTTCGTTTGATCTTCTAATTTGATGTTGATTTTTGGGATATCTTGTGCTATGGCCCCTAGTAGAATGTTCATCTTTTCATTTGTTGCAGCATCTTCTGAATTTCATTCTTCTATGTTATCCTAATCGTTTGTTGCAGCATCTTCTGGGTTTCGTTCTTCTACGCTATCATGATTATTCGTCGCAGCATGTTCTGGGTTTCGTACTTCTACGTTATCCTCATATTCATCAGTATTTGGTGTTTCATTGTTACAATTTATGTCATCATCGTTTTCTTTACAATCGATCTTGATATTGTGATTGTCAATATCATCTTGATCTTTCGTATCTGTGTCTTCTACCTCTTATGTTTCATCGTCTTTGTTATCGTCTTCCTTAACAAGTTCTTGTTCTGTAGTTTCACTAGACAACTTTATAGTTTTTCCCACTGGCGTATTAATGTGCCTTATTTCCCTACTTGGAAGGAAGTTGCAACATATTTCTGGAACTTGTGCATACAAAAAGGATCATTCAAAACCACTGCCACAAGCATTTAGCAAGTATCAAAAGTTGTCCTATCATATCAAAATTAAATCCACATAGGGCCAAAATAAAATCACCTAGAACTATCTTTCATATAAGCCTATTTTGGATAGTCAATATAATAAGCTTTGGCAGCTCAAGTCTGAGAAAATGACTTGGCTCTTCTAATTATGTAGCATTTGGAAACCCTTGGTAAAGCTTAAGAAGGCCTTTTGCCCTTGGTCCATCAGCCTTGGGGGATGGCTCTTAGCAACCATTTGATATGCATTGTCATTCCTCAATCTTGTGTCCATTGTCTGGCAGTCAAGAAAACCACATACATCTCTTATGGTATTGTGCATATGACAAGTCCGTCTAAGACTTGGTCACTAAATTCTGTGGCCAACTACTCCCTGCCTCCACATCCTAGAGAGTCGCATTCATATGAGATAAGCTTCCCTTCCCTGTAGAATACTATGCAACATGGCATCTAATCAAAACTTAAGTGCTTTTAGCCTTTTTCTCATTTGAAAAAAAAAAATAATGCCCTGTTTAATAAGGCACACTGTGTCAAGCTTTTTAATATTTATCACATGACAGTGCTCTAACTTGAACCAATTTGTATATGCAGATTATTGAGCAGGTTTAGAAGGTCCAGCTAGATGTGGCACGCCTACACCAACTAGTAGAGTATTGGTCCAGTGTCCCTACAATATGACTAAGGAGTTGCCCATCAAGTCGACCCCACATTCAGTTTGTTACAGACAATCTTAGAGGTATGATGGTAGGTTGAAACACAAAGCTGGCCATGCTGTTCATGAGAAGAGGAGCATCAGCAAAGTTGGTCCCCTTTGTCGCAACGCTAGAATGATAAGTTCACACAGTCCACCCTTGTCATTTCCAAGACTAAGAAGCCTCCCGAGGAGCCCAAGCAGAGTAATTGAGATTGGGGGGATGCTATCCCAAACCTATAGCCATTCAATGCTGTCTGAGGACCCAACCCCAAAGACTATGATGACACACCACCTGAAGAAGGTCTCATCCCATCAGATGCCTAAAGTTTATAATTTTGGACATGTGGTATTTTGGTTGTGTTCATTGTAAAGTTAGACTTTATTGCTCTCAATGGCCTTGTGCCAGCTGCACTGCTATTAGCATTATTGTACGCCAAAGTGACATTGATAATTGTTATAGTGCTCTTGGTCAATTTTGATAGTAGGTCTTATCTAGCTTTGAACTAGATTGTGATGACTGCCATGCGACCCAATATTTTTGTAAAAAGGCCCAATCTCTACATTACTGTTTTTCTAACAGTCAAAGGAAGTATTTTATACCCAAAAATAAGGTATCGAATTGGACTAAATATTCTTGTAGATGTTGAACAAATATGCCAAGCCCCAAAATCGTACAGATAGACATTTTATTCATGTTATCAAAAAAACAAAGAATACAACTAATCGAATATTCTAAACTCTCATTGCGGTTGCATTGTTGGTTAGGTAACATTGGAGGGAGTTGCATCAGGTTGTCCACCCAGGTTATTCCAAGTGATGAAGAACAATTTTGGGTTGGCATTGGTCCTACTGCTAAAGGCAGACATACTGATCCCATTGAAAGTTAGGTTTAGTATTGACATTCCAAAAAACAAAGTCCACAACCCATGTAGATAACTAGTTAATCCTTTATTTAATCAACAGTGCACAGCCTACTATACTGTATAGTCACCAGCTTATATCCATCAGAACCTGGATGTATTAAGCACCAACAAGGATCAAAAAGAAAATGAGGCACAAACCTATCGGTCCTTAAAACATTGGGGTTAAAAAGGATCTACTGATTTTTTTTTAATTTTTCCATTTTACAGATCTTAATTTTTTTCAATTTGTTTAGTATCATTATAGACATAACACGTCTACCTGATCTGTAGATGCACCTCGCTACTCTCAGTGCAATTAGAATGCTAAGTCGGAAACCAGTTATTTTACATGGTAGTCATCAACTCTCGTTACTTGAAGTGCATATAAACTTCTAAAGTAATTTTGCATTCTAGAATTAACTGTTCGCTAAACTGAAGTGCGCACAAACTTTTGAAGTAATTTTGCATTCTAGAATTAACTGTTCCCTAAACTAGTGCGTTAACTATTCTTAAAGGCTACAGTTTGAGTGCCTTTCTTGAACTGAAGCTCTATTGTCATGTCCAAGCACTTGATAACAGATCAGGGACAGGTCCTTTACTTTTGTGTGTACTTGGATTACAAGAAATATAGTTCAACTTGTTGTTGAGTACTTGCTGTCAGCTGGTATGATATGGCCAAATTAATATCTTAAAAGAGACTTTGCCAGCTAGTGTGATTGCATGACACAGGAAAGAAACGCAATTGAAGAGAACATAGCAGTGTCATGACTCATGAGTATGCATTGCATTAGTATCCGACTAGAGTGTATTGCATTAGTATCCGACTCTCTTATAGACGGCTTCACTTCAGAGGTACTAATTCTAAATGCCAATACACTAGCATGAGAAATCTTCAACTTTGAGGAAAAAAATGCATCCAAGCAAATAGCATACGGTGTGAGTCAAATATATTAATATATAAAGCCTGGCCTGATTTTACATTATATCAAGCCAATTTCGATAAACTCACCCCTGGTGAAATAATCTTTCCATGACATGGATTGGGGATGCCATGCCGGATAAAAAAATCTCAAAACTAGTGTCGACACCAAACCTTGCATTGAGAAGTGAATTGTATTCATAAGCAAGGGTGCAGGAAATTTCCCCATCTTCTCCCCCAACAAGCTGAATTTCCCCATCTTCTCTCCTACCAAAAGCTTGTTATATCTTGCAGAAGAAAGGTACAAGTCATGTCAGTGCAAACGGTTAAACAAGGTCTTAAAAATGTCCCTCGATAATGCAAAAAAAACATAACAATTCGAACAAGCAACCCCTCCAAATTTAGATTCACGGAAAGTTATAAAAAACAAGAATTCATATTAATCACCGCCAGTGACCAAAGATAAGTCAATGGAACTCAAGCGTACAGCAAGTATTGACAGCCAAATGAAGGTATACCGCATAAATACTTACAGTGTCAAGCAGGTACTGAAGGTATACCACATTATAACATAGAATAGGGGGCGAATCAACAAGTACGTGACTGGAGCCATATTTGAATCTTTTGGTGCCACTTTACTGACCAAATCTTCTGGATTTCCATCGTTTGTCTGCAGGGCATACATCTTACTTTCCTTGTTCTTATCCTTGTACTCTATGTCAAAAGAAGCACGCCTAGATTTGTTTTCAGGCGCAACTACAAAATTATTTTCCCTTTCTGTCCCTTGCCTCAAATGCAACGAACCCTGCGAAACCTGCATTACGCCATTTGTAAAGCGAATTCTTTCTTTCAAGTTATCCTCCAGTGCAGAATCCTCATCCTGTTGTGGCCTCAGTAGAGGCAATTCAAAACCCTTGTCTGCGTCGTCTGAATCTGTGGATTCAGGATAAGAACAATTGGCCTCGGAAGGAAAATCAAAGCACCATCTCGAAAATGAAGGTTCTTTACGCAGAGTGCCCCTCTCGGACACAGGTATTTCTTCATCGGAAGGCAGAATTTGGGCCCTCTCCTCTCCCACTGCCGACATTATATACTAATAACCCACAATTCTTCGATCTATTTAAGGGATCAAACCACGAGCGGGTTTAAATATTCGAACAAACCCTAAATGTAACGTGCAAGAGCATGCCAAACCCTCGTACCGTTCCATGTAAGTTGTGAGGAATACCATGGATGCATTAAATCGAAGCTAGATATGTCAAAAGAGCAAAAAACTTATATCTGTTTATCTAGCCAAGCACCGAGAATGTTTGATTAATCGTAAAACCGCTAAATTTAACATGTTCAGAATGTAAATCCCCCGTTCCGTTCCCTGTAAGTTGTAAAGAATGCCTTGGAATCATCGAACAATCAAACCGGGGCTAAAAACAGGCTTACATAATGAGATATCAGCTAAGAAAGGCGCCATTCCTGCGAAATTCAATTGAATTCGCCAAATTTGGAGTGGCGGAAAGGTGTGCCTGGAGATCTGAAGCTCAAAACCGAAATAAAAATCCGCGTGTTTGTTCAGTCTCCAATTATTTCTTGTTCGGCAGCCAATGACGGTTGGGCGATATAGTGTTCGGTAGATTTGGACTCGGACAACATGACAGTGCTAGGTCACCTGATCGAATCCTGCCGTAGATGTATTGCGATCGAAGGCACGCGGATTTAAACATCTCGTTACCGGCTTCACTTTTGACGTCAGCTGCTGAAAAGTGATAATCAAGATATTTTTATGGAATTATTGGGAATTTGTAATCCAACTTGCTTTTCATGTGTTCCCTATGCAAAATAATAAAGTGACCTAAATTCTACACTATATGTATTTTTTATTTATTTTTGGAATTTGGTATTCTCAAATGGTTGAAATTGTGATTTGAGTGGTTGGAATCGTAATTTTGATTATCGAAATCAGTTTAGCCACATGGATTGCTTTACTATTATTTCAGTTATTTGTATCATAAGTGATGATGATAATGATAATAATTAACATCTACTTAGACTTGTTTTGGTTTATTAAACATTAAGAATAAAAGAAAAGGAACTAATTCGTTTGTTTTAGAGTTTTAATTATGTGCTCAAAAACTTTTGAGATTGGCATTCATAAATTATTATAATTGCAATAAGATAGAAAGTTGGCAAGTTTGTATTATAATAAAAAATTTGACACTGGGTGCGATCATACCAACGTTAATGCACCATATTCCATTAGAACTCCATAGTTAAGCGCGCTTGGGCTAGAGTAGTACTGGGATGGGTGACCTCCCGAGAAGAGTCCTAGTGTTGCACCCTCCACACCTTTAAGGGGTGGCAGGTGCGGGGGGGGTCTTATTGGATCCCGGAGGACAAACTGAAAAAAACATTTGCTTGGGGTCAATGACGTCGGATCCCGAACGGTGGGGGAAGGTGGTTTTCACCCAGCCCACCAGGGATCAAGTCTTACCGAGACATGGCCCGCTGTGATAAGGCTCAAAGGGTAGACGCCCCCTGGATAGGATACCGCCCCTGGTCGGGATTGGGTCCGGGACGTCTCGGCCCTTGCTGAGCCACAAGTTTCTGGTATATCCTGGCTTGCGGGCTGTCGGTTTATACCACAGGGATTATAGTGGTAGCCGGCGGATTTGAACCTAGGCCTCGCCCAGGCAATTCCGACGAGTTACCGATTCCCCTACCTTAAAAAAAAAAAACTTTGCTTGGGGTCTGGGCCACAAGACGAACAATGAAGTTGAATGGATGGCTCTCTTGCAAGGTTTAGAACCTTTGGACACTACAAAATCCCCCAGGATAGAGATATTTGGCAACTCAAGGCAAGTCATATACAAAATGATCAATCGCTACTCCGCAAGTTCCATCAAGTGTAGAAGGCTGTATGACAGAATGACTCCTCTCCTTTCGAACAATTATGAGTTTTATCACATACTTCGAGCAAATAATGCCTCTGCATATGCCTTGGCCAACATTGGGGTCTCCTTTCCTCAACGTCACTTTTGTCTCAATGTCTTAGGCATAAGCATCAAACCTATACCCTAATGTTTCTAAGGCTTCATCCCCCCCTTCTAACCCACCCCTTCTTAATTCTCATTGGAACAATGGTCATAGGTTA
The DNA here is from genome assembly GCA_001517045.1 of Pseudotsuga menziesii. Lineage (NCBI taxonomy): Eukaryota > Viridiplantae > Streptophyta > Pinopsida > Pinales > Pinaceae > Pseudotsuga > Pseudotsuga menziesii. Next base: position 320,554 of record LPNX010341348.1, read on the forward strand.
TGGTTTATTACATGCACCTTGCCTAGATGACGCGTGGTCTTCACTCACCTCCAGCTCCTTCTCGATCCTGCATGCCTTAATGAACCATCCCTTCCGGAGTAACAGCTCATTCAGATCGCACGCTCCAGGTCTCATCACTCTATGCGCAATGGCTTCTTCCCGAAGTTTCCTTCCCTCCCCCGCTCCTTATGTTAGCCCAAACCTTTCTCATTTCTATGCAATCTCTCCGGAAAAAACTCTGTTTGGTGTAATCTCAGGAGTCGACAAAAGCTATGCTTAGGGGATCCCTTGGGAGTCCTTACCTCTGATCAAGGCCTTCGTTAAGGAAAGGCTAACTCTTGCTGCGTTCTTGAATTGCATCTACTCTTCGCAAGCTGTTGGTCCTTCGTGGCGCTCAATCTCAGGCTCTGCATCCAACACTCTCACAGACGGGCACTTTCTCCTTGGACGTAACACTTTGATTTTTGGGTGCAATTGTTCTGGGTGGAAGGAAGGAGCGATTGGAACTCTCTCTTGCCGTAGCAAGAAGGATTCTGAAATTCTTCAGCAGGAAATTACTACTCTCATCTCAGCTTTCGGTAATCTGTCTTCCAGTCTTAGTTTTATTTGTTTTGGGCAAGCTCACGAGCTAATAGGTTCTGATAGGGATTTACTTAGCAGTTTTTCTAGCCTTAATCTCGCTAACCTCAATTCTAGCCACGAAAGAATGGACCGTGCAGATGAAAACGCAGGTCTTGCAGACCCGACAGCAAATCTAAGGCGTCTTTATGAAATGGTGGCTATTGGAATCATGGACAGTAGAGAGATAGCTAAAGAAATTAAAAATCCGGTTGATGTGGTTGGTTACACATCCTATCAGATTAGCAACCATGATGTCAGGATTGATGATACTGAGATGAATTTAAAGGAAATCATGGGGAAAGTGGATCGCATTTAGGAGGACCTTCAGCGTCTGGTTCAAATGAATCAAGGAAGTCGAGCAAATGAAAACCCTCCAGGGGTTGCTCAGCACATGGAGGAGGAATCGGTCACTCAGCCCCTGGGGCATCGAGGCAACCCTTAATGAGTTTGATAATCAGTTTATGTTTTTTTGTTTACTTATTAATCAGCAGTTTATTCGGGTATATACTACCTCTGTCTTTAACAACTATGTAAGAACTCTGTTCGTCATATTAAGGTTAATTCTTTGGCCTAGTTTTGCCTCATCTATTTCAGACCAACAAGAACTTCTAGGGAAGGAGTTTTTTGTAATGTATGGATGTGCACAGCCTATTTAATACCAAACATTTTTATAGTTTTTTTTTTTTTTAATGACACTAAGATCTTATGTAGGTGTACATACATCAATGTAAGAGGAAGTGGTCTTCATCCTCAACATTCATAGACTCACAAATATTACAAATCCTTTCAGCACACTAAGTTTTAGGAAAAGTCCAACACCATGTTTCACTATGCAACGCATGAGAGTTCATTCTTATTTTACTATGTGGATTTTTTTCTTTGCGCTAGTTAAAACAGAGATATCAATTTGATCTTCAATATTAGGGTTGATGACCTCCTTGTAATATCTTTATTTTATTTTATCATCTAAATTTTCATCACAACACAACTTCTCTTTGAACTTTGAAGTAATAATATTTTTAATATTATCTATATTTTGCAAAGTGACATTTTCATCAATGCCCCCATCTTTAACCAAGACATTTCATCTTTATGCCAACCTCACTTGAACCTTAACTCGTTTTGGCTATAATTTAAAGCAATTTTCAAAAGTTTATGGTCTCCCGAGTTATTTATTTTTTTCATGTGTATTAGATATCTAGTTATAGCTATGCTCTCAATGGGTAAAAGACTCACTTCAATTAGGAGAATATGATATGGCGCATTGTTTTTAATTTGAAGATTGTAAGTTATAAAACGCTTTTGGATTTGCTAAATCATTCTCCAAGATTCTTTAGAGAGATTGTAGCCCCAAACTTCACACTCAAACACGATAATGAAAGTAATGAGAGTTTCAAAGATAAATTACTTTTTATTCCACATCTCAAGGTTTGTCAAGTTACAATTGTTTTTAAGACCAAAACAAGCTTTCCACCCTGCAATAATCATTTTTTCGTTGTTTTAGTTCTAGTTAAGCTTGTGATGGAAATCATTCCCAAGATATTTGTAGGAAGTCACTTCCTCTAACTTGTTATTATCATGCAAAAAATGAGTGTAAGTGATCTTATTAGATTTTATAAACATAACTTTGGTTTTGTCAATATTGACGGTCATGCCCATACCAGAGCAAAAACTTTTGAGAAATTTTAATTGCTTGTCAAAATCAGAGAGACATCTTGCCATGATAACAATATCATCAGCATAAAGGAGGATGATTAAATTCCTACTAATGTCATGTCAATGCAACTTGTCTCTATTAAACGACATTTTAACGTATTAATGTATATACCAAAAAGGGTAGGGAGAGGGGGCAGTCTTGCTTAACTCCTATATTACAATTAATATCTTATCACCAACCCTTAGTGTTCTTAAACTTGGCAATGACATTCTCATACAACATTGTTACAATGCCTCTCAACTCAAAAGGAACCTTTAACTCTTCTAACATTTTCAACAAGTTATTTCTAGGTATTGTATGAAAAGCTTTCATAAAGTCCACAAAGAATAGCCCCAAGGGTTAGCTCAATTAGTAAGACATGTGCACACTCTCTCTGTATTATTGTAGGTTTTCTTATATAAAAAAGATTTTACAATAATGAATCAAAATAAATCACATGGTAGTTATCTAAACCCTTTATTATACCATATATTAGTATATGTAAATATGAATGGAGCTTAGTGAGCTAGTTCAAGTGGTTAAGTGTTGTAAGTTGTTAGCACAAGGTCTCGGGGTCAAATCCCTGGGTGGCTATACAATGTTATATAAGGATCTCACTTGATGTCCCCATCGAGTTAATTCTGTAATCAGAGCGAATGAGGTGAGGCCCCTTAAGGTGGGCTCTCAATGACTTGTTATCGTGGACGTAGCAAGCCCCTTTTAAGGGGTAGGCGAACCATAAATGAAAAAAATATGTAAACATGAACAAAAGTTTACATAATGATACATAAAGGGGCAAGAAAGCCCACCATCTAGTCCAAAACAGAGAAGGAGACTTGGTAGTCCATAAAGGATAAAACATATAGCCACTGAGAGGTTAACGCACAACCAGATAACCCTTAAGGCCTGATGATAGACAACACAGATGAAAAAAAGATAGAAAACAATAAAAAAAGACTGTTGGATAGATTCAGGAGTAGAAAATCTAGGTCTTATCCTCTTTGGTGAGCACCCCATCCACCAACTTCTAACTGAAGATATATCCACCCTCCGGACATAGTTATCTTGTTTATTAAACAAACTTAAGTTGTATTGTATTTATGAAAGCATAAATAAAATTATGTTTTTTTCATATATATATATATTGGAAAGTTACAAATTATAAAAGTTACTTTTATTTGATATTCTATAAAATATTAATAATAAGAAAAATGTTCTATTAACCTTACATAGAAAAACATGTATAGTAAACACTACAAAGTTTGAGAAGAAATGAGAGCAATAATTACAATTATACTTTACAAAATTCAAATTACTCATAGTAATTTGAAATATAAAAATAAAGGAAATAACATGGCCATCCTTGGCAATGACGACAAGGGAATAGGAGGAAATGGATCTGGCGACTAAGGGTATAGAAATAGAGGGATGTCTAGTGAAGGCATCAACAGGAGATTTGGTCTTCGAGGGCTAGGCGACATAAAATCAAAAGGCAAATTGTCAAGAGGAATGGGGGAATTGGAGGGAAAATATGTGCATGTATGCATGAACGAATGGAGTATATGGTATTACACTTCTACTTTTCCTATATAGTGCCCCTAAAAATTCAGATGGTTTGAATGACCACACTTGTCACATTTCACATAAGATTAGTTGTCGAATTCTTTGATTGTTTTCATTGGTTCTTTCATTCCCATAGGGAATCGTAAAGATAAGTATAGATCAAGCTAGCAATGGAGGGAGTGCTTGGGTATAAGATGTGGTGTTCCCTAATCTTGAAATTTGAAACACAAACCAAGTATACAGAGATTATAGATATAGAAAACCAGATGCAAGAGATAAACAAGATGTATATGTGAAATATACCCTTGTATTAATAATTCTTGAGTACCTCTACATTGCCAAGTAAAACACTCCATTAAACTTGTTCCCGGTTCTTAATTACCTAACACATTTGTTTACATAAGACCCATTATTGAGAATGAAGAGATTTGTAGACAAATTAAATATTTGATCAACAAAGGTCACATCCGACCCAACTCCTCTCCTTGTCGAAGTCCAGTCATCCTCGTTCCAAAGAAAGATCTGACTTGGCGCATGTGCATTGACTATCGAGCTCTCAATAAGATTTCAGAAAAGAACATATACCCTCTTCCAAGGATAGAAGATTTCATGGTATCTATGAAAGGTGTTAAATTCTTTACCAAGTTCGACCTCAAGTCAAGATATCATCAAATTCCGATCGAAACCGTTGTACCTTAGGGTGGTCTTGAATTGCTTTGATAAAACCTTTACTTGTATAAATAACGATGAAAAATTAATAAGTGTAAAGGGAATCCCTAGGAAAACAGCCGTAAGACAGATTTCTACTCTGCAACTTAAGAGAGTTGTTAGGAAAGGTTGTAAGGCTTATGTAGTAACAATAACCAATGAAGAAAACCTAAACAACATAGATAAATTAAATTTGGAGGATATACCAATTATAAAGGAATATTCAGATGTATTTCTGGAAGAAATTCCGGGACTGCCTCCGAAGCGGGAATTAGATTTTACCATTGAGCTGATACCTGGTGCAGTGCCCAGCTCAAAAGCCCCTTATCGGATGAATATACTCGAATTAAATTAACTTAAGTCATAGTTAAAAGAACTTATTGATAAGAACTACATTCGACCTAGTGTCTCTCCCTAGGGGGCACCTGTCATCTTTGTTAAGAAAAAGGATGAAACTCTACGACTATGCATAAATTATCGCGAATTAAATAAGATGACTATCAAGAACAGATACCCGTTACCTCGCATAGATGATCTGTTTGATCAACTACGTGGAGCCACAGTGTTTTCAAAGATTGACTTACGGTCTAGATATCACCAAGTCATAATTAAAGATGAAGACATCTTTAAAACAACTTTTAGGACTCGATATGGACATTACGAGTTTGTCGTTATGCCATTTGGGCTTACAAAAGATCCAACGGTTTTTATGTGTCTAATGAATAATGTAATGTATAAATATCTGGATAAATTTGTGGTCGTATTTATCGACGACATATTAATTTATTCGAAATTTGAAGAAAAACATAAAGAACACTTAAAAATTGTATTGCAAGAGTTACGAGAACATCAAGTTTTTGCGAAATTTAGTAAATGTGACTTCTTTAAAGATAAAATCCAGTACTTAGGTCACGTGGTGACTAAAGAAGGAATTTCGGTGGATCCCGAAAAGATAAAGGCAATCGAAGATTGGCCAATCCCAAAAGACGTAACTGATGTCCGATCATTAATGGGGATTGTCGGTTATTACCGGAGGTTCATCGAAGGGTTTTCGAGAATTGCAAATCCGATAACCTCTTTGCAGAAAAAGGGAAATAAATTTGATTGGAATCAAAAGTGCGAGGATAGTTTTAAAAAGTTAAAAACCTTATTAACCAGCAGACAAATTTTAAGAATTGCTGATCGAAATAAAGATTTTATAGTATGTACTGACGCCTGCAATGACAGTTTAAGTGGAGTATTAACTCAGGAAGGATATGTCATTGCTTATGAGTCTAGGAAATTAAAGATTCATAAAAAGAAATATGCGACCTATGACTTGGAATTAGCTGCTGTCATACATGCTTTACATATGTGGCATCATCATCTAATTGGAAGAAAGTTTATCTTAATGACAGATAATAAGGGATTAAAATATATGTTAGATCAACCGAACCTGAATGCTAGGCAAGCTAGGTGGCTAGCTTTTCTAAGTGAATATGATTTCGAAATTCTATATGGAAGGAAATGTAACACTCCCATCTCTTGGAGTAATCCGGTGGACAGGTTAGTATTAGGACCTGAATTATTGAAAGAAATGGAAGTAATTGTAAAGCAAGTACAAGGTAATCTGAAAATTGCGCAAGATCGACAGAAAAAGTCAAGCAGACCTTAAACGAACTCCAAAGGAGTTAAAGGTAGGTGAACATGTTTTCATTAAGGTGAGACCCAAAAAGAGTTCTCTGAGGTTGGGTAGTTGTGCCAAACTAGCACCTCATTATTGTGGTCTTTTTGAAATATTGTCCAGGATTGGACAGGTAGCCTATCAGTTGGCTTTACCACCAAATTTAAGAGTTCACAATGTTTTTCACATTTTTGTATTAAAGAAATATGTGCATGATGCTACTCATGTTATTATTTGGAATGATGTGCAGGTGGAACCCGATGGAGATTTTCTGGTGGAACCGGACTATATCCTCGAGCGGAGGGAGATCTCACTTCAGAACCGCACCATTGGTCAAGTGAAGGTGCCATGGAAGCACCTTAGTCTAGAGGAAGCCACCTGGGAATTGGAAAGTCGTATGCATGATGTATATCCAATTCTATTTCAGGGGAACTCTGAGAATGATGAATAAATAACATCGAGGACAATGTTATAATTTAAGGGGGTGTGTATATCACATGCCCCAATTTGCAAAAACAATTTAATAATATTTGAGGAACATTGTGTTAAATTTTATGCTAAGTTGTAATTGATGACCCACTGGGGTCAAGAATATTTAATGTAAATTCAAAATATTTTATTTATAAAATAAATAAATGAGGAGACAACAACTTAGGGAAGCTGTTAAAAGAGTGTTTACTGGTCAATTGGTGGAGGATACTGGGTGGAGAGCAAATTGACAAGTGGCAGCATCCTCAAACCACTTCCAACTGTTGCAGGTGGCAACTTCCCTATATTTGTGGTAATGATTCCCCAAGAAAGTCGAATCAGAGCAGGTGGCTCATTAAATGAAAACTGACCCAGAAGACCTAGGCATATTTATAAAATTTTCCATTGAAGAGAGCTGAGGCTGCTCATTCTAGAGAGGTGATCATTCAGGGTGAATGAATTTACTCAAGAGAAATTCAATGGAGGGGATTATTGGAGTGTGTTTGAGGGGTTAACTGCTGAGATTGATCTAGTGGCAGCTTCTAAGCTGAAGTTCATACTACTAACAATAGATTTTGATTACTGAGGTAATTGGACCATTCAGGAGACAGAGGTCTTACAATTGCATTCTCCACCCAATTCTCAGCCAAGAAGACTAGGAACAAGCTCGAGGGTCCTGAGGAAGCGTTGTCTAAGCGCTCTCCAGGAGTTTGGTTGGGAGGAACAACCTCCTTAAGCTGTTGTCGTCTTATCCTCAACAGGTTCTATTTTATTTGTTTACTATCATCAGTTAAATATTTCTTAGTTTCTTTACTACAGGCATGTTAGTATTTTTAGGGTTTATGAATGAAGAATAACTGAGTAATGTTGGATTCAGTAAAATTATAGATTATAGTAAAAATAGAAATGATTATGTGAAAAGTGAAATAGATAGAATTAAAATTTCCAAGCTGTATTTTTCCACACCTGAACTCAGGTCGTAGTCTAGTACAACTGGATTGCTTAGGTGGATGAAATGATTATTTTATTTGAATGAGAACAACAGATAGTTTTTACTTCATTTGTTTATGAATTTTACTAAATAGAAGTGCTAAGTATTGTGTGCACTTATTTACTTCAACTAACTAAATAAGAAAATAGGTATGAAAGAGAACAATAAATATTATTATTATAAAAGTAATTCCAGTATTAGTATGCTGATAAAATATAGATATTATTGTTTAACATAAGTAAAGTAAGCAATTTAGTATCTGAAACCCTAAGTATTTCTTAACTAAGAACTAGAAGCAAAAACTGTAAAAATTGTTTAGCAATTCTTATTTAAACAGAGCTAGCATCAAACATATAACCGTAAGTCATATCATCATCCATTATCCTATTTTTTAAACAGAGTCAAGAATGTTGTAAGTAGAAGCAAGGACTTTATAAAACTATAGGGTTATACAATAATTTTAACCCTTAAAAAGCCGAATTCCAGAATTCAAATATCATCTCTTAAAGAGTGCTTTAAAAATAATTATAAATATAGAATATTAATAAAGACATTACATATGTAAATCATGGACAAATAAACCAGTAATAGTTAACCACTTGCAATATAAAAATCCTTATTCAAGTATAGGCTTATAGCCTGTAGAGTCGAAGCGTCGAAACCCGAGCCTGCTAATAAAACCAAATATACACAAGAGTCTTTTATATTAAACTGTAACAAGATACATTACTAACAGGGAAAGTAAAAACTAGCTCACTTTACAACCCGATTGTTTCCACAGTCTTCATTTCACTAAGTTCAATGTAAAAAGAAAAAACTGAAGTAACACTAGACAGAGGTCGTTAAACATCTATGAGCTCAGAGCTGGTCTCTTTTTATACTAAAGCATTTACATTGCTTAAGCCGAAAGGCTAAAATTTCAAATCAAAAACCACATTTACATCACGGCTTCGAGAGCCTGTGTTACCCAGCAAAGTATCGCGAGGGTTTTTAATAAAATATGGATATACTTTAACAAACTAAAATTCATAACCAACAGAGAACCGAAGACATGTATCCACCCACAGGAACCACTCCTAACAACCCAAACCGCATGCAGGGAGAACCCTCGATGGGACCGAGGCTTACTAGATGGAAGCCCACGAAATAACTGTGCACGAGCTTGCATTTCCACCCATAGCCTGGAGCTGGTAGCAGGATCCTGCAAAGTAATCTTAAAACAATATTTAAACTCTGTTCTTAAATTCGTAAAAACCCTAACTTGGTAATCGAATGAAAAGAGGAAAGGAGTAAGGTAAATTTTGTACCTGTGAACAGAAAATCAAAGCCGAGAAGAAACAGCCACACCAGCTTGATAGCACTGAACCAAGAAGCAAGAAACCCTTAAAGCCAACTCTGTGACAGAGACAATAAAGAGACAGACTCAAGTTCACAAAGCCAAGCAATGAACGAGCAGTCACAAGAGTAAGACCATTACAGGCTTCGAGCCACTTGAAGAAACCATAAACCACTCTCACAGTGTATTCATCGCTTACAGGAGAACATGAAACCACAAACCACGATACCAAGATTCACTTTACAAGTAATGCAGACTAAAATGCCCAACGATCAAGGAGGTTGCAGGCCTCTCATGGCCGCAAGGACTCACAACGCATCCAGCAGGGAGGAAAAACCCTCAGACCAAAATGCAAAGGAGTAGGGTTATAGTGTTATAAGTCAACCAACGTATGGAGGAGGCCTTGTCCATGTGCCCTTCCAAAAATCTCAACAAGTGTGGGTCGAGTTCTAATGTCAAGGTTGCACAAATGATTTAAAAAACTTCATTGCCAATACCCTATAAAGCATGTTGCCAATAATAAAATCATGCCATCGATCATAATAAACGAATTCTTATGATTTCCAATAATATCAATCATGCCATCGAATATATTATGCTTTGGAACTAGTATAGTATAGGATCAAAACTTATAAGGTTTGTTGCCATCATTTCGACTACATTATAGTAGTTGATAGATAGGTAAAACTACCTTAGGTTATAAGTTAGGATAGTGGTTATAACTTAATGTTGTTAGGTTATAAATCAACATAGTATTATAACATTGGAATAATAATGGTATCATGGTTATAAACTAAATACTATGAACACAACTTGTCTACTAGTTGTTCTAAGAAGATATTCATACTTGCAAACAAACCAAACAAGTTTGGTATTGTTTCAAGACTAGTAAAGGAAAAATAGGGTATAGATATGATGTTATTTATGACTTTTTATAAACTGGAAAAGCCTTAAACTTCTCCACATAAAAACTTGATGCTGATAAATGAGGGAATCTTCAAGAAGACTGAAGACAAACTTTATTTAAAGAGTTTCTCATAAGAAGCTAATCACTCATTGTAAACATTACAATCGAAAACATAGGAATATGTTCATACATAAAGAAAAGTATATTTGAGTATTAAAGTAAAAATAGCAGTAATATCATGAATCACACGAAGTAAACATGTACCAAGATAATGAGCTCTATGCTCACTGTGGGAATCTATAAATGACCATGTACTATAAATCATAAAAGATAATCATCTTATGATTGAAGGAATCTTGGTAAGAACTTACTCTTTTAAAAGCATTGATTATGTCAAGATAAAAGGTCAATATGGATTAAGATATAAATACTATCATAGATTCAAAACAACGAAAGAAATTTACTTTACCTCCTCGGAGACTTGCAGCTTAAATAATCGTTTCTTATACTAGCATCTTAACATGCTAGGGAAGTACTTTCTCGACGTAATTTAAAATAAACACCTACATGATCTTACGCTTACCTGCTAAACCCCTAAGAACTAGCAGTCCATTTGAGTTAGTAGAACGCTAAGTAAGCCCCGATCTCAAACAAGGTTTCTCACCTACTTGACAAAAGTAAATCATCAGTATATCTAGCAGTAGCTAAATGCAAGTCCTCTTTCTATCACAGTTGAAAATTAAAGCTGTAAAAGTAACACAGGTGTTTAAGATTACATCTTTTTTGGTAAAGACTTTTCTTTTTATTGAAACAAACCCTTATTTTTTGTTAAACTGTTTCATTTTCCACTAACCGCTAGTAGTTACTAAACTGCGACTTAAGACATTTTATGTCACTTTAAAAAATTTAAATTTTTACGAAATTTTAGGTCATTACATAGCCGATTGTCTCAAACGACCACCCATTACTCTACGTTTCACAACGATGAGTATTGACGATTACAACACCACTACTTCACCCTCAAATATATTCAGTAGACTGTGACTTTTCTGCAATGTATCGACAACTTCAAACCGACCCGTTGTCCACTGCCGACTACTTCCTGAAATATACCTTGCTATACAAGCTTCGACAACTTTGTGCACAGACAGGTGAGCATCGACGAAAGCTCATTTGGGACGCACACCAGAACAATATTGCAGGAAAATTTAGAGTAGCAAAGACCCTTGTCATCCTCCAAAAGTATTTCTATCAGCCTTCACTTAAATTTGACGTCAACAGGTACATTCAATCAGGTGTGATTTGTGCCATTACTAAACCGTTGAATCGACAACAAGGATTGTATGCACCCTTTTTGGTTCCTAATCGACCATGGGAATCTATTTCTATGGACAACTTGATGGGATATCCTACTACCAAACACCAGCATGACGTGATCTTAGTAGTAGTCATCAGATTTTCCAAGATGGTTATTCTCGTTCAATGCAAGAAGACTACGAAAACACAATAGACTGCTCAACTCTTCTTTGAACATGTTTGGAAACATTATGGCCTTTAGACGACCACCATTTCCGATAGCGATGTGAGATCTACCAGCATACTTTGGAAGACTCTCTGGTAACAGCTTGAGAGGAGACTCTCTTTGTCGACAACTTTCCATCCTCAAATAGACGGACAGACAGAAGTTGTGAATAGATTGGTAATACAAGTACTCTGCATGTACAACGGTCACAAGCATCATCGAACATGGGATAAAAGTATCCCATAAATACAACAAAGTTGTAATCGTGCTCAGCACAACTCTACAGGAAATAGTCCATTCGAATTCTATTATGGATTTCAACCCTCAGCCCCCATCAACTTGATCAGTTCATTGACATAGTCGAACGACACCGAATATGACTGACGAGAAGTTGAAAAGGCATCGAAGTTTTGAGACCAAATCTACAACATCCAAAATCAAGCACAATAAATGTTGGAATGAGCTAATGTGAAAGCTAAGGCCTGACACGATACACATTATATCCCTCATTAATTTCAAATTGGGCATAAGGTATGGTTGCATCTCAAGAAGGAACGCTTCACTGGTCCATTTTGAAAGTTGAAACCTTTGCGATATGGTTTGTACGGTATCTTGTAGGACATTGGAGAAAACACTGTCCAACTTGACATTCCTTCATGCTTGGGTATGCATCTAGTATTTAATGTTAATCTACTTCGACCATACCACACACCAATATTGGAAATAACGACTTGCATACATCAGAACCCAAAGACATCCATCCAGATGTTCAAGAGCCTCTTCGTTGTGACACCATTGTTGAGCAATGCATACATTGTACAAGGACGAACACAATTCCCTTGTTTTAGGTGGATAAAGTCGGGCAGCTCCCAACACAAGGAAGGTGGTACTCTGCTACAAAACTCACCAACAAGTTTCCTCATTTATACGAGCAAACAATGGGGACCGTTGTTTCTTAAGGAATGAGTAATGATCCACCCAGATGTTGGAATTTTTTGTCAACTTCAACAAGTTCAACATCGACTTTGACAAGTCCAGACCTCGACGGGTTCAACACCTTGACATACATCATTGACACTGGTGATCGACGCGACTATGACAACTTATCTCTCTGTCTTCCAGTCGTTTGTAACGGTTGAAATTCTGAACCGTCCCAACTTCTTATAACTGAGCGTAACAGGAAGACAACCTAAGTGTTCTCATAACTCTATATAAGCATGTACATTATTGTATTATACAAGCAAAGTATTGAGCATAATGCAACAATAGTGAAGTAACACAGATTGGTTTGAATTCTTGCATTTTGCCTGTGTGTGTAGTGTATTTCCTACTTTGCTCATTCTTAATATGCTTCTGCCATAACAGTGATCCATTCATTCAATCGAATTGTTATCCTCGCCGTGCGCCTGGGATGCAGATCATTAAACTGGTCTCTAATCATGAGCTCCAACTCATAATTTCCCTCGCTTCCCTTTCATGTGATATCTCTCCACCATATTGTCTTCAACAAACTAGCAATGAACCATCCTTCACCATTGCGTGAGAGTTATGCACACCATTCATGAATTACATTCTCAATATAGTGTGTTTTGAATGTATTTGGATATTCAGTATTTTGAAAGGCATCGAATAAGCTGATACGTGCTTGACCTCACCCTTGTGATTGATCTACTACCAATGAACTCCTCCATGGGTTTTGTCACATGCCATCCTCCACATTTGTGAGCTATGAGTTGTGAAGTATGCAATACTCTCAAGGCTCTGTAATGTCCCAAATTTTGCATTGGTTCACAATGGCCAAATCACATTTTCCATATTCATGAAAGTTGTCAAAGGGATGCTAAAAGTTAAATAATCTCCAAGGTGGAAAATCACTAGTTTCCTAGATTGGGGGTGGAAGCTTTGAGATTTGGAATAATGAGGTTAATAAATGATGTTTAGACATTATAAGGGGATAAATATTTAATAATGCAGCTTATTAAATAAATACAAGAGAAAATGGAAGTGGCAATGGAGCATGAAGACACATGGAGACTATGGGGCCCACACTAGCTAGAATTCCTATGTTAAAAGGTATCTTTCTCTTGCAAATTCAAATATATGGGAAGCCTAATGTTTTTGGATGGATTATAAGGTTAATATACTTGTCCATATACTTCATAGGTCGAATTTGGGATGAATTGTAACTTACATGGGAGAGGAAGAGCCAAATGGGAGTTTCATGGACACTTGGCTAGATTCCCTTTACATTTATGACATCTATGACACCAATGATGGAGATTCTATGACAGTTATGACATAAGTCAGATCTGAAAGTTGACATACTGACATACTGACATGTCAGGACTAAATAGAGCATCTTAGAGGTCGAATTTGGGAGTTGGAGAAGGCCAAGAGGCTCATACTCAAATTTGGGAGAAGAGGGAAGGTGAAGAGAGAGGCCACATGGCATAGCATGAGCAGCCACACCAATTTGAATTGGATTTGGTTTATGAATGGATTTAGAACATTAGAATACTAATAATTTTTATAAAATATAGGGATCAGCCATGAGAAGAAGCTTTTGCTCATTTGTGAATTAATGTGAGAGCCAGTGGATGACTAGTTTTCTTGCTTAAGCCAATTTCGAGGGTGAAAGATTCCCATACTAGTTGGTGTTTGGAAAGGCTACTCAGGTCTTTCATGGAGATTTAATGGATTCTTATTTGCAGGTGTAAGCTATAGGAAAGCATGTGGATTCTTCTATTGCAGCACTCTCTCTCAACTATTTCCAGTTTTCACACCATATTCATGCAAATGGAGGGATTATGCTTTGGGTGAGCTATTGATCTCTTTGGGGAATATTTTGATGCCAATTATATTATGTTATTATGTATATGATCTGGATTTCATGTTTCGAAGACTCTCAGGTCGAAACACCCAAAAGAATTCATGTAAAAATGTTGAACAATGAAGAAATAGTGTCATTTCCCCACTATCTTGTTGTGAACCATTGTAATGCTGATGATTTAGATTTGGGAGAGCCTTTCATTGTCCATTTCTGATTTTAATCAGTTCAATATGCTATGTTATTCATTCTCAGAAAGTTTAAAGTCGAAATTCCCAAGAGTTGTATGTCAAAATGACTTTTAATGAGCAAACAATGACCATTTCCACTCCATTTTGATAAATGCCATGGTAATGCTTATTATTTCGAATGGAGGAATGTATCTATGATAAATGTATGATGGATGGACTGTAATTAATGTGTATTTCAAGTCTCATGTTCAGTACTTAAGCATTGGAAGCCATTTTACTCATTTTTATTGCATTGGGAGAAGATTTGGTGCATTTTCCCTAAGGGTCGAAATTGTGACTTGGGAGTTGTTTTGGAAAGACTCATAACAGACTGTATAAAATGAACCATGATGCATATGAGAATTTGAAAATTTCCCTTACACATACCCAGCCTTTGTTCAGAAATTCAAGTGAATTTGGGACCATTTGTGAAGCCATTTCCGGCATTTACCCAAGGGGAATTGGAGCCCCAATTTGCCAGTAAAGACTCCTATTTTGAACAGAACATTAAACAAGTTTGCAGAAGTAATTTGGAGGTCACAAAACATACATGAGCATGATATTTAATTTATATTATCATTCATGTACCTTCAGAAAAAAATTGGAATCATTTGGGTCAATTTGGAGGTCTAGACATCAAAACTAGTCAAGAGCCAAAAATTGTGGAAAAATTAGAAAATTGGGTAGTATAATGAAATTCCAAAAAAGGGGACACTGTCACTGTCACTGTCAAGAAATCCTTAGCAATGATCACTGTCACTGTGAGTGAAGATGTGAGCCAAATTATACTACCTGGAAAATCCTGTTTTGAAGCATTAAAGACATTAAAAGACTTGTATGACTCACATTCTGAAATGGAGGCGATTCAGTTAATGTTAAAATTGTTATGTTTGGAATTAAAATATAATGATCCTATGTTGGTTGCATACGATATCAGAGCAGTCATGCACAAGATCCAAGCATTTGGTATGAAACATGGCATTCCACTTGCAAAATTTGTCAAATCCCTCGAACCCTCTCACTCCAACTATCTTGAGTCTCTACAAGCAAGTGACAAGTTCAAAGACCTCACTTTTGACACCTTGGCAGAGAAGATTAAAGACAAAGAAAAATCCTTTGGAAGGAAGAGAAGAGAGCTTGGTGGAGAATATATTTTCTTTGTTCATAAAGAAAAGAACCAGTCCAATGACCCTTCCAAGGGAGACAACAACATTAGAGGACGAGGAAGAAGAAATTTCATAGGTAGAGGGGGCAATAACAACTCAAGCAAAAGATTAGATTTGAAGTGAAAGCGTTGTGGGAACAATGGACATAAAGCAGGTAAGTGTTGGGATCAAGATTCCATCGAAGGAAGACATAATCAAAACAAAGAAGACAAAAATCAAAACCAAGAGGTTGGTAAAGCCCCTGATTCTGCTCATTATTGTTGCACAGTCTAACCTTAGCATTAATGAAATGATTTCTCTTTCATCTTGCAAAGATTGTTTCCTACTTGATATTGGTGCAACTTCCCACATGACTTTTAGGAAATATTGCTTTGAAGAACTAAATGACATTATAGTTGACATAGTGTACTTTGTAGACAAATCTAACCTCAAACCAAAGGGAATTGGTTCATTCAATCTCAAGTTTCCTAGGTTCCCTAATTTTATGTTAAAGAATGTTCTTTATCTTCTAGAGTTGTAGAGAAGCTTGTTCTGGAAGAAAGGAGGAGGAATCACAATTAGATCAAGGGGAGCCTCCGTAGGCGTTGGATCGCTATGGGACAATCAGAAATTCGAAGTAACCAATATCAAGCATAGCACTCATTGGATTCTCACTATGTTGTTGCGGAAAGAAACTAAAATCCAGGTAAGACTCTTTAATATTTACGCTCCCACCTCTTATGCTAAAAAAAAAAGGTCTGTTGGAATCTCCTTCGAGATGAAAGGAGCAATCTGCAGGGCAACGCCATTCTAGACGGAGATATTAATATCATTCTAAGTTAAGCTAAAACAAGAGGGGGGTATTTGGTCAAAGATCCCATTGTTAGGATTATTAATCCTCCCTTGACCATACTGTCTATTAGATTATATTTGCCTAACTTAGGGACCTTAATTCATTATTTGGGTCCACTAGTACCATTGGGTCCACTTGGCCTAATGGGGCCACCTAGATCAGTTACTAGAGTGTGGGAAACACTGCTAGAGGTTACCTGCCACTTACTGCATGTGCATGCATCAGTTTGGGCGCCTCCTAGACCAATCCCTACATTTTAGGAGCCACTGGGCGTCCCGGTACCAACCTCCATCAGTTAAGTGGAGTTGGAACTAGTTAGTCTTAGTTAGTCCTCAGTTACATTCAGTTACTTCACAATTAGTTATCTAGCACTAGCAATGCATGGCTGCATGGGGAGGAGCGCTTTTCCTACCTACCACACTCAGTTGCATTGAGTTAACTAGATGTAACTAATTGATTGAGTTGTTGGACATTAGGGAGTTGATCTTTGGACTCAGACTTTGTCAGTTAATTCACAATCAGTTGGCTAGCACTAGTAATGCATGGCTGCATGGGGAGGAGCGTTTTTCCTACCTACCACACTCAGATGCATTGAGTAACTAGCTTGCATTGATTGATTGAGTTATTGGACATCAGGGAGTTGATTTATTGGACTCGAATATTGATTGAGATACCATGAGTTAGAGATTTAGTTAGGTACGGTCAGATCCACTTGGTATATTCGAATTGCTACCTAATGCATTCGAATTCTTCCTATTTGTAACCTATTGTACATTGGATTTATTATTGTGAATGATACACTAAATTCTTGAATAATACTTGTCTGTTTCCTGTGTGGTTTGTTTTGTTCAGTTTGTATCTTCATTCTCAATCCATTTCCTGCAAACATTATTAGAACTATCTGCTTGAAGATATAAATGGCATTCAAATTCAAATATGGTGTCAGAGCCTTCCCACGTAGGTTTCATGCTTGTTTCATGCTTGTTTCTCCCCATTGAACATCATAAGCAGTTGGGGTTCCATAGAAGTCCCCTATGATGATTTGCTAGCTCTGGATTTATTCAAAGCAGAGGAGAGGGTGTGATGGACCTTGAAAACATGTTCATGCCGAGAGGAAAAGCATGATTGTAACAGTTCATATGTTTTAGTGTGTTATTGCAGTGAAATTGACAGGCGCTACATAGCTTGTGTGAAGTTTTGCAAGTCTTCCAGCTTGATCAATTATGAGTTCACATACTCCTGAACCACGAATCGTCACAACTTCCAATTATCTTTATTGGAAGGTTGATATGCAGCTCGCCTTGTGGAAGCATGGCTACCACAAGATCATTCATGGATGGGAGGCTAAACCTCATCAGTCGGTTGAGCGGAACAAGTTTCTGAACCGTTGTGATGAAGCAATCGGGTACTTATGTACTTATATATCCAGATATCTCCTCTTCCACCTATAAGGCTTGAGGACTCCCAGAGAATCCTGGGAGAAGCTTGATAGCTTGTTTAACAAACAAGATGAGCTTCGGGGATGCATTTTGGAGAATGAGTTGGTATCTTTACATCCCAACAGTTTCAAGACTATTGAGCAATTCTTTACTAAATTAAAGTCTTTAGTACTTCAATGCATACAGTACAGAATAGAGCGGAAGGATGAGCAGAATGTCCTTTCCATACTCAACAAACTAGGCCCTAAGTATTATGTATTTGTTTCCAAATTTCATTCAAAGAGGGAAAGCTTTCCTGATTGGAAAATTATGTCATTAGATTATTTTTACGAGTCCTTAATAAAGGAGCAAGACAAGTTGATCTGAATGGGAGTCATCAAGACCTCCGAAGATCAAGCTTTCCTAGTTACTGACTCTTCCAAAGCGCAAACAAAGGGGAAATCAAAGAAGAAAGAGGCAAAAGTAGCTGATTCGAATCAACAAAATTTAGAAAGGGCCTCCGACTCTAAGAGGAAAAAGAAAAAGTCTCCCTATTGTATGAGGCGTTTTCATCCAGAATACTCATGCATAAAGAAGACCCTCGACCAGATGAAAGATCTATGTGTTCAGAACAATATTTGCCTTCCTCGAAGAGCAGTGATGTCAAATGATGAAGAGCAGACTAAAGAAGATGAGATATGCTTGCATGCAAGCCTCTCTCCATCGAATTCTTATGCGATAGATTATGGAGCATCCAACCACATGGTTGCTTCCATGGAATCCTTCATCACTTTCCCTCTATCAGAAGGACCTAGCAGTCAAATGGGAGATGAGTCTAAAATCCCAGATGTTGAGAGAGGTTCGGATAAAATCCAACATGATGATTTCATGCCCTCTCCTACATAAAAGCAAATTGTTGAAAATGAAGAAGAAGCAACTTTTTCCCTACAATCAATTCGAATGGAAGAAAGTCTCCTTAAAGTGACTCCTTCTCCTGCTACTCCAAAAGTGTATGAGATCCCTCATATCTCACCTCCTCACATGGCCGATCCAGAAGATGACATTCAAATCTCTGTTTGTGAAAAAAAACTCTCTTCATACTATTTGCAAAAATTCTCAAGTAATTCTTTAAATTTTGTGCATAGTTTACTAGTAATTGTTTCAGAAACAGTGGAGGAATTTGATTTCTCTATCTATAATGATGTTGCTGGTGTGCTATCAGTAATATCAGTGATATTCTGGAAATAATATCATATTATAAGAGTGATCCATTCACTCTCATTAATCTAGCGATTCCAGTAAATTCTTACAGGATTACATGCACCGAAAATCAGAATTTTGAAGAAGGAGAAAAATGTGCATCTACCGTCAGAATTTTATGATATGATAATATGTGATTCATGTTTCAAGATTCAAGAGCTTTGAGTATTGCTTATAGCTAGTTTCACCAATTTTGGTGTGACAAATCAAGCACCGCAAGTCTCTTTCAATTTTGATGTTGAGGATTCAATGTTAGTTCTTTCTCATGAATTTGTTGATATCAGAGTTTGTGAATTATTGGATATTTCTAAAGCTATATCAGATTATGGAGCTCAAGCATTCGTTCTCCATAGTCCCAGGGCTTCTCTACCTTTGGTCACATGCTCATCTCCTCACATAACTAGTAAAGAGGGAGACATTCTGCATCTGCCTGGACACTTGCTCGTAACACTTGGGTCTAATTTTACCACTCATGGTTTTCTGTTCAAGGCTAACATATATCAGTTTCTTGGGTGTTCCTCACATGGTTCAAATTCCTAAGAAATTTTGCTCTCTCTTCAGATGATTCCAGCTGCTCTACATGGGTTCAGTTTTCACCGTGCAACAGTTTATATTTCTAATTCAGTTGAGTGCATTGTTCTTCTTCCAAAGAGGAAGATTCCTCTAGAAATAAGCATGTTGTTTGGATTCATGAGTTCACCTGCACAGAAGAACCAAGATACTGCTGCTGCATAGTAGTAGCGAAAATTTTCATGCTTATTTTGAGGAGGGGGGGGGGGGGGGTTTCCCATGAGGTTTTCCCCTATTTCCTCGGTTGTATTAAGCAACATTATTTCTTTTAGATTGTATTTGGGTGACCTATAGTCTTGTTACCCGGGCCCATAGTTGTCCAAGTTAAGATTCAGAGGAGGTGTTAGGATTATTAATACTCCCTTGACCATACTGTCTATTAGACTATATTTGCCTAACTTAGGAACCTTAATTCATTATTTGGGTCCACTAGTACCATTGGGTCCACTTTGCCTAATGGGGCTACCTAGATCAGTTACTAGAGTGTGGGGAACACTGCTAGAGGTTACCTGCCACTTACTACATGTGCATGCATCAATTTGGGCGCCTCCTAGACCAATCCCTACATTTTAGGAGCAACTGGGAGTCTTGGCACCAACCTCAATCAGTTAAGTGGAGTTGGAACTAGTTAGTCTTACTTAGACCCCAGTTACATTCAGTTACTTCACAATCAGTTAGCTAGCACTAGCAATGCATGGGGAGGAGCGGTTTTCCTACCTACCACACTCACTTGCACTGAGTTAACTAGATGTAACTAATTGATTGAGTTGTTGGACATTAGGGAGTTGATCGTTGGACTCAGAGTTTGTCATTTACTTCATAATCAGTTAGCTAGCGCTAGTAATGCATGGCTAATGCATCGCTGCATGGGGAGGAGCGTTTTTCATACCTACCACACTCAATTGCACTGATTTAACTAGATTACACTAATTGATTGAGTTACTGGAAATCACGGAGTTGATCTGTTGGACTCCAATAATGATTGAGAGACCATGAGTTAGAGATTCAGTTAGATACAGTCATATCCACTTGGCAGATTCGAATTGCTACCTAATGCATTCAAATTCTTCCTATTTGTAACCTATTGTACATTGGATTTATTATTATGAATGATACTATAAATTCCTGAACAATACTTGTATGTTTCTTGTGTGGTTTGTTTTGTTCAGTTTGTATCTTCATTCTCAATCCATTTCCTGCAAACATTATTAGACCTATCTGCTTGAAGATCTCAATGGCATTCAAATTCTAATACCCATAAGGGAGCAGGTTGATGAGATCATTATGGACTGGGATCTATCAGATGTCATTCCTTCTAAAGGGAAATACACTTGGAATAATAAGAGGCTGGGGCCAGGGCATATAGCCCACCAGGATGGATATATTTTTGGTCCAAGAGTCCTTCCTCCTCCTGGGACTGAATTCTTCTTCCAAAATCTTACCTTTTGCGAGATCTGATCACAAACCAATTATGCTCGAGATGAGGAATGACCAGATCCTTGGCCCAATTCCGTTTAGTTTCAGCATGTTGTGGGTCTCCCACAAGGATTTTTTGGGGATTGTTGCGGATGCATGGCCATCCCTAGTCACGGGCTCATCATTTTTCATATGGGAAGAAAAAATAAGAAGAGTAAAGAAGGTGCTCAAAGCTTGGGCAAAATCGGTTGAAACTCCAAACCAAAAGAAGGTCAAAGCAACGTTAAAGCTTGAGTCTCACCAGATCGACATGGAAGCAAATAGATTGTTGAGGAGGATCTAAAAGAGGAAATAAATCTGCAAAACAAGCTTCATGTTTCCTGTAGGAAGGAGGCTGAAATGTGGAGAGAGAAATATAGGTGTCGCTGGCTCAAAGATGGGGACTGTAACACAGGTTTCTTTCACAAGCAGGCTGAGGCAAGGAAGAATTTCAAATCTGTGCATGAGATACATGTTCAAAATCATGTTATTCAGAACTTTGGGGACATCAAAGTGGAAGCATCCAGACACTCCAGCGAAATCTACACGGTTGAACATGTCAACAACTCTGAAAACAACCTTATGGAGTTAATCCCTCGAATTGTCAAAAGAAAAGACACTGAAAGACCGATCCAAAGGGTCACAATGGAGGAGATAAAAGATGCTGTGGATGATATGGAGGATGATAAGGCACCAGGCCTGGATGGGTTCAATGTAAATTTTATTAAGGCGTGTTGGGGAATTTTTCAAAAATACTATTTTAAAATGGTTATAAAATCTCAAAGGTGCGATAAAATAGGTGGTAGCACAAACTTGGCTTTCCTAGCACTCATTCCCAAAAAGAAGGATGCCACTTCTTTTGACAGGTTTCGACCCATTTCCTTATGCAACATTGGTTATAAGATAATCATGAAGATTATGGCCAGACGATTAAAAAACATTCTGCCATATATCATACCTGAGAACCAAGTAGGCTTCATTAAAGGCAAGAAAATCTAGGACAATATCATTTTGGTCCAAGAGGCAATCCATTCCAGCCTAAAGAATGGTGAAAGAGGAATGGTGGTGAAAATAGACTTAGCCCATGCCTTTGACAGAGTCTGCCATTCCTTTCTCTATCAAGTCATGCTAAGATTTGGATTTGATCCAAGCTTCATCAGATGGGTCAAAGCATGCATTAGTAATCATTGGATTTCCCCGCTTATTAATGGAAGGGCAACAACCTTTTTTCAAGCTTCGAGAGGAGTGAGGCAAGGATGCCCGCTTTCTTTTATGCTCTATGTAATCCAAGCTTCGGTACTTAGTCTTCAGCTTGAGCAAGCTAGGAGGGATCAAGAGCTTTCTAGCATCAAAATGGAACGGGGAACGAAAGATATCAATCACACGTAGTTTGTTGATGATACAATCCTACTTGGGGGCGCTAGCTAGATCATTGCTAGAAGACTTAAGAATGAATTGGATCGCTATTGTTAAGCTTCAGAAAGTAATCCTAACCTTAGGAAGATCTTAATCTACAGCTGGAATATTAATCCAAGGGAGATGTCGGGAATCTCCCGTATTCTATAAATTGAAGGAGTGACTAGTTGGGACTCTTTTAAGTATCTAGGGGTCCCAATATTCAAAACTAAGCCAAAGATCTTGGATTGGAATCTGTTTATTGAGAAAATTAAAAAGAAAATTCTAGGATGGGGAGAAGCTTGGTTAGATCTGGCTGGGAAATTGGTATTGATAAAAGAAGTTTTGAACAATTATCCTCTTTATCAATGCTCTCTGTTGCTAGCTCCTCCCAAAGCGCTTGCAACAATTGAAAGCCTGCTGAGATCCTTCCTTTGGCAAGGAGGGAAAAATGGTGGAGGGAAAAAATTTGCACTTATCAGTTGAAAAAAAATTAAAATGCCTAGGTTGAAAGGAGGACTGCAGATTAGAGACTTGACGAACCAAAATCTGGCATTGGGAGCTAAACTACTTTGGAAAATGGTAGATTCAAACCCTTCATGGAGTAGTCAGGTAATTAAGCACAAATACTTCTCTGGTTCGAGACTCCAGTGTCTTGACAATGAGCCAGAGAACCAACAAGGCACTCCCATCTTTTCCCTATGCAGGAAGGCGTTGCCCAGGTTTAATGAGGAGCTCCATTGGATACCAGGCAATGGTAAACTTATAAATATTTGGAAGGATACAATCCTTGGGAAGCCACCTCCCTATCTCCCAAGAATTAAGAACTAGATGGACATGCAAGATATCAACATGTCGTGGGATATTTCTGTTTGGGAGGACGATCCACCATATCGTTGGGTTGAATGGCTTCTGTCAGAGTGCCCTACAGACCTTGATGATGAAAGGAACCATTTGATGCATCATTTATCAGGCATTGCATCGGTGGCAAAGGGAAGAAGAGACTGGCGTGGATGGGGAGGTTTCTCAAGGAAATACACGACGACTCAAGGTGCTAAGAAATACGTTGCGATCCCAACTGTGCCATGCAATCAGAGGATTTGGAAAAAGTTGCGGGATATCAAAACACTGCCCAAGATTGATCTATTTGCATGGACGCTGGTGCATGGGAGGATCCTCATCGGAGAAAATCTAGAGAGGAGAGGATTTGTGGGTCCCTTTCGGTGCCCATTGTGTTCTGAAGCCAACGAGAACATTCAACATCTCTTTTTTGATTGCCACCATGCCAGGATCGTGTGGAAGCAAATGACGAGTCCTTGGGTGGACAAAATTCAATTACTGGGCAACATTCAACAATTCTTCATCAACTGGGAGAAGGCGTATAATGGAGATACGGATAAAAAAAGAAGATTTAAAGAATGTTGGATAAAGTTACCAAAAATCATTTGCTGGTGCATTTGGATTGAACGTAATCTCAAAATCTTCTAGGATAAAGCTCAACCTGCTTGGAAAATAACAACCAAGGTGCAAGCTCTATTGGGAGAAATAGTAAGTGTTATGGTGATTTCCCAAAACAAAGCCAAACTGATAGATATCGAAAGTAATTGGTTGCGAAACTTCAATTTTTCTGCTGATTCTGATTTGGGCAAAAAACATTTGGAAAATGGGGAAATCAGATTTGACAAAACTCTATTTGAGAATTGCCTGAAAGAGAGGAAGATCTTTAAAATATTTTTTGACGTAGTGTCAAAGGGGAATCCAGGGATGGCGGGAGGGGGAGGGATCATCATTTGCTCGGAAGGGAAAACTGAAATCGAATACTTTTGGAATATAGGGGAGGATTCCAATAATATGGTCGAGGCGTATGGGTTATAGCAAGGACTCAAGCAGTTGGAAGATAAAGGAGTGGATGAAGTCGTGGTCTTTGGAGACTCCCGGGTAATAATCCAGGCAATGAATGGGGCAAGTCATTGCATCAATATGAGATTAGACAGGTTGATCAAAAGAATTAAATACATTTCTAAGTCATTTAGACAGATATAATTATTTCATATCCTTCGAGAGCTAAATGATATGGCGGATCATGCTACTAATAAATCTATGATATTAGGTAGAAATGAACTATCTGTAAATCAACATTTAAGTTTAGCTTACCCTCCCTAAAAGACATGGTTCTGGCTTAATTAGAGAGATTGTCGAGCATGGAGGAAGTGGAAATCTAGATTTGCTGCTCTGGTTTGCATAAGCCAGATTTGTAACTTTCAATGGTTTCATCGCTGATTTTTAATATATATCATATCTGTTTTTGTCAAAAAAAACTTGTATTTTTCCATAAATAATAATCCATAATCCAAAACTTATAGTTTTTTTTTTAAAGGAAAAGAGGTTCAGATCCCCTTTCTCTCTATATATCTCTTTAGGAAATAAAAATGAAAATAGTTTTTGCTATTGTAGTCGTAAGATAATATCCATGAAATTTCAAAACGATGACCTAACACAAGAAGTGCCTTAACAATACACCCATTCATCTAATATTTATCATATTTATTTTTATTGAATTATTTGTATTGTTATTTTAAAATAAAATGAAATATTTTTTATTAATAAAATTGTATAAAATAAAATTAGGATACTAACATAAAAAAGAATAAAAAACTAGTTTATATCTGAAAATCAAAACTTTACACCAAATGGTTCCTTACATGTTACACATTTTTACTTAAGCTCTTTTAAATATTTCCTCAACGTCATTTCATGAAATTACTTGAGAAGAGGATACCTCGAACAAAAAAATTTGGTGATTTGTCTTTTGATAAATATGATGGGGAACTTTAGTTTCTATTTTCAATAACTTTTGATGTATATCAAAGATACTATGCTAAAGGCCTCAATTTGCACATAGTTACATATGTGATATGGTTTCGGATATTTTTTTAAAGTTTAGTTCATAAATTTATGTATTTTCGAAAAATATTTTTTTTTTTTTAACAATGAAAACATCTTTTTTAAATAAATGATTATGATTTTTTTTTCATCTTTCAAACTCTGTTTTGTAATTTATTATTATTACGATGTAGTAATCATACCATACTTTATTAATTCACAATTCAAACCTCAATGTTCATTATATATATATATATCTATGTTTATCAATATTTTTTATAATTAAATTTAATTTAAAAAATTATATTAAATTAAAAATAAAAATAAAAAAGAGAAAAAAGCATATTTTTGCATTCACACTTAAGGAAGAAGATAAAATATATTATTATTTTTTAATTAGTTTAAAGATTGCATAAGAGTATATTAGAGTTGTTAATAATACTATTTTAATATAAACATACAGATATAAGTTGTATAAAATTTTAGAAAAACATAAAACATAAATGCATTTTTGTAATATTAATTTAAAAATTGTATAAGAGAAGTTTAAAGTTGTTGATGGTACTATTTCAATGACGGTGATGATGATTAATGTCCATTGAGACCAACTTTGGTTTATCGGACCTTAAGAAGGATAATACTTGGTTTACTTTAAAATCTTATTCGTGTGCTCAAAAAACTTGCCAAGAAGCTTTCCGAGCTCACTATAGTTTTGGCAAGTTAGGAGGTTATAAATGCTTGTATTGTAACAAATACTATGAAACTCGAATCTAATGTGGGTGTAAGCAGGGCACTCTAAGAGAAATTGATTTTCATCCTCAACGCTCATAAACTCACATAGATGACAAACCCTTTATGCCCATGGAGTTTTAGGAATATACCAACGCCCTGTTTCGCTATGGAATTCATGAGAGTTCGTTTTAATCTTGGCTAGATTAATTTTCTTCCGTGAGCTAGTTACTACTGGGAGATGCTTCTAATCTTCCAACTTAGGATTAATGTCCTTATTATATTGTCTTAATTTTCTCTTATCTGCCAAATTTTCCTCACACCACAATTTCTCTTTAAACTTATAAGTAATAATATATTTGACATTATCAATGTTATGCAAAATGTCATTTTCATCAATGCCCTGATGGTTTAACCAAGCCATAGTATCTTTACACAAGCACTGCTTGAGGTGTAATTGGTTTTGACTTGAGTTTAAAGTAATTTTAGGAAGTCTCTTGTTTCCTATGTTATTTATCTTATGCTTGTACATCAGGTACCTAGTCATAGCCATGCTCTCGATGGGGAAATGACCCACTTATATGAGGAGAATAGGATAGGGTGTATTGATATTAATTTTGAGGTTATAAGTTATAAACCACTTTTGGATTTGTTGAATATTCCTCCAAGATTCTTGTTGGGCTTTGATCTATAGATGAATCAGAACTTATATTTAAATCAATCCGGGTCAGTAAACTTCGAGACACATCCAGGTTTTAGGACTTAGAAGCTAAACTTATCTGGAATTTAGCTAACTGTGAACTAGATCTACTTGACAGATGAAAAAGAATACTGCAACCTACAGACACAAAATCCTCTTACAAGGGTGATTTCATTGTTTCTTTTTAAGCACACAGTATTTGATTCATGAAAACAATTTTACTGATAAAAGAACTGAGATAAAAAGCAATTAAATAGTAAATCTAACCTTAGGCTGCAAACCACAGAGTTTTACCAGCGCTGAAGGAACAATTACCAATCAAAATCTCTTACAAGACCGTATTCATAATTTGTAAACGTCCTTTAACACTTCAGCATTTGAATAAACAACAATGTATAATGAACTGAGATCGTGGTTTAAATCTTCAACGCATTCAGTATTTAACCAGTGAAAAGAACAACGTTTATTCAATATTGCCAATGTTATACAGCATGATAGAATTTGTAGTATGAACCGTGAAATGAAAGGAACAGAGCATTAATAAAATTGATGAAGAGCTTAACTGAATTTGTTCTGCAATTTATAAACTAGAAATTACCAGAAAACACATACCAATGGCTCGATTTAAAAGACTTGCACCAGAATGAAATCGCTGCAATCATCAAATCACTACACCGACAATATAAAAGTGCAGGAACTCAACGATGGGGGCCCTCCAAAGCCTTGCTCCACACACAATTAAGAATTTACAGAACTAAAACTTTGTATTCATTCACTATAAATTGTTTACACAGGAATACCACGCAGTTTCAGAAGCACAAGTGCGTTCCTCTACAAAAATTGTGATCCTTCTTCATTGTCTTATGATGGATTTATACAAATTCGAAACACAACTAGAAATTCTACAATTCTGCAATCTAATTAATGAAAATAGCTAACGAGATCCTCATCAAAATCGTGAGACTCCACAAAATCAGAGTTGTTCCTTCTTTTGTGCTGGATGTAGAACAGGTGGCCGCCCTTGACTGAAGTTGACTCGACATCTGTACAGGCCACATCACCTAACTATTGAATGTTCATCCATCTGTGGACATCAAGGATCCATCCTCTATCTTCCATTTCCCTCCTAGATGTCCTGCAAATGCTCAATCTTGGAGTTAATACGGGAAGTTAGTACATCCCGTAGTCTAAGTAAAAATTCTAGTTAAAATGTTCAAAAAGCCTAAAAACTCAATTTATTAGCAAGCAATGACATTATACCTCTTTAACCAAGGTTTATGGATGATCTTTAAAGCTTTCTACTCAATATGGAGGTTTTATGAAGGAAATGAAAGATATTTAAGAGGCAAAAAGGGGTCAAAAACGGTGCCCAACATCTCCCCCAAGAGGAAACTGTTGCATGTCCTCATGCCAAAAACTCTAACCCTGTTCAAAACCAAAATTTTACTGCCGATTATCCTGCCTTTAGTCTTCAGTCTGTGATGATGCATCTGTTGATGCCCGAGATGCATAGAGGATCTTCAACCTTTCATACTTAGCCTTGTAACCCTTTCTTTGCTTGTACCATCTATAGGCTTGTTTAGTGATGCGTGTTCTTTGAACCTTTAGCTTCCAATTAACTTCCTTTAACTTCTCATTTTTGTGTTCAAGTTCTTTTAACTCAAGTTTCAATTTCTTGATCTTCTTACTGTTTTTGGAAGCTTTCTTTTTCTTCATCTTTATTGGAAGTTGTTCAGAATTTGCATCCATACCCAATTCTCCATGTTCTTGTGCTGAATGCTCTTTTTCTTCTTCCATAGCCTGCTGTTCTAAGAAGAGAGAACTTGGACCTTTGGGTAATTCCTGTTTTAACTGCTTTCCTTTTTCTTTTTCCTGCTGCTCTAAGAAGAGGTTGATCTTCTTGGTTTGCCTGATCACCTCATCAGGATCTAGAATATCCTGTCTTGTTTCAGCTGCTAGATCTTCTCTTGGACTCCCCAAGGTCTGTACATGTTCCTCATCCTCTAATGCTGATTGGCTCTGAACTTGCTTGTATTTTCTTGACTTTCTCTGATAGGTGGTGAAGAGCTGATCTTGTTTATGATACTGTTTTTCTTTCTTCTTCACACTTCTAGTTTGTATCCTTCTCTGAGGCAGTTTTGAACTTGTTGCCTCAAAGCTGTCCTCATCATCAGTAATCAGCAATACTTCCTTCTTTTTCTTCTTCGCCTTTGGCGGTTTTGAGCTTGTTGCCTCAGGGTATGTCAGCATCAGCAATTCATCTTCCTTTGCATTTTCTTCAGGCAACTCTTCTTGATTTTCAAATTGATTATGAACTAGGAATTCTGTCCATGTCAGATTCTGCCTGTGTAATTCATGCTGGATAATGATTTTAATAAGACCACAGTGG
>LPNX010341368.1:0-172994 GCA_001517045.1 Pseudotsuga menziesii
TCCACATCCAACGAGCTCTCCCGATTGAAATTTGAGTAAAAACACAATGAGATATGTCGAAAATACGAACAAAAAAGTAGTTTTTTTTAATGACAAATATTCCAATTCAACCATTATGGTTGACTTATTTTATTGAAATTCTATTGGTTCTTGAATTCCAACTTACAAAAACTTATTTTGGCACGTTTTCTTATAAGGCCCATTTTAGAACCCAAATTTCCTCTAATGGCTCGACATTGTTACTCTAATTTATATACATTGTTAGCTTTGTATAACAAAGAAATTATGAAGGATAAGTGTTCTATCTAATGTGTTTTGATGAAGATAGAGCATCTCAGTTTCCTTTTCAAAAGGATATGTTATGATAAATACATAGATTCATTTAGTGGATATTTCAAAAGCTAGGCATTTTGGCTAAATATACAAAGGATCATTTGCAAGTTGTACAACTTGGGCTTATAATTCATTGATATATTATTCATTTCTTCGTTGATGTGGTGTCAATGCTTGTTATTTCAAGTTGGTCAATAAGAAATTATAGAAATTGTGTTAAAAATGGGTCATTATATACCTATTCAGTACACACCATTGGAGACATTTGTCATCATATAAGGCAATGATCCTTTATGTTACATAGAACAAAGCCTACATATGTGTATGTCATGAATGTTGTGATTTTATGACATGATGTATGTCATGCTTGTGTGAATTCTGTGGATCGTTTTCCAAAAGAATAATGTGGAGCATAATCTATGATTCTATTAGTTTATTGGTTTGTCAAGATTCAGGTCCCTACATGTCCGCTGGACCATTAAGGGACGAGATAACAAGTGGAGTCCCCACTTTCCCTAAATCTAGTCAGTGAAGTTGTGTTTCATTGACACCTTCTAGTTGTATTAGTGTTATACCTCCTTTGGGGAAAGAGTCAATGAAAGAGTCAATGAAAAGTCATTGAAAGAGTCAATGTAAGCACTCATTGTAAGTCGGGTTAATATAAATTGATAATGTGCCATTGTATTAATTTTATATCATTTTTCTCATGCAGGCTTCACTTCTGGTTTCTATATCGATTTGGAATTTCAATTTTGGAATATTAAGTAAGATGTCAAACATGGATTGTGGAAATAAAAATAAAACATCAAAACAAAAGAATGTATTATCATATTTTCAAAACCCTTATTCCAATAATCCGCATCCTATTCATGCTTCAAGCTCTCTTGAGCAAGGTATCGGTGAGAGAGATGTCAACACTTTTGAGAATTCATCTGCAACCCAAAAAATGGATGGTAGAATCCATTCCTCTAATGATCAAAGTGAGACAAATGCATTTCCATTTGAAATTGGTAGTTCAAATGTTGAAGATTTTTCATTGCAAGGTGACACAGTGCATTCACGGAAAAGGGAAAAGGGCCAATGGGACGCAGGGAGAAAATTCAAAGCTGATTGGGTCTCAAGATGCCCATGTATTGAACCAATACCTCCAACAAATGAGAATGAGACCTCATGAGAAGTTAAATGCATTTCATGTAGTTGGAAACTTGGCAAGGTAGTGAAATTACAGATGAAGTTAGACACAATCGAGAAGCATGTTGGGAAGGTGTATGATAAGAAAACTGCAAATGATGAGAATAAATCTACTGCCAGATGGAAATATGTTAGCGAATGTCGAAATCTCCAATTTGAAGTTGAATATAATGAATTATTACTAAATAAGAAAAAACTTGAGGAAAGTGGAGGAACCATCAAATCTCAATTTGGAAAGATGATGGAAACACATTTCTTATCAAAGACAATACAATTAAGCACTATCTTTCACCTCCTATCCAATGGTCATCCTATGATAGATTATCCAAAAATGATGAAATATCTATCTTTTATTCAAGTGCCAAATTTTCCATCTTCTCATTGGTGTTTATCGAGTGGTTGGGAATGGGGAAAATATCTAGCTTAAGTAGAAAAGGACGATATGAAAGAGAAGATTGCAAATGCTAAATTTTTGTCACTGCCTTTGGATGAAGTTACAGCTATTGATAATACTTCATGGATTTGCATGAGCATTTATATGGTCAATGACCATATCAGGCATTCCTATCTACTTGGAATTCATAAAATGACCAAAATTTCTACAGCAGAAAATATTTATGAACTTGTTATTGATAGTTTGAAGGAAATTGGTGGTATGGATCATTCCATGATTGCAAAAAAGTCAGTATGTGTTGGAGCAGATGGAGCATCAGTAATGCAAGGACAAAGGAATGGCCTTTGTGCTAGAATGCAACTCTCAGCTTCACCGTATATGCTCAGTATTCATTGTATGGCTCACAGGATGAATCTTGCATTTAAAATAGTGAGCAACTTTTCATTGGTTTCAAAGGTAGAATATCTTGTACGTGAGGTTCATGCATACTTTTGTCGGAGTCCCAAATGATTTTTAGAGTTTAAATTTATTTCTAATGGTGTTACAAATGGAAAAAAACTATTAAAAGATGTTGATACAAGATGGATATCATTGAAGGGACCAGCTGAAAGACTATTCAATGAATATGCATCCTTGGTAGGGGTGATGTCTGAACATCACTCAAGTGTAGAAAAAGCTCAAACTCTTCTATTTCTACTAACTGATATAGAGACATTATTAACATTGGCTGGAATTCTTCCTATGCTTCATGAAATGAATAACCTCATGAAGATGGCTCAGAGTCGCACAATGTATATTGCTGAATACACAAGAGAAAGAAAATTAAGATGTCTTGCATTGGATAATTTGTATATTATGGAAGATTCTTTTACATATTTAGCATTTACAAATTGAAGGAAGATTATCAATATAGAAAATGATGAATTTTTTTGGAAGTTTGATGAAAAAGGGATGCTATGTATGGCAGTTCGTGGGCATATGGTTCCCTTTTATTATAATGAAAAGATAGGAATATCCACCAAAAATTGCTCCATCTCAAGAGAATGATTTCATGATGTTGTAATTTCAATGAGAGACAACTTGAAAGAAATTGCAAAATCACTATCATCAGAGGTAAGAGAACAGTTTCCTCGAGATGAATTGTTGGAGGCCTTTTCTATCGTATACCCTCAACATTGGGACCATAGTCAAAATGAAAAAAATTTAGAAGATGACTTTATAAAGAAAATCAAGATTTTGCAGAGCCATTTTTGTTGAGAGGCCGAGATACAAGGAGAACATATTCAAGGTATTTTAGATAAAGAAAAAATGGCAGATCAATCTCAATGCTTTGGTAAAACAATGTGGGACCAATTTTCTCCATCGGATATTAGAGAATATGGTGCAATTACAAGATTATGGACTAAGCTCAGTGGTAGCGAAGTGCTACAGGAAAGAATGTAAGAATATTTCAAATTAGCATAATTATGTCAAACCATGATTTTGGGATCAGTGGAGGATGAGAGAATGTTTAGTGCAATAACATTCTTGAAGTCAAAGTTGAGGAACAAGCTTGATAAAAATGTGGATACATGTTTAAGATTATATGTAACAAAGTTTGAGGTTGACAATTTTCCATATGAAAGAGCATTAGCTCTTTGACGATCAGATCATGAAAGAAGGGGAGAAAACAATATAACAAATATATCTAATGAACTTGATGTGTAAAATGAGGACCAGAGCCAAAATGTCAAAAATGTCGAAAATGAGGATCACGGCCAAAATGTGACTTGGAAATTGGATTTCACCTAAGATTGTATATGATCTAATACACATTAAGGAATCTTGAGTCTTATTTTTGTCCAGATGTTCCATGTACCCTTGCTGGTGATCACTATATGTGAATTTGAGGTCGTGTTTTAGGTAAAAATAGATTCTACATTGTACTTTTTTGTTGTAACATTGATGATTTGAGCTACATTACCTTCATGCAGCCTATTTTAATATTGATGTTTTCATATTAACCTCTTACATTGTCTCTTTCTTGTATGTGACAGGAAGTGACGGTGGAATTTGAGAAAGCTAGGCCTAGGATATATCTCTTCACATAGATAGTGTCCTAACATTAAAGGATAAATAACTAATTTGACAACACTTTCGCTAAGCAAAAATGAGCTCATTCAAGTACATGAAACCATGTTGGTGTTTAACAAAAATATCTTGACAAATTTTTATGGTTTGTTTATTGCTTTTGTTTGAAGCATTTTGTCACTTTTTGAAGTTCGTGTGTATTTTGGTTAAATATTGTGTTAGTCCCTTGAATGCTTATAGTTCTCATTTGATGCTTCATTTAGCCATTTGTTGTAGCTTGAATCAAGATTGGTTTTAATCGGTTTCCATTGATTAAGGGTTTGAGAAAAGATATTTTTATTACATTTTAGTTGCATGAATTAATTGTCTTCACTTTTTCGAATCTCGATTATGTTATGTTGATTGCATATTTTCTTTGCAAATACTTATCATTATTCAAAAAAATAAATGAGCTCTACATAGCTAAGCGAAGAGAAAAATGGTCTATGCACTAGGTTCCTATGAATTGATTGTAGGATACCTATTGGCATGAGACCAACATTCATCTAATGCAATAATCAATTCGCATAATTACAATGCATACTTGTATTAGCCTCAAGTGACAAATATTCTTCCAGAAGACTGTCATTATCAACCAAAGATCTTGTGAGGTTGTTTGTACTTCATTGATGGTACCGATTCTCTATTGTTTAATTCCTGTATATTGTTGAGGCTATTGCTTTGCTTTTTTTTGAGCTGGATCATAGTCTTGATCGGGTTGCTAAACCTTAATAAACCTTACTAAACCTTCCTAGGCTGATATGTGACTGTATTGACAATTCTATGTTGGGTCGCGACATTTGTGACCTTGCTTGACCTTGTGGGCTATTGTATATAGGGCTGTGACTTTTTGGGCTTCTATATATGTCTTGTGAATCTTGTGGGATTCTAAATCTGAACCATGAACACTTGTTCAATTGTTAAACTCATCTGTGACTATTTAAAGGATGTTTGGATTAAGTTGTGATCATTGTGAGACCTCTAAGTTTGAACCGTAAATTTCCTAAGGTTTGTTCATCCTATTAGAAAGGGATGCAATTTTTTTAGGCCTGTTTGGAGTAGGCTATCACTGTTGGTTGTTTTGACATGTTGATATAGGTCTATAATAATGAACTAGTAGCTTCATAATAGTGATAGATCAGATCTGAAGCAGTCCCAAACTGATGTGTGTTCAAGTGGTGGTAGGGGGGTTGATTTTTGATGGGATTGAGACTCCCTAACCATTTGCTGGATGGACAGGATGAATTTGTCTATCATCTGTTGTTCTCAGAGTCCCTATCCTCTCTGTTCCTCATTTTTGGTCTATCAGTTCAATTATTATGGAGTCCTAAAGAATGCCAAATAGAATCCGAACCCCAATTCATCGGTATTCTAGTATCTTGTGCTTTTTCTTATACTGTGCATTTCAATGACTGTTAAGGTCATACCTGCTTCAATTTATAAGTTATTCATCTATTATGATGGATCTAGATAGAAACGGGAGATAACCTACTTTTTATGTTGAGTTGGGACTTTTATAATTATATCTAAAAGCTAAAAGCAGAACCCAAACCTAACCCCAACTCCATCTATGAATTTGAGGTTATGTTTTAGGTAAAAATAGATTCTACATTATACTTTTTTGTTGTAACATTGATGATTTGAGCTACATTACCTTCATGCAGCTTATTTTAAGATTGATGGTTTGATATTTATCTCTTACATTGTCTCTTTCTTGTATCTGATAGGAAATGACGCTGGAATCTGAGAAAGCTAGGCCAAGGAGCTATCTCTTCATATAGATAGTTTCCTAACACTAAATGATAAATAACTAATTTGACAACACTTTTGCTAATAAAGAATGGGCTCATTCAAGTACATGAAACCATGTTGGTGTTTAGCACAAATATCTTGAAATTTTTTTATGGTTTGTTTATTTCTTTTGTTTGAAGCATTTTGTCGATTTTTGAAGTTTGTGTGTATTTTGGTTAAATATTGTGTTAAATCCTTTGAATGATTCTAGTTCTCATTCGATGCTTGATTTAACCCTTTGTTGTAGCTTGAATCAAGGTTGGTTTTAGGATTTGAGAAAAGATTCTTTTATTAACTTTTAGTTGCATGAATTAATTTTCTTCAATTTTTCAATTCTTTTATGCTGACTGTATATTTTCTTTGTAAATACTTATCGTTATTCAAAAAAATAAATGAGCTCTACATATCCAAGAGAAGAGAAAAATGTTCTATGCACTAGGTTCCTATGCATTGATCGTAGGATACCTATTGGCACAAGACCAAATTCATCTAATGCAATAATCAATTGGCATAATTACAATGCATAATTGTATTAGCCTCCATGAATATCATTGGCTAGTGGAGGCCAAGATCGAGCATAATGTATGATTCTATAAGTTTATTAGTTTGTCAAGATTCAGGTCCCCACATATCCATTGGACCATTAAGGGACGAGATAACAAGTGGAGTCCCCACTTGCCCTGAATCTAGTCAGTGTAGTTGTGTTTCACTGACACCTTCATGTTGTGACTTGTGAGTCTACATGTTCTATTGTTGATGATGTGATTCATGTTATTTGACTAATGTTGTTATTCTTTTATTTTTACAATATTATATCAATCAGTGAAAGATTCACCAGTTTTTACAATTTTTTATAATGAAGTTAAATATTCGCCAAGTTTTTACAACATTATATAATAAAATGAAAGATTCGCCAATATTTTACAATATTATATAATAAAATGAAATATTCGCTAAAATTTTACAACATTATATAATAAAATGAAAGATTCGCCAAATTTTTTATATATACATATTATATTATTGATAAAATCACCTTCAAATTTTCCTATATATCGGGGAGATTCGCCCAATTTTTATACATATAAATCTAGGGGGGGTTCTTAAAATCATCCTTGATTGAGATGTCCATGAAATTCCTGTAGCTTGAAACTGAAAATAATACTCCATTAAATCTCCATGAAATACCTGATTTTCCTTTCCAAACACCAACTAGGATGAGAATCTTTCACCCTTGAAATTGGCTTAAGCAAGAAAACTAGTCATCCACTAGCTCTCACAATTCACAAATGAGAAAAAGCTTATTCTCATGGCTGATCCCTATATTTTATAAAAATTATTAGTATTCTAAGGTTCCAAATCCATACATAAACCAAATCCAAGTCGAATTGGTGTGGCTGCTCATGCTATGCCATGTGGCCTGTCTCTTCACCTTCCCTCTTCTCCCAAATTTGAGTAGGATCCTCTTGGCCTTCTCCAACTCCCAAAATCGAACTCTAATATGCTCTATTTAGTCCTGACATGTAATTAGGTCATTTTTTCATCCTTCATATATGACTTTTTTCATAACTATCATAGAATCTCCATCATTGGTGTCATAGGTTTATACATATAAGGGGAATCTAGCCAAGTGTCCATGAAACTCCCATTTGTCTCTTCCTCTCCCATGTAAGTTAAAATTCATCCCAAATTCTACCTATGAAGTATATGGACAGTTATATTAACCTCATAATCCATCCCAAAACATTAGGCTTCCCATAGATTCGAAATTACAAGAGGAGGATGCCATTTAACATAGGAATTCTAGCTTGAGTGGGCCTCATAGTCTCCATGTGTCTCCATTCTCCATAGCCATTTCAATTTTCTCTTGTATTTATTTAATAAGATACATTATTAAATATTTATCCTCTTCTAATTTTTAAACATCATTTATTGTGCCCCTTATTCCAAATCTCGAAACTTCCACCCCCAACCTAGGAAACTAGTGATTTTCCTCCTTGGCAATTATTTGACTTTTAGCATCCCTTTGACAACTTTCATGAATATGGAAAATGTGATTTGGCCATTGTGACCCAATGAAAAATTTGGTACATTACAATTATCATGTTTTTCCATGACTCATGACAAATCACTCATGGTTTAGCTAATTCATAAGTTCCTTAACAGAGTTGAAAAGTGCTTTAGTCACCTATGGGGGTTTATCATATTTAGTAAGCCTGATTTATGAGCTAGCATTATTATAGAAACTAAATTTTACTTTATAAGGTTGTATTACTAACGTAATAATCAATCAATCATCATTCATTAATCACTCCTTAATGTGTGTGCATTCTTCTTCTTCTTCTATCCTTATGTTATTTCCCTGCAATTCCTTGTGAGGTTAATTGTGTGCTTATATTCTTGGCTTGTTTATAGAATTATTGATACCAACAAGGATTTAGAATTCTGACATGGTATCATATCCTTGTATTTATAATTCTAATAGTCTTTAAATTAGTGATTTTATTACTACTTTTAGTGTGAACCATCAAGTCATATGGATAGGTATATGAAGGTGAGAGTATAAACATAAGCACAACAATTGAGAAAGACAAGAGTTTAATTTCACCCATATGATTTCATTAAAAAAATAGAGAAAAAAGAACTTATGCTTCCAAAAAAATGATTGAAATAGATTGATCAAATCCTTTTATTCAAGGCAAAGAATTTATTTTCATCCATAGTAGCTTTATTACATTCCTATTTGTCATAATTAAAACATACATAGTTTCCTTCCCCATAAGTTCACCTTAATGAACAACCACTGGAATCATCATTGGAATCATAATCCCAATCTAATTGGTTGATCCATTTTTAATTCCATGTGAGTGGTCAGGATAAATTGATTCCATGGGGAACCTATGGCTCTCTTTTCCACAAAAATTTATTTTCCAATCATTCTCTTGCAATTGTAGGTTATGGGGAAATAGGTGTCAAAGAGGATGGTAACAATTATATTGTTGTACTTTACATATCTACCAATGATGAATGTACTCATGCATGATTCATTCAAAAGCATGTTTGCAATCATATTGCTCCCTTGTTCCTATCATCCATGGTTGATTTGAACAATGAGACAATGTGTCGAATCAACATAAACATCATGGGGCTGACAATATTCATAATAGGAAACCAACAACAATTCATTCATGATGGATCTATAAATTGCTTCATTTTATTATAATGCACAAAGAGGAAATATTTCAAAATTAGTTTGTTCGATACATATAAGAGCATTTTAAATATACAATATATATATATATATATATATGAAATAGAGGAAAAATATGTTCAAAACATGGAACATATATGACTAATATAGTGACAAGGTGAAACAATGTTTAATTGTAGTGCAAGAGAAAGAGATTTATGCCTTCCTTTATGTGGTTATATGCAAATCAATACCCTTCAATGATGATCAATGTAGAGGAGGAGTTAAGTGTTGATTCCTTGCTTCCAATATTTATCGAGTTCAGATACCATTAAAAGGCCTCTCGTCTCATTTAAATGAACACATTACTATTATTAATATTGTCTTTGGAATTTCCCTCTTATCTTTTGTATTTTTCAACAAAGGACTTATGTTAGGACTATGCTTTGGTGATGGATTGTGGATCACTTTATTTGGAATGATATATATATTTGTGCATGATGGCTTCGTTCAATATCGTTTTCCATTGGAACCTATTGAAAATGTCATTTTGTTCCTAGGGACAAGAAGGTAGAATTCATTCAGAATTATACCCAAGTATGGAGAAGATCTAAAGGAAAAGAAGGAGGTACAACAGAAGTAGCAACAGAAAAGAAAGAAGAGAAACGAAGTTGCAATAGAGCTAGTGAAAGGAAGGAAGAAGAAGAGGAAGAGGTTCCAAAAGAAGAAGATGTGCCAGAAGAGGAAACCGCGACAGAAGGAAGGAGTGCAACAAGGGAAGGTACAACAAAATATCAGCATCAGAAGGCGTGCAAGTAGCATAACTGCTGGAAAATGATAGTAAGGCATAATGCTCGGAAAGTGATAGGACTCAATGATATTGGGTACGATTTCAGATAGAGCTGGTAGAAATGGAACACATGAACACATCTCGATAAGTCTAGCCGATAGTGCCTCCAACTAGGTGTTACCAAAATAGGAAAGACAACATGTTAGTTGGATATAAGAAGTCGACTGAGAAAGAGACAATAAAATAGTCTATATTCAGTCTATATTGAGTCTGTATTGAGTATGTATGGAATTTGTATCGAGTTTGTAATAAGGCTATAAAATAAGGAACCCAAGCTATATGCAAGTTAGCCTCCCTATGGCCAATCTCTATGATTAGCTCTGAACTATTAGACTCTCAAGATGGACTTCAATTAGACAAGAATATACTCTCATTAGTTGGGACTATTAGCTTTTGGTTGATGGCTCTGTATTGATGAGTGCATCAGAGTGAAGAATCTGCAGCTGAGTGTGCATAAGAGTAGGAAAGGTTGAGACAATATAGGATGTGTATGGATAACCAGTAGAGTAAAGTAGGAAGAGAAAAGAGAGAAGATTAGAGAGAATGAGAGGGAGGAAGAGTCTGTAAATAAAGAAAAGAAGATCTTGAGAAGAGTCTGCATCTTAGTGCACAGACAAAAGGTGCATCTATTTCCTCATGCCAGATGGAGAGAACCTTGTGTTTTTTACTCGGATGGGTTTCCACGTTATATTATGTGTATAAGTGTGAATACTGAATGTGTTTGAAATATATGTGTAGATGTTGTATCAAATGAATGATTTTAGATTTGATTACAAATGAATAGATGTATATCAGTCACATTGTGTTAGTTGAATATGATTATGCTGCACAACCACTGTTGATATAAA
Organism: Pseudotsuga menziesii; assembly: GCA_001517045.1. Classification (NCBI taxonomy): domain Eukaryota; kingdom Viridiplantae; phylum Streptophyta; class Pinopsida; order Pinales; family Pinaceae; genus Pseudotsuga; species Pseudotsuga menziesii. Next base: position 10,707 of record LPNX010341368.1, read on the forward strand.
AAGATTACATAAGAGAAGCTGGGACGCGACCTAACTGTTGAATCACAGTGAAAAAAAATAATCCACCCCTGGAATTCTTTGAGATCCTTGGTAAAAGGCCAAGGTACCATAAATTCCCCACCCAACTATGGAAACATGGTTCTAGAAGTTACCCATCTAATATGTTATATCAGGTGAGAGGACATTTGCATCGTAGGTGCTGCCGACTGATCTCTACTCTGTCGAGCCGATATCTTGGTCTTTGTTGCGCTGAGTAGAAGGAACTGAACCTAGGTCAATATCTTTGAAGGATAGGAATACTAAAAATACAACAAATGGGTTCATTGTTGAGACCCAAATCATTGTGGTGAGGGATATGTTGTGGTAATGAACAAAACCAGAGATCTAGGATTGGGTGGAGTTCAAAAAGTTAGAATTCACATGAAAATAAAGCGAAGGATATCGATGGAACCCAACAAAGTGTTTGTTCCAGTACATCTATACAAGAATTCATGGTATTTTATTTTCTGAGTTTCCCATTGTGTTGCATGAATGGTTGTCTAAGTTGGCAACCCAACAAAGAAACTTTCAAGGAGGAGAACCGAAGGAGTGGGCTCCTTATTTAATTGAGCGACTAGAAGGAGTGAGAAACCTTATGTAGAGGGTTGTGGATTTTTGGATAGACAATGTCTTGGAGGGATACATCACTGAGTTTTTTTTTGATACAATAACCTCATATAGTGAGGCAGATCGAATTGTTTTCAAGGACCACGTGGTAGATATCTGTCATCTTTAATGACATGGATAAAAATGCTTGTAGGTGAAAAAGGTATTTTGTGAATGTGACAGGACTGTGTATAAATAGGGTGGCTATGTCTCAACAGAACCCTAAATTAAGATGTTCCCATGAGATAGTAGAACTAAACTAGAGTCAAGCTTTATAAGAAGCAGAAGAAAATTTAGATCCGGTAAGCAAAGAAAGACTCTGTTAGGAAGTTGGAGTTGCAACATGAATAGAGAAGAAAAAGGCTACGATATTGCTTCATGTTTGTACAAAGGGTCTTGCAATGAAGAAGAAGAATATTAGCTGATCTATGAAGGAGATGAAGAGTTAGAACAGTCGACTAAAGCCCCGAAACGAGAACATGGTTACAACACCACATACATTTCCATAGGTAAGATCTAGAGACCTATCTCCAAATTAATTTGTAAATAAAAGTAGTACTAATGCTATAAATAGTAGAAAATGAAGTCTGGCTAGCCAAAAAAATTGTTCCAATTGTACCAATATTAAATACAAGGGTTGGAGCTGACAAAAATTTACCAATATTCAATGGAAATGGGTTGGAGGACCCAGAAAAACATTGGTTCCTTTGTGAAGCTATGTGGGTTGTGCAACAGATCCAAGATGAGAATATCAAGAAAGCACATATGATCATGACTCTGCGAGGTTGTGCGCTTGAATGGTACATGAAATTTTCCATCATGCCAGAAGGAGTTGTTCAAAAAACACTGGTTGTGCGCTTGAATGGTACATGAAATTTTCCATCTTGCTAGAAGGAGTTGTTCAAAAAACACTCAACAAGATTCGAGTGGGATGATAGATGAGTTTAGAAATCCAAAATATGAATCACAGTGCATCACTGAGATCAAATAAATTAAGCAGTGACTAACAGAATCTATCTGGGACTCTGACCAGAGATTAAAGACATTGATGGCAAAAGTGATCTTCCAAATGTAGGATCTACAACATAAGGAATGGTTTATGTTACACCAAAATCTTGTCATTTTGACCCATGTTTCAACCTTATGCTAATCCCTAAAGTTATCTCTGCTAATATGGTTTGATTTAAGGTTTTTCCTACCAATTTTACCCTCTCTAGATAGGCCGACACTTTTCTCCTTCATGATAGGTGCATCGGTGGCACTCTTTCCCTTCATGAAAGTTCCGTCGACGCTTTGTCTACTACTGTAAAGTGCATCGAAGGTGTTTTGAGGGAAAAAATGAAGCTTTGAGGCTCTTCTCGAAGGTGGATGAGGTGGAGGATTATCCCTATCATCCAGGTGAGGTGGCATTCAGTTCCTAACATTTGGGTAAGAGCCCTTAGACCCCTCCTCCTAATCCTCAACACACTCTATCCATTTATCCTTATAAATTGAACCCTCTCTCCATTGTGAATGGAGGAAGGACTATGGTACTTTTATGATGGTGAAATTTCTAGTTGATCCCTATCATCCTTTGGAGGCTTGGATTGGATTGTTGTATGGAAGGTTGCAGCATTAAGGCTAGGTTGTGACACTCCTTCTTTATGTAATTATATGTATCTCCTTAATTGCATTAATAAAAATATATTTCCATGAATGTTATTATGTTGATAATGTTTAGAGCTTTCTTCCTTAACTATTAGCTTAGATCAATTTATGTTTATATACGCATGTACTATTTGCTTGTTTCTACTTGCTTTATAGGGTTTTGTGGCTAAAGATATGAATACCCTGGAGCTTGGATTAATAAAGAGAGAAGAGGATTTGTAGACCTCAGGTAAGTGATATATCTGTTGGCTTGCATATCTATTTGATCTAGGAAAGTTGGTTATATTATGTACTTGATTTGTTCTAGATCCACTTGAACTAGGGAGATCTGGCTTGATTCCTCTTGAGTATATTTATTCGATACCTTGTTACCACATGTTCGAACCCCGTTCATGCACCACAATATTATGTCGCAGACAAAGGATCTAGATATTTCAATGAAATTATAATCCTAGTCGATTGGAGATATCGACATGTAGTGTAGGTAGACACTCAAAAAAGAATGAGCATAAGAAAGAGGGGAAACATAAATCCCCTCCCACTGAACTAGCATGGTTCAATGCATGCAGAACCCGAGTCAAGTACATCTAGGCCCACCTAAAGTAGGATCCCCTCAACACATGCTCCACAATCTGGAGTTGACCTCCTCGGATCTTGTGCAGTCACAATGATCCTAGTATCTGCAGCACCATCGCTACCATAGCCTGAGTATCAAGACTCTCGATGTATCACACTGGTATGTACGATGAGTGCACCAATGTAGAGGCATAGCAACACCTCTCACAGAGGTCTTCCAATGACACCCCATGTGAGAGATTTTGCATAGTGTCGTCGATCACACCCAACATAGGGAGCCCAGTCATAATATAGATATCAAGGATGTGATCTCGATCTGCTCCTCTTGGATGATCAAACACTCATCCTCCCTGTCCTATAAGCTCACCAACTTGTCCAGCAATAGTTTTTTTGGATGCATGAGAGGGATATGGAAGTACTTCCATAACCCACAACTAGTGAGCATATCCTGCACTGTTGGATCATCATGTACCTCATCTCCAAGATTTCTTAATATCTCTCTCTCTCCATGCCACTTGTGGCATCCTGCACACACACATACTCTCTATCAGGTCCAATTCATGCATAAAAACCCATCTAGGGATGAGTCACTCTTATTCATCATTTTTGTGTGACCCAAGTCGCTCAAAAACCCCGAACAGGAGTTACTGAGTCGCTTATGTCTTCTGAATAGACGTAGCCTAGGTCATGCCTTTCTCCCTGATAGTTGCGACCGGGTTGTGTTTGTCAGCCTGATCTAAGCAACCTAGTTCGTACAATTTCCCTCAAAAAGTGTGACCCATCTCCGAGAACCCTCTAAGCTTGTCACAGGGCCATGGATGAGAAAAATCATAAACTAAACCAGTAAAAAAGATGGGTTCAACGAGAGCTCTTACATGTAAGTCACAACTTGGAAAACCACTGGTCTAATTGAAATAAATCAGCAGTTGAGCCCTGGGGTCCTCCAATCCAACTCAACATTCACCAGTAAGAATGACACATGTCATGTGGTCCCCCCTGTTTATAGGCCTCCTTTTGGTCTTTTTTTTACTTTGTGCAACACAGATTCATCCAGAGTCTGTTTGAGAGACCGTTGACACCACCCGGTTCGGTTTTTTGTCCTATGTCTTTTTACTGAGACCCTTGTCTCATGCTCTCATTATGACTTTTTGGGCCATTTCCTGGAAGTCATGTCGATTTACGTGTCATCACATGAATCTCCCATTGTATGTATTGGCATGTTCACAAGCCCTCCGCTCCATCCATATTGCATAGTTGGCCATATTTTACTACCATCCATCGTTCCACAAGGGAGGGACATCAATGTTCTGCATTTATTCCACTCAGCCATGTTCACAACATAACCTATTTCCATATATCCAACACTTCCCCCTTGCTTGATGACCATTATTGAGATTTTGTTAATCTCTTTTCTCGCTCCCAAAAGAATGAAAAGATTGTCAAGCATGCTTGCTTCCTTTCACGCTCGTTTAAGTATTTGAAATATATCCTTTTTTTGACTATATATACTATGATAAGAAAAGGACCACCTTGGCACATTCAAGACAGGAACGTTTCCCTTTGTATCCTTTTATGCTTTCTCAGACATTGGGACCCTACTTTACACAAAATCTCATCATAGGTTTCCTTTAAGCTCTTTTCCATCCTTCTCATCAAGAAAAGATTGACGAGAAACCTTGGTTTCGTTCATGCTCATAAAATTATTTGAACGACCTTCCAGTAATAATAGGTTTAACCTTTTCCATCTTGGTTGGACTACCAACAGTAAAGAAGTCTTCCTTCCCCAAAGGTTGGGAGCGATATCCTTCCTATACTTTTATTCTTTTTCAGGATTAGGAGACTATTAACGAAAAAGAGACCACACTGGAGTCTTCTTCCTGTTTCAGACTCTCTAAAAATGAAAACACCATCAAGAATTTACTTTCTCGGGCTCGCTAAAAAATCATGAGATTGTTTCATATTGAGCTTACTTCTATCCCTTATTCATGCTCCCTAAACTATGAAGAAGGCCCAATGGGTGTCTTTAGGCACCACCATATATGATATCACAGTATGGTAGCTTCCCCCCATTGGATTTCCTTTGTTCAAAGTATTCTATGATGAGTCTTTCTTAGATCCCATGTATATCACTAGTCCAGTTACCTCCCTCAGTATTTCCCATTTGCAGTTACTTCCTAGTATTATAGCTATGGTCCCTCTCCCATGAGTCAGTTTCATTTGCTGCCAGGTCATCCCTGTCATCATATTCTTAACAAAGGAATTTTGATTCCCTCGTACTCCCATTCCTGTGTTCCCCCATTCAGTATGTCAGTCCCCATATTGTTCCACATCTTTGGTTATCCCCCTCGTGCTTCTAGTTAAGGACACATCATTGCCTTAATTAGTTGCAGGTCTCCCTCTATCAATGTCAACACATCTATTCCAAAGGTCCTTGTATCCTGGTTTCATCCACCTCATTGATGAGTTCCTTGGACCACTTGAGAGGGGTCACTAGTGCCTCTCTAGATGGTTGTGTCTCGCGTGCTCGACTTCAGCTACATCATTGCACCATTGATATTCATACAAGGTATTGGTCCATTCATTCTTTGGTTGAAGACCCCGGTTGTCACCTTACTCTAGCACATTTGTGAGTCTACCATGGGACCCACATAGTTTCATGTCCCTCATCATTTTTGAGCTGCATTGGTGATGATGTTTGGAATCCCCAGTGTTTTGCTTCCTTATATCTCCAGTACTTGATGCTGCATATTGTAGAGCATCAATTGTACCGATATTTCATTCCATGATAATTCCATTGTTCCTATGTATCAGTTCTTCATATTAGCATTATATTCAGCCTCCCATTGAGGCCACCATTATGTATCATCATTTGTATATGTATTTATCAGCTCCCATGTTTTTTAGCCTTGATCCCATTATTTATCATTTTGACATTGTTACGAGCATGGGTATGCCCGCCTCGTCCATATACATGTCACACATTATATGTATCTCATCCATTTTTGAGAACCCATAATAAAAGCCAAAATCCACCATAGTTTGAACAAGGAAGCTCCACTTCTCCACGGGTCTCTCCAGTCTCTCCACTATTGTCACCATTATTCCCATGATCCTATGATGTCCATTGGCCATACGATGAGCTCATGCCCTCACACATTAGGGGACAATCTGTTAACACTAAAAAGTATTCACCTAGCTCTACATGGTCTAAACCATATACATACATCATATTCCTACCATATTTATCTTACTTTTCACCTTCACAATTGTATTTCCACCAAAAATGGTCTAACACATCATTATTTACTATGGTTTACCCTCACTCTCTCCGAAAAAGGGTAAAAAAACCCTAAAAAGGAGTAAAAAACCCTAAAAAGTAGAAAGGGCCAAAAAACCACAGGAAAATACCATAGGTCACCACCTTGGGTCAAAGAACCCTAAGACCATACTATAAATACATTGTGAAGGGCTCTCTTAAATCACTATTTTCTCATTTTCATTTGTGGGTACGCTTTGACACTTTTGCTCTCAGGTATTTCACATACTTCCCTGCCATCATTCTTGTTGCCATGCCATTTCCAATAGTGTACATTGAGACATTCTCCATACCCACTTTGGATCCATTCCCCATTTGAAAACTGTCTGTGGAGACAACTAGAGAACCAACCTGTGTGTTATCTCCTAAATAAATCAATTTAATAGGTCCACTCAGACAATTTATTTTTGCGTAGTAATGAAGTTTTCAGGGCATATTATGAAAGATGTTTGGGTGATTAACAAAGTTGTAATATCTGTTGTTCTGTTGTTCAATAAATTTGAAAGTTTTAGCTTTCGGTGGCTTAGGTGAACTTTCCCACAGTTCATTAGCCACCGAAAATCCTAGCTTTCGGCAACTAACAGTTTCAACCCAGGACCACATTAACCATCGAAAGCCTGTTGATCACGTTTTTATAAAATTTTGGAAAAAGGAACTTTTGGTGGCTTACACAAAATTTCCAATAGTTCATTAGCCACCGGAAATCCCACCTTTTAGTATCTAAATAATGTGGTCCAGGAAGAAATTAACCGCCAAAAGCTCATTAACTTTGTTTTTTAATCAATTTTGGAAAGGAGACTTTTGGTGGCTTAGGGGAACGAACCAACAGTTCATTAGCCACTAAAAATACCAGCTTTCGACAGCTTGCGAATTAAACCCTAGATTCCCTTAACCGCCGAAAAGGCCAAAAAAGGAAAAATGGTTAACTATCCATCAAAATCAAATGCTGTCAGCATGAGGCATGTCATGGTCTGGCACTTAACCACCAAAATGACTGGGGGACTGCAGTAAATCATAAATTGGTGGATAAAAGGTCGTTATTGATATAAAATGACTGATAGAAATAAAAACCCTAGCTTACCCTCCATATGTCCCATGACTACAGTAAACCTCCACGAAGCATCAAGTTCTAGTTGGAAATGATTACTAGGCTGGCTAGCTCATGGTTATCACTAGAATGCACCATCATCTTACTCAAGTACCAATTGAGTGGTTAACCCTTCAAAATCAACACCATATCCTCAGTACAATCCACATTCTCTGCATGCATCCTTACTGCTCAAGGCCATCCCTGAAACCAGCGTGCTAATTTCCTTCACAGAGTTCAAATTTTGATTTTTGTAGGTACTAAGAAGCACAGCCCAGAGATGAAGAAAGGAGGAGGACCTACCCTTAGACAGGAACTAGGGGATATCAGCTATCTTGAGTCACATCCAGAAGTCTATCAATTCTTCAAAGATGTAGGCTGTTACAGGTTCTGTAAGAAAATCCAAGGTTCACACCAGCAAGTTGCAGAAGCATTTTCCCTTTCTTTTGATGGATCTAAGGCACTGATAGGAAAAGAAGAGTTCCTAGTTGATGAAACCCTAATTGCAGAAGTGGTAAAACTCCCAAGAACTGGGGAGAAATGGTTCAATACCACCATTACTAAAGATGTGGAATTCATGTCATACTTAAAACCTGAACACAAAGATGTGGTGTGGAAGAAAAGCATTCCATCCACCTGGCTAGAGGAGAGGTGGTAGTAATTATTGAAAGAAAACTTAGTTTACATAACCTATGAAGGCAGGTATAACAGGGTTATGATATACCACTTTAAATTGATGAATCATTTTATAGGCAAAATCCCTTTAAACCTATCTTTCTACCTCCACAAGAGCCTAACCAAGATGGAACACTAGGTAAAGTCCCATCCCACCAAAATCGCAGGAAGGTTATCTCACCATGGCCTGATACAACTCATTGTCCAAGAATTTTTGCAAAGGAGAAACATAGCATGGAAATATTTCTTATTCTGGAATGAGTTTGAAATAGGCTTACAGCCAAAATATAAAGGAAAGTCCCCCTCAAAGAAGTCCACCACTCCCAGGAGTGGCAAAAGGAAGAGGAGGGCCATCTCTCCAGTGACAGTGGATCAGCCATATCCATCTTCTAAAACCAACCAAGCCAAAAGAAATATAGAATTCAGTGAAAAGGAGAAGGAGGCTCTAGCACAAAGTGAAAATATACTTAACCTACCCTACTCAGAAGAAGAAGAAAAGGAACAAGAAGTTGACCTAATAGAACAAGTTTCAACAGAACACAAGAGTTTTCCCTCACCAACACCAAGGGAAGGTCAAGATGAACCAAGGGCAGAGACTTCCTCAAGAAAACCTAGGTCTCAGAGAATCAACCACCTAATAGGTCAAATAAATGAAATGGAGATCTTAGACAGAGAGATCAAAAGGAATAATGCAATATTAACCAAGAATAATGCTAGGTTGCACAATTCTCTTCTAGAAATGAGAGGAATGTATGTCCTGCTAAAAACAAGGAATCTGAGGCTAATGAAGGACAACACCAAATTTTATAGAATGATCATACTGATGAGGTTGCAGAAGAAAAACTCAAACCCTAACCCTCAAGCTCATCTTGCACTAGAAACCCTAGCAGAGGAAACATTAAGCATAGAGGATCCTGAGGTAGCTCATGATGTTGCTGCTTTACCAAACCCTATGCAAGTTGAAGAAATACTAGAAGAATAAGATTAAAGTGTAAAAGACTGATTAAAGGCTAAATAAAATTTTGCAGAGAATAGAGCTTTCGGTGGCTTAGGAGAATGCAACAGCTGTTCATTAGCCACCGAAAGCAACGCTTTCGATAGCTAACAGACCCAGGATTCTGTTTCCTTAGCCACCGAAAGCAAAAAGTGGTGTAGAAAGATATTTTGACACACGGAACTATTTTTGGTGAATACAAGTGCCTCAACAATGAATTATAAAGATGAAAAGTGATGAAAAGCACCAGTGGAGGGGGCCTGTTCTAGTTTTGAGGGTGCGATTAAGGAAAAATGGGTCACAAACCCTACCTGTTTTTTACCAACCATGGCTTATCTATCAGATAACAGGTTACAACTCTACTTCAGTAATCACTGCGGTTATCAAAGTGTTAAATGAGTAAACAAGTGTTAGAGTTAGATATACTAGTACTTAAATTAGGGTTTTTGACCTAATTTTGCAAAAAACAGTTATTTTATCTATTTTTAGTAAATCGGATCCAAATTTAAGGATCTGAAGATTTTTGTAAAGGCTATAAAGCCTAAGAATTATTTTGAAGCAAAGGTTTGACTTCGGGAACCTTTAGACCATTATTATTATCAAGCTTCTCATGTTATTCACCACCTAATATAAGCTCTTTTGCTTTTATATGTTCAGCTTCCATGTCTTTTATGTTCTGTGCTTGTGCTTGAATGTATGATTCAGGTTTATTCATGTTATCTAATATCTAATAGCTGTCATCCTATCTGTATGTTGATGATTTGAATTGCAAGTACTTTTCCTTGTTGTGATTAGCCATTTATATGTAATTGTTTTATATATGAATCTGCCAGCATAGTAAGTTCTCCATCTTTTCACCCTATTATCAAACCTCTAAACATTGGTAGTCAGAAGCCTTATCTTTTGTTTGAATTTTATGCATGTATTGAGCATGTGAGGTCCATTAGGTCATCTGACTTGATCCATTTATAAAAACCAAAAAAACATTAAGTTTCCAGGCATCCTCGAGCTACAACCTAGAGGAGTTTCCTGGAGTGCTAACAAACTAGCACCATTGCTGAGGAGAGGAGATTGAAGCTCAGCTTCCCTGGGAGATGACATAGTTCCTACTTTGATGATAGACGAAGTATGGACACTATTCTAGTTGTAATCATCTATCTGGTGACTCCATTGGAATAAGGTGGCTTTAGGAAGACCAAGTACCAGAGAAAACCCTCAAGGGCCACCATCAACACCTGTTTCAGATCCAGAAGATATTCTAAGAAGATCTAAGGCTTCACTAAGACAGACCTCCAAAGCTGCAAGGGGAGCTACATCAGGTATTTCCAAAGGTATTTCTATTGTTATATCAAATAGACCTCCATTTCAATCTTCTTCTGCTGAAACATATAGTTCTCAAAGGTTGATAAGTAAATAAAAAAAAATTATGGTTGAGGAATATTCAAGCACTACTGCTTGTGAAGATCTCATCCCTGGCGACTCCATGAAGGACCAATTCAGTGGAAAATCCAAAATATTAAGATGTCAAAAGCATTTGCTGCTCTTTTGGCTCGTAGGTTTGCAACTCTTAACTTCTCTTCAGTTCCTGGTTTCCCACATCCAGTACCTGATATGTCCAAATGGGGAGATTTTCTACCTGTCTTCAAAGAGGAGAAGGAAGACAATCCTACAGAACACCTCCTCAAGTTTCACAAATGCATGGATCTATTATATCAGCAGTATGAATATGTTTGTATAAATATGTTAATCTATTCATTGTACAATGATGCACGTCAATGGTATTTTTCTTTACCTCCTTCCAACATTTCATCATTGAAGGATTTTCACAGAGCATTCACTGAGCACTGCAAAAGGTATTTTTCAGATGAGCTTGTATTTGGTAATTGCTGTGGTTAATATGAATTACATCATAAGGCTGAAGATGTAAATAAAGATGGATCTCTCCCTCACAATATGCAGCAATCCTTCAAGAATATTCAAGATGATGCACTTTTCCATCAACATGAAATAGAAATGAATTATAAAGGAGTTGAATGTTTTCGTACCATCATTAAATCTGATTGTTGTGAATAGGAGGAATTTATTTCTTTAACTACACATGGAAATGGTCAGCTTTCTGCTGGTTAAATGATCATTGAAATCAATAATGCTATCTCATAGTTTCCAGATTTGCAAATTAAGGGAAGCTGCAGTAACCATGAGGAACAAGATTTTCAGGGACTGTCTAATATCAAGCTAGAACATCAGGAAGATCTTCCTTCTCCTTATGAATATGTTGCTTCAAATTATGACAAGGAACTAGGTAATATTTTTCCAGATCTGTTTCAAAATTTTGTTGATGATACTCCTATATTTGACCAAAACAGTGATAAGGAAGAAGATGTTAAAATTTGTGAAGACTCATTGTTTACTCAAATTTTATCTAGTTCTTTTTTTGAGCAGAGAGATGATAAAAAAATGTGTGCACTCTATGATAGATGCTTGTTACGAATCTGCTGCTCAAAAGTCTAATAAAGATCATTTTAGTTTTGATATATCCTGCAAAGATATTATTATGGAAGAGGAAATTGTTAGCGGTGATAAGCCAACATATCATCATGATGAATTCATATTATGTGAAGGGGAGCAGACAGATTCATATGAGTTGTTGAGCTTGCATTTTTATCAGACAAAGGTTGAGCAGTCCACATTCAACATTGACATCAATGGAGGAAAATATCAGCAGCATGAAAAGGTATTTCCTGTTGGATTTTATGACCCTGTTGCTGACTATCTAGAACTTATGAGCAGCATAGATATTAAAATAATTTATTCAGATGATAGCTGGTTCTGTCACCCTTTGAAACTACATTGGTGTGTGCTAGGGTTTCATTTATTTTTTGGGTCAAGATCAAGGATAAGTTCAACAGATCAACTTTTGACATGGCTTCATTGGAAGCATGATGTCACTTGATAAGAAGACTCTATTGATTATAATTAGGAGTAGGAATAGGTAGGAAAATAAGCTCTTAATATGAGCAGTTAGTTCATTTTTAGTTGTTTTCATGAATATGCAAAGCGGGCTACAGGCAAGTTGTAGCGGATTGTTTATGAAGGACAAATGACTCCATGCCCAATGGGAACACTAGAAGATAGGTTTAATCTTTGTTTTTCAAGAAAGGCATTTTTTCTGGGGTTCTTAGGACCTCATAGGGAGGTTCCCATCCTAGAGTAGGAGCCAGATGTTATCTCCTAAATAAATCAATTTGAATAGGTCTACTCAGACAATTTATTTTTGCGTAGTAATGAAATTTCCAGTGCATATTATGAAAGATGTTTGGGTGATTAACAAAGTTGTAATATCTGTTGTTCTCTTGTTCAATAAATTTGAAAGTTTTAGCTTTTAGTGGCTTAGGATAACTTTCCCACAGTTCATTAGCCACCAAAAAGCCCAGCTTTCGGAAGCTAACAGTTTCAACCTAGGACCACGTTAACCACCGAAATCTTGTTGACCACGTTTTTATAAAATTTTGGAAAAAGGAACTTTCGGTGGCTTAGGTGAACTTTCCAATAGTTCATTAGCCATTGAAAATACCACCTTTCAACAACTAAATAATGTGGTCTAGGAAGACATTAACCACCAAAAGCTCATTAACTTCAGTTTTTAATCAATTTTGGAAAGGATACTTTCAGTGGGTTAGGAAAACGAACCAACAGTTCATTAGCAACCGAAAAGCACATCTTTTTGCAGCTTGTGAATTAAACCCTGGTTTCCCTTAACCACCAAAAAGGCCAAAAAAGGAAAAACGGTTAACTATCCATCAAAATCAAACACTGTCAGCATGAGGCAAATCATGGTCCAGCACTTAACCACCGAAAAGACTGGGGGGCTGTAGTAAATCATAAATTGGTGAATAAAAGGTCGTTATTGATCTAAAATGACTGATAGAAATAAAAAACCTAGCCTTCTCTCCATCTGTCCAACAACTGCAGTAAACCTCCATGAAGCATCAAGTTCCTGTTGGAAATGATTACTAGGATGGCTATCTCGTGGTTATCACCAGAATCCACCATCCTCTTACTCAAGTACCAGTCGAGTGTTTAACCCCTCAAGATCAGCACCATATCGTTAGTACACTCCACATTATTTGCATGCATCTTTACTGCTCAAGGCCATCCCTGAAACCAGGACGCTAATTTCCTTCATAGAGTTCAAATTTTGATTTTTGCAGGTACTAAGAAGCACAACCCAGAGATGAAGAAAGGAGGAGGACCTGCCCTCAGAAAAGAACTAGGGGACATCAGCTATCTTGAGTCATGTCCAAAAGTCTACCAATTCTTCAAAGATGTGGGCTGTTACAGGTTCTGTGAGAAAATCCAGATTTCACACCAGCAAGTTGCAGAAGCGTTTTCCCTTTCTTTTGATGGTGCCAAGGCACTGATAGGAAAAGAAGAGTTCCTAGTTAATGAAACCCTAATTGCAAAAGTGGAAGAACTCCCAATAACTGGGGATAAATGGTTCAAGACCACCATTACTAAATATGTGGAATTCAGGTCATGCTTAAAACCTAAACACAAAGATGTGGCATGGAAGAAAAGCATTCCATCCACCTGGCCAGAGGAGAGGTGGCAGCAATTATTGAAAGAAAACTTGGTTTACATAACCTGTGAAGGCAGGTATAATAGGGTCATGATATAACACTTTAAATTAATGAATCATTTTACAGGAAGAAGCCCTTTAAACCTACATTTCTACCTCCACAAGAGCCTAACCAATATCGCACACTAGGTAAAGGCCGAACCCACCAAAATCCCAGGAAGGTTATCTCACCATGGCCTGATACAACTCATTGTCCAAGAATTTCTACAAAGGATAAACATAGCATGTACATATTTCTTATTTTGGAATGAGTTTGAAACAAGATTACAGCCAGAAGATAAAGGAAATTCCCCCTCAAAGACGTCCACCACTCCGAGGAGTGGAAAAAGGAAGAGGAGGGGCATCTCACCAGTGATAGTGGATCAACCATCTCCAACTTCTAAAACCAACCAAGCCAAAATAAATATGGAGTTCAGTGAAAAGGAGAAGGAGGCTCCAGCACAGAGTGAAAATATACTTAACCTACCCTACGCAAACTTTCGGAAGAAGAAAAGGAGCAGGAAGTTGACCTAATAGAACAAGTTTTAGTAGAACAAGAGGATTTTCCCTCACCAACACCAGGGGAAGGTCAAGATGAACCAAGGAAAGAGACTTCCTCAAGAAAACCTAGGTCTCAAAGAATCAACCAATTGTTAGGTCAAATAAATGAAATGGAGATCTTAGACAAAGATATCAAAAGGAATAATGCAATCTTAACCAAGAATAATGCTAGGTTGCACAATTCTCTTCTAGAAATGAGAGGAATGTATGTCCTACTAAAAACAAGGAATCTGAGCCTAATGAAGGACAACACCATACTTTACAGAATGATCAAACTAATGAGGTTGCAGAAGAAAAACTCAAACCCTAACCCTCAAGTTCATCTTGCACTATAAACCCTAGCAGAGGCAGCATTAAGCTTGCAGGATCCTGAGGTAGCTCATGATGTTGTTGCTTTACCAAACCCTATGCAGGTTGAAGAAGTACCAAAATAACAAGAGTAAAGTGTAAAATATTGATTAAAGGCTAAATAAAATTTTGCATAAAAAAGAGCTTTTGGTGGCTTAGGCGAATGCAGCAGTTGTTCATTAGCCATCGAAAGCAGAGCTTTCGGCAGCTAACAGACCCAGGATTTTGTTTCCTTAACTAGCGAAAGCAAAAAGGGGTTCAGAAAGATATTTTGACACAGAGAACCAGTTTTGGTGGATACAAGTGCCTCAAGAATGAATTATAAACATGAAAAGTGATGAAAATAACCAGTGGAGGGGGCCTGTTCCGGTTTTGAGAGTGCGATCAAGGAGAAATGGGTCACAAACCCTACTTGTTTTTGACCAACCATGGCTTATCTATCAGATAACATGTTATAGATCTACTTTAGTAATCAATGCAGTTACCAAATAGTTCAATGAGTGAACAAGTGTTAGATAAACTAGTACTTAAATTAGGGTTTTTGACCTAATTTTGCAAAAAACAATTATTTTATCTATTTTTAGTAAATCAGATCCAACTTTTCCGGATCTGAAATTTTTTGTAAATGCTATAAAGCCTAGGACTTATTTTGAAGAAAAGGTTCGAATTTGGGGACCTTTAGACCATTATTATTATCAATCTTCTCATGTTATTCATCACCTAATATAAGCTCTTTTGCTATTATATGTTCAACTTCCATATCTTTTATGTTCTGTGCTTGTGCTTGAATCTCTGATTCAAGTTTATTCATATTATCTAATATCATATAACTGTCATCCTATCTGTATGTTGATGATTTGAATTGCAAGTACTTTTCCTTCTTGTGATTATCCATTTATATGTAATTGTTTTATATATGAATCTGCTAGCATAGTAAGTTCTCCATATTTTCACCCTATTGTCAAACCTCTGAGCATTGGTAGTTAGAAGCCTTATATTTTGATTAATTTTTATGCATGTCTTGAGCATGCAAGGTCCTTTAGGTCATCTGACTTGATCCATTTAGAAAAACCATAAAAACATTTAAGTTACCAGCCATCCTCAAGCTACAACCTAGAGGAGTTTCCTGGAGTACTAACACCGTGGACTTGTGGAACCACTTTCAAGGACGTCTACAGTGGCCCATCTTACAGGACAGCTAAGATAAAGAGCACTAGAATTAACGAATTTCAACGTTGTACCAGTGCTTGCATATCGATTATATGCACCGGTTCTTTTTAACACAACAAATGCGCCAACACGATTAGTCATATTGTACTCACCGTTAATTTTGTAGATTTTTTTTGTGTAGTCATTTTATATGAGCGCATTAGTTTGTATTAACCAATGATACGCACCAGTGCATATAAACTAATGGTATGCAACAATGAATATAAACCAATGATATGCACTAGTGCGTAAAACAAAGGCAAAATCATTGGTGACAATGTATGAAAAGTAAGAATCTTTATTTTAAAATTAAATTGTGTTTAATTAACATAACCGCACTAGTCCATATAAATTGTTAAGGACTAACGGTGTGCCTAAATAGGGTAAACACACCATTGCTCCTAATTATGGTAAATGCATTAGTGTGCCATCAATTACCAAAATCGCCGAATATGATTATTTAAATAGTGCTTATTGACATTGTAGCCAAATATATCAATTTCAATGATTGTGTTTGTGATTTTTATTAGTGTTCAAGGAGAAGCACCAGAGAAACATTAATTATCAAAAGCATCACATATGATTCTTTGAACAACAACTACTGACATTGTAGTGAAATATATATATTATATAGTTTTATTTTTTAATTACTTTATTTATTTGAAATTGAAATATCATAGATGCAAACATCAATTGTAATATTTAATCTTCCATACATTTAATTACCAATTTATTGTTTCACATGTAACATTTGACAATAACATTGAAAAATGCAGTTGAATAAAAAACGTTATTTTATTATACATCAATACTTCCTTTTCCATACAAAATAGGAAAGCATAGAGATAGCAATAATCAAAATGTCAACATGCATGTAATTGTTACATTATTGGTAACCCATTATTTTTCAATTCGAATAGTATGTCTAGTAGATTATCATACAAAATGTTTAATTTGCATAGATGGATATTTCAAAATATATAGCAAGTTACAACAGCTTGCATTAACATCAAAATTAAATATGGAATATCATTCTTCGTTGGAACTTCTATCGGTGATTGAGCCACTTGCATCACTTGGGTTATTTTTCAGATGTTTTTTTGATTGGCTTGATTGTTTTTCTCTTCTTGATCTTCCATCTGCAAACATAAATAAAGTGTACTAAGTGTATCTACAATGTTAAGAATAATGAGAATTTAAATAGATGGTATGCATGAATGTAAATTGAAAAGCGACATATATACATAGTAATAATTGAGTCATGAATGATACACATTCTTTCAAAACCGTGTCTCATGCATTCCATCAACAACTCTTATGTTGGCTCCACTCCATACTTTGTTTCTTGTGAGTTTTATGCCTCGTCACAATTAATCATAGATTTAATATAAAGGATTTTTTTAATTATAAATGAGAGAAGTAAAAATATATAGATACTTACAAAATCCACAATTAATTGTTGATACACCAACATATATTCGCAACCCTTGCTTAACCCAATGCCAATCAATTCATATAATGATTCCTCTAAATGCTAAGACATGTTTGAAGACATCAAATGATTGGTAGTGAAAACAAAAGAAATAAAATATACAAATCACAACCACTACGAAATCTTATTTTCTTATAAGGAAATCACAAATACTCACAAACTTTGTTATCAACCCCTTTATTCCTTGTCATCATGTTTTGTGTGTTGATTGGGTTCCATTTTGTTTTGTTTTCTACATTAACAAAACAATTGAAAACAAATATTTAATGATGAATTAATTAATAATATTTTCATAATCCTAAGAATCAGTGATTTCATACATTTGAAGCACATTGTTGTTGAGATGGCTCCTCTTGCGATGCAATTATGTCTATGTCCTTGACCATATCCTTGTACACTTTTTTGGACACCCCTATTAGCACATTTCGCATAGAACTAGGTGAAATGGGGTGTCAATGTGAAATCCTCAATTCAAGCTTAAAGGGGGGATTGTTAGGGCTAACTAATCCAAGTTCCAAAGCGCACAATGGGGACAACAATTCGATTGAATTAATCAAGTAATCCTATGGTGGAAGCATATTTAGAATAAGCAAAGTAGAAAATACACTACACACGGAGAAACATATACACAGAGACAAAGTACAAGAATTTGAACCAATCTCTATTATTTATTATTGATGTATTATGCTTGATACTCTGATTATATATTACAATAATATACATTTTTATATAGAGTGTTGAGAATGCTTTGGTTATTTGCACATTACGTTCATTTACAAAGAAGTTGGAAAGGTTCAGTATTTCACCTTACAGACAACTGGAAGATAGAGAGATAATATGTCGTAATCGTGTCAATCGTCGGTGTTAATGATGCATGTCGAGGTTTTGAACTTATCAAGTTTGTGTCAAGGTTCAGACTTATCGAATTCGATTTTGAACATGTCGTATTTGACAAACAATGCCAACTGCTAGGTGGATCATTCCTACTTCCTTAGGAAACAATGGTATCCATTTTTTACTCATATAGGTGAGGAAACTTGTTGGTGAGTTTAGTAGTAGAGTACCACTTTTATTGTGCCAGGATTTGTCCATATTTATCCATCTAAAACTGTTAGAGTAATTATCCATCCTAGTACCATAGTCTTATACCTTAGACTCATTTATTTGGTTCCATGCAGTATTTTCTTTGCTTTAGACTTAGGGAAATTGGCATTTATGAGAGTTGAGGTGCTCCTGGTTGATCATTATGCATAGTTGAGGCACTCCAGGTTTCTCATTATAACAACCTAGGTTCCCACATTGATGAAATTCAACCAACATGTGCTCCCCTTCCCCAATTTCAGGGAATTGGTCCAAATAGAGGTTCTAGTGCTTGGTTTAGGAGGTTTAAATAATTGTTCAAGAAGACTGATGAGATGAGAGGTCACCAAATAAAAAATGAGCTCATCTCCTTGAGCCCAATGCATTATGATACAATCCAATATTTCTTGACCAAATTCAAGTCATCGGTGCTTCAGCTCAAGTAGTGTGGCATAGATAAGAAGGATGAACATCTCATATTTTCCATACTTTCAAAACTAGGGTCTGAGTACTCCGTGTTTGTAAGCATATTTCACTCAAGCAATCTCACAGCTTGAAATTGGAAAATTCCATCACTAGCTATATTCATGGAGTCACTAGCCCAAGAACAAGAAAATCTAGTGCAGATGGGTACCATCAAATCCAGGAAATACCAAGCTAAGGCTCTAGGGGTTTCGAATCCATCCAAAGGAAAGAAGAAAGCTAAGGATTCAAAGCAGCAAGACAAGAAGAAGCAAGACAGACCCAAATTTCTCGATGGGGGTTTGAATCCTTGCAAGGACAAGGACAATAAGAACAAGGAGAAGACCAAATGCACCTACTGCCATAAGGGATTGAATCCATAGATTGCATGCATGAATAAAACCATAGACATGATGGTGCATCTATTGGAGAATAACAACATCCCAATCCCATAGGGCGCAAGGGAGAAGGATGGAGATTCAGGCTCAGACAACAAAGAGAGGTGACATGCATTGGTTGTTGGTTCTTCATATTCTTGATCCATCGTAATTAATTCGGGAGCATCAAGGCACATGGCCTCTGTCAAATATTTATTCACATCTATATATTCATACAGTTTCCCAACTATTCGAATGGGTGATGATTCATAGATCCAATCCAAGGGTATTGGCAGGATCAATGTTGAAGATGGATATTTCAATAATGTTATGTTTATACCAGACTTGGCAGTGAACCTACTCGCAGCGTACCAAATGACCCACAATAGTGAACCTAAGAGAGTAACATTTACTCCAGACACAATGGATATTGTTGAAATCTTTATGAACAAGGTGGTGGCATTGGGGTTTGCTGGACATCAAGCAAGGATGTTCAAATTCTCTCATTTCCTTCCCTACTCTAGAGGGAAAATGATCATGTCTCATGCCAATGAAACTAGCAATATGTGGCATGAAAGGTTTTGTCATATGAACTACACATACCTCCAGGAATTGAGAAAAGAAGGAATGGTGGAAGGGCTTATTAGTATTTATAATCCTCCCTTGTCCATACTTAGTCTATTAGATTATATTTTCCTAAATTAGGAGTTATTAATTAATATTGAGTCCATTAGTACCATTGGGTCCACTTGGGATATTGGTGCAATCATTACTAGTCACCTGAGTGTGGAGAATACATATAGAGGTTAACTGCAACTGACTTCATGTTCATGCATCAGTTTATGTGCCTCTAAGATCAATCCCTACAATTTAGAAGCCACTGGGAGTGCCACCATCAACCTCCTTAAGTTGTTGATAGTTGGTAACTATTTAAGCTAAGTTATGCTCCAGTTACGTTCAATTAGATGTCCTCCAGTTCAGTTAGCACCAATCTTGCATGGATGCATGTGGGTAGGCGCATATTCTCACCTACTTCTCACCTACCTCATCAGTTTAGTTGGTTTAACTAATTGAGAGACTGAATTAGACATATGGAGTTAGACTAGTGAACTCTGATAGTGATTTAGAAACCTCTAGTTATCCATTCAGTCAGATTGAGTTGGTAGATTCAAATCATATCCACATAATTGGAATTTTCATTTATGTAATTTTGTTGTATACTATTGGAATGAATGGAGTTTATACTATAATTATACTGAGCAATTCTTATCTATTTTTAGTGAAATTTGTCTTGCTGAGTGTGCATTATTCATTCCATTACACTGCATAATAATTCAAAAATTCAATTTCACTCATTGCTTGAAGATCAATGGCTTAATAAGTTAATAGGGTATCAGAGCCTACCCAGGAAAGAAGCAAGTCTGTCCAATCTCCATTGTACACCAAAAGCATCTGGGTTTCCACATAAGTCCCCCAAAGTGTGCATTTCCAACTTTGGATTCATTCAAAGAATATCTATGGGTGTGATGGACCCTGAGAAAGTGTACATGTTGATATGGAAGTCTTGATTCTAACATAGTGCAATTTTTTTTTGGTTTTGAAGTGATATTTTGCAGGTAAACTTCATATGTATTCAAGATTATCAGTTCCTCTTCTTACTCCATTCACAAGATATTCAAAATGGAAATTGAAGATGATTTCATCTCTAAAGAGACAAGGTATCTATTGGACTTGGTAAAGAGTCTTATGAATATGAGAATGTGTGGCTAAATGATGGTGATAGATCTTTTGGAACAATATCTCTGGCCTTTTCTCCAAGCTTGTGCTACCTTATTGATTCTGTTGAATACCCAAAGGATCTCTGAATAGAATTGGATAGAACCTTTGGCAAGCACAATGAGGATCATTATAGCACTTTGGAGAGCACCCCCATCACCACAAGAGTTATTTATTCAAAATTCTTGGCCTCTAATCTCTTTGATGAATTTGTTCAATATGAAGAAGAAGCAAAATATTCCACATAGTCAATCCGAATTGAAGAAAGTCTCCTTGGAGTGACTCCTTCTACTGCTACTCCAAAAGTTTATGAGATATTTGATATCTCATCTTCTCATATGACTGATCCAGAAGAATACATTCAAATCTATGTTAATGAATAAAAAATCTCCTTCCATTCTATGCAAAAATTCTCAAATGATTCTTCTATTTTAAATTGTGTGCATACTTTACCAGTGATTTCTTCAGAAAATGAAGAGGAATTATATTTCTCTCTCTCTAATATTGTTGCTGGTGTGCAAAAAAGTAATACTTTGGATTTTTTGCAAATAATATCAGATTATAGGAGTGATCCATTCACTCGCATTTATCTAGTGCTTCCATCAAATTCTTACATGATTGGATGCACCAATACGCAGAGTTTTGTTTAAGAAGGAGAAAATTGTGCACCTACCATCTCAGTGGAGCACTTGGAACCATTGTTCCACACTCTTGGATATGATATGAAATTATTTGGATATGATATGATCTTATTTGGTTCAAGTTTTAAGTTTCAAGAGCCTCCAATAGTACTTGTAGCTGTTCTCATCAATTTTGGTGTGAAAAAACAAGTACCAAAAGTCTCTTTCAAAATTGTTGTTGGGGATTTGATGTCATTTTTCTCTCATGTGTTTGATGATATTATATTTTGTGAATATTTGTATATTTTGGAAATAATATCAGTTTTTAGGATTGATCCATTCACTCTCATTGATATTGAGATTCCAGGAAATTCCTACATGATTGAAT
Source organism: Pseudotsuga menziesii (assembly GCA_001517045.1). NCBI lineage: Eukaryota > Viridiplantae > Streptophyta > Pinopsida > Pinales > Pinaceae > Pseudotsuga > Pseudotsuga menziesii. The sequence continues at coordinate 32,578 of LPNX010341368.1, forward strand.
GCACCAATATTCAAAGTTTTGTAGAAGGAGACAATTGTGCATCTACCATCTCGGTGGAGCACACTCTTGGATCTGAGATGAAATTATTTGGATATGATATGATATTATTTGGATCTCATGTGATCTTATTTTGTTTGATTTTTAAATTTCAATATCTTCCAGTCATGCTTGTAGTTGTTCTCATCAATTTTGGTGTGAAAAATCAAGTACTGCAAGTCACTTTCAAACTTGTTGTTGGGATTTGATGTTAGTTTTCTCTTATGATTTTTCTAATATTATATTGTGTGTATCATTGGTTATTTTTTAATCTATATCATATTATGTATCTCAATCATTTTCTCTCCATAGTCCCAGGGATTCTATACCTATATATTCCATCACATGCTCATCTCCTCACAAAACTAGTAAAGATGGAGACATTCTGCATTCACCTGGACACTTGCTCCTAACACTTGGAGCTGATTCTACCTAACATGATTTGATGTTCAAGGCTGCCATATATTAGTTTCTTTGTTTTTCCTCACATGGTTCGAATTCTCAATCACTTTTTATCTCTCATCAGTTGATCTCAGTTGCTCTACATGGGTCAAGTTTTTATCTTGCAACTGTCTATGTTCTTGATTCAATTGAGCATAATATTCTTCTTCCAAAGAGGAAAATACCTCTAGAAATAAACATTTAATTTGGAGAGATTCACATGCACAGTCTTAGGATGCTGATGCATAGAAGAACCAAGATATTACATTTGATGTAGCATAGTGCTCCAAATTGCAGCAAAATTTTTATAAGTTTTTAGCTTGTTTTCCTATTCCTACTTATCTTGAGGGGGGGGGTTTCCCATGAGGTTTTCTCTTATTTCCTCGGTTTATTAAGAAACATTTTTTAATTCTTTTAGATTGTAATTGTCACATACCCCAATTTGCAAAACAATTTTATGTTATCGAGGAACATTATGTTATATTTTATGTTAAAGTTTGTAATTAATGACCAAGTGGGGTCAAGAATAATTTAATGTATTGTAGAATATTTTATTAATAAATAAATAAAAGATGAGACACCAACTTAGGGAAGCTATTAAATGATTGTTTACTGGTCACTTGGTGGAGGAGACTGGGTTGAGAGCATATGGACAAGTGGCAGCATCCTCAAACTACTTCTAGCTTTTGCAGGTGGCAACTTACCTATTTTTGTGGTCATGATTCCCCAAGAAAGTGGAACAGGAGAAGGTAGCTCATTAAGTAAAAACTGACCCAAAAGACCTAGGAATGATAATAAAACTTCCCATTGAAGATAGTTGAGGCTGCTCATTCTATATTTGTGAGCATTCTGAGTGAATGAAGTGCACATGTGAATTCGATGGAGGTGACTAGTTGAAGTAAGTTTGAGGGGATAAGTGATAAAGACTGAACTTATGCAGCTATTCTAAGCCAAAGTTCTTACTACTGTAAGCAGGACTGAGTTACTACTGAACATTCAGCGGAGTTTCAGAGGATCTCAAAGACTACATCTCTCACCCAGTACTCTACCAGGAGGATCAGGAGACAAGCTCGGGGGTATTGAGGACTGATGTTCATCTCTTGTCTAGGAGTTGGTTTGGTGGGACAACCTCCTCAAGCTATTGTAACCTCATCTATTTGACAGGTTCTACTTGTTTAAGTTCAGTTATTATTTTATTTTAGATGAAGAAGCCAGAGAAACCACAGTATTGGGTTGACAAAGTCGACGTTTTGAATCCATATCAGGAATCATCATCGGGACTTAATTTGTCAAGATCGGAGAGTGTGAAGACCAAGTTATTAATAGTTGAGAGGTGGAGGAAAATTTCAAGAGAAACGTGTGTAGTCAATGAATACTATTAGGGTTCTAGGTTTCTCTGGCTTCTTCATCTAAAACCTACCACCACAGAAACTTAGCAACATATATTATTTTATTTATTGCATCAGAAAAGTTTGAGAGTTTTTGTATTATTACTGCTAAGGATGATTAGGAAAAGTCATTATGTTGTGGAAGTTAGTAACTAGTTAGATTAGGGTAAACCAGTGAAAATTTTCTGAGTAAATTGATAAGATGGGAAAATTACCTAAACTATATTTTTCCATGCCTTTTTCAAGGCAATACTCTAGTACAACAATTATATTTATTTCAAATAAGTAGATTTAGTAAAATTTGAATGCATATGCTAATGATTACTTTCTAAAAGATCTGTGTAAATTATTTACAGAACTTAGCTACATTTGTAATATCTACTCAAACTATTTAGATTAACTAATTAAAGATAAAAGAATAAGTTTAAGATAATATATACTATTAAGTAAAATATTTTACTCAGTAAAAACTAGTAAAGCTATCATAATTATAAATCTAGTAAGCATACCTAAACAAGTAATATAGGAACAATAAAATATTTAAATTAGGTTTAACTTAGTAAACAGTATTTTAGCTTATCTAATTACCTAGTTAGTCATTCATGAGAATTTATAACCAGGTTTATTGAAAACAAAAGTACTAACGCTATAAACCATTATAAATAATTAGGGTTTACAAAAGATCTACACTTTCACACTAGAAATAAATTCAAAATTATAAATATTAAAACCTAGCAAGGATTATTCCAGAAGATTTCAAGAAAGAAATATAATTCCTTTTGCAATATCAATCTCAATCCTATTTCCAAAATTTAGTATAGTATTTTTTTCTATTTGCTATTAAAATAATTCTTAACCAAAGATTATTAATTCATAATCTTTTGAATAAGAAATAATGATTTCTTACTTATCAAATCAACCCTAAACATCGAAAAAAAAATTGAATTATTATAAGAATAACTAATATACAAACTGATACATAAATATAAACCAAACAATGATACTATAAATTTCAACTGTAAGCTGTAGAAAAACTTCTTAAGTATTTTAAAAGCAATTTAAACAAACATAGTTAGGCCTGCGGTCTTTTTCATTTAACTGCCAAGGCTTAAAAGCCTCTTTGAAAAACTATTTCTCAAGTTTTACAGAAGTCACAAAATTTTAATTTAAAACATCTATCTATTCACGGCTGCGAGAACCCTTCTCAAATCGAGAGTCGTTTTAAGCACAGCAATAAAATATTCTCTTAAAAATCCTTATAAATCTGCATTTTAACAACTCTTTGGCTTGACAGTAAAAGTCATGGCTTGAAGCCAGTTTACAAAAAAAAAAATTTATAAGTTCATTATGGCTGAAAAGCTTGAAACCACTTCCTCAAGTCTTGGCTGAGAGAGCCCAAGTTCCTCTTTACAAATAACCAATATGGTTTTAAAAACATAAATTAAAAAGAACAATCAAAGCCACTAAAGAACACGGTAGAACCGACAATCCACAAAACACTGCAGTGCCTTAAAAATCCACCATACATCTTGTGCGGGAGAAAACCCCAGGTGAAACCGAGGCTTACCGGTTTTGAAGCCTCCTGGAAAGTTGTGTTGATGAAGCTTATAGTACTTCAAGCCACCAAGAAGAGCTTGCGAAAACAAAAACCAAAATAAAAGAGAGGTTAAGACATGGTTCCATCAAAATTTAAATTTAATTGTATACTCATTCAAACAAGTCAAAAAAAAATTGTATTGCTTAGCTTAGTCTCATTCGGGAGCACCGCAAATAGGTTTGGAGCCTCGTCAAAGAGTTTATTTTTACTGTTGTAGTGGTCAAGAGAAAACCCCAAGCCACGATATGGTAAGATTAAAACCACAAGGAGAAAACAAGAAAATAAAACCAGATCCAACTCTTTCCTTTAGAAATTCTTTCACACATTGTGCATATTAAGCAAACCCCCATAGTCATTTAAGATGACGATGAAACCAATCCCAAGGTTCAAAACCTCACTGACAGTCAACAATACCTCTAGACAACAGCAAGTTATCTACTCTCGCCTTCTGCACAAGCTCACAAGGGTATGAAGGTCTGTGTGTATATTTCTTTGGAGGTTAGATAGCGACCATGGCAGCCACGAGCTCCCATCTCGACCACGCCTCAACCAAAGAAACCCAATACCAACGCAATGTTAGGATTTGGACAAGATTTTAAGTTATTACAAATTCAACAAACCTAATTCCTCAATTATCAACCACGTGTCCCCTAAATATTTTCGCAATCATGGGTTTTGAACTATAGTCAAAATCCTGATTCTAATCTGCATAAATCATTGGAGCTGTAAAGTAAAAACCTTGTCATTAGTGCATATTAACAATAATTTTATTTTCCTTATTTTTTGATTTCCTAGTTTTAACCATAAGATAATAAAAACAGTTTTAAACTTGCTCTTTCTACTAGACAAGTTGGAATAATAATATTTTAACTAAGCTCTTCATAGTATTAAAACAAATGTCTACACTTATATAGTAGTAAGACATCATTGATAGGGGTAATTTAATCCTCCCTAGAAGTACCTAACATCAAATTCTTGGATTTTTGGAAAGTGATCATTTTACAATAGAGTTTTATGTATAGTTTAGCTATAGCATAAGCAGTTATAAGTTTTCCTCTAAACACCTCGATGATAATAATACTTTTTAGAAATTACAATATAAAACCATTGTAAATTGAAATTTCATATAAACTAGTTTATATAATAGGGAATTAGGTAAAATACATGTTCAGAAGGTTTACTAACGGAGAGTTTTTAAAGATTTATAAGAACTCAGATAAATATGAACAATACCATAGTTCAACCTCTGCACAACAATGTGTAGTTAGGGTTACAAGTACATGCAACATATATTCCCTTTTATAAAAACATTAGGTCCTTATTTTCTTATGGAAAGAAGTAGAATTGTTCTTAAACATTTTCAAATTGAAACGTATAAGCATATAGTTGAAAAATACAAGAAGGAAGAATTAATTGGATCCCATATTGGTGGTAAACTTAACTGCACATAACCCATCCTTTCACAGTTTTGTTTTACCATATTTATGCAATTTGATAACATTAGCAATACCCAGTATTACCTCTTATAGGGTCAAGCTGCAAACAAACAATTTATTTACTAGCATTTTATCCTATGCTAGTGGAGTATCATTCTTGATCTAGAATTTTTACTGGAACAAATGCTTACCTGTTTAGAACCTGTAAAAGAACCATCATTCCACTATGTTAGTTGTAAGCTAAGTAAGCCCCGATCTCATCTAAGATTATTTCCTACTTGACAAAAGAAGACAATAACACACTTAGCATCGGATTAAGATGCAATATTATTTTCTCACCTTCTGAATAACAATAAACTGTTGTGTTTAAGATTCCTAACAAATTACTTTAAGATAAACTAATAATTTATACAAAATCAAAGAAAATAAATGCTATATGTTATTTATAACTGTTTGAGTATCCACTAACAGTTAATGGTTCATTGGCAATAACAACCTTGACATTTTATGTTACATGAAAATTTTAAATTTTTACGAATATTTGGGCTATTACAGTAATGGGTGACTTTTTTCCTTGCTTCCAGGGCCCACATTTTTCCAAGTTATGATTAAGGGGGGTGTTAGGATTTATAATCCTCCCTTGTCCATAGTTTATCTATTAGATTATATTTTACTAACTTAGGAGTCATTATTTACTATTGGGTCCACTAGTACAATCGGTTCCACTTGGTATATTGGTGCCACCAATACCAGTCACTAGAGTGTGGGGAAAACATATAGAGGTTAAATGCAACCAATTTCATGTTAATGCATCAGTTTATGTGCCTCTGAGACCAATCCATACAATTTAGGAGCCATTGGGAGCTCCACCACCAACCTCCTTCAATTGTTGGTAGTTGGTAACTAGTTAAGCTAAGTTATGCTCCAGTTACATTTAGTTAGATGTCCTCCAATTCAGTTAGTGCCAGTCTGGCATGGATGCATGTGGGTAGATTCCTATTCTCACCTACTTCTCACCTACCTCATCATTTTAATTGTTTTAACTAATTGAGAGACTGAATTAGACATCTAGAGTTAGACTAGTGACCTCTGATAGTGATTTAGGCACTTCTAGTTAGCCATGCAGTCAGATTGAGTTGGTAGATTCAAATCATATCCACATGATTCAAATTATCCTTTATTTAACACTGTTGTATACTGTTGTAATTAATGAAGTTTAAATTGTAATTATACTGATAAATTCTTAGATGTTTTCAGTAAAATTTGTCGTGTTAAGTGTGTATTATTCATTCATTACACTACATAATAATTCAACAATTCAATTGCACTCATTTCTTTAATATCAATGGAAAAATAATTTAACAAGGCTTCCTCCTATCAAGGCCTCCAATGGTGCATGCATTGGTTGTGTGGTGGGAAAACATCCAGAGCGTAGCTATGAGAAAGGGAAAGAAAGGAGATCTAATCAAGTTCTTGGCTTAGTGCATTCAGGTCTTATTGGGCCTCTTCCCACGACCTCTTATGGAGGATGAAGGTATGTGTTGACCTTTATAGATGATTTCTCAAGGTTTTGTTGGGTTTACTTTCTCAAACTGAAATCTGAATTCTTTGAGACTCTTAAGGTTTGGAAATCCTTGGTTGAGAATCAATTTGGGAACAAGATCAAAATCCTTCAAATGGATAATGGTAAATAGTATGTGAATAATATATTTCATAACCTCTATGAATAATGTGGCATCCAAATGCAGCATTCGGTCCCCTACACACCACAAAAAAATGGTGTGGCAAAGAGGAAGAACATGGCGTTGAAGGAGATGGCAACTTGTATGATTAAAACCAAGTATTTGAGTCTTAAGATATGGTCTGAAGAGATTAAATGTGCATACATTCAAAAAATGTCTCTTCACAAATCAGTACATTGCAAAAAAATATATGAGTCTTGGTTTGGTCATAAGCCAAATATTTCACATTTCAGGATTTTTGGCTCGAGGGTTTTGGCTAGAATTCCTCCATAAAAGAGAAAAGCTCTGCAGCCACAAAGAAAGTAGTCCATCATGGTGGTATATGGTGAATATACAAATGGATACAATATATTTTATCCCTAAACTCAAAATACTTTCTAGGAAATAACTGTGAAATTTGAAGAAGAGTCATTCCAGATCTCGAACTAGCACCAGGGGAATGCTCATCCCCTCCACTACAAGATGATGTAAGTGATGATTTTTTTTCTGATATTTATGGTATTTATGATTATGATATCGATGAATATTATGATTATGTTCATGTCTCACCCATTCATCCCAAATGGGATGAGAAAACCATAGAAGCTGCTAGGGATTTAGCTGGCAATCCACTAGATCCTAGGAAGACTAGATCACACTTGAACACTGCTTAATTTGAAAATGAAGTTGTTCTTTCTGAGAAATGATTCATGATGGTTGGATATTATCCTCATGCATATAAGGAATTATCTCATGACCCAATATTGCAAAAATCCATGCAAGAAGAGTTCAACTCTCTACAGGAAAATGAGACTTGGGAATTGGTTCCCTTTCCCTCCAAGAGGAAGCTAGTGCAATGCAAATGGGTTTATAGGACCAAATTTGTTGCTGATGGGTCCAATATAAATTATAATTACATTTTTTTTTCCAAATTCTTATCTCAAGTCCAAGTAGTGGACTATATAGATACATTTGCATCGGTTGCAAAGATGGACTCTATCATGCTAGTTTTAGCCCGTGCTGCAAGCAAGCACTGGGAGGTTCACCACATGGATGTCAAAAGTGAATTTATCCATGGTGATATATAGGAAGAGATATATATGTAGAAACTTGAATATTTACAAGAGGATCCTTCTCTTGTATGCAGGTTAAAGAAGTCACTCTATGGCCTCAAGCAAGCCCCAAGGGCTTGGTATGCCAAGATGGACAATTTTCTGCTATCACTTGGCTTTGAAAGATGGAAATATTATCCTAATGTTTATTTGAAAAATTTTGGTGATTTATTGCAGGTAATTGTACTCTATATTGATGAAACTTTGATTACAGGTAGCTGCATCAAAGAAATTGGGTCAATCAAAGCCTCTTTGCACAGTGAATTTTCAATGACTGATCTTGGATTGTTGAAGCAATTTCTTGGTTTGTAAAATTGAGGAATATGAAAGAGGAATAAAGGTCAGAAAAAAAATGTATTATTTAGACCTGTTAATTAAGTTTAATATGGCTGAATTTAAGGCATCCAAGTTCCCATTCCTTTCTGGTATCAAACTAGGTGAAGTTGGTGACTCTCCATTGGTGGACAACTCGTTGTATAGACAGCTAGTCGGGAGTTTGTTGTGTATTACTCATTATCAAAATTATTTAGCATATGTTGTAGGTGTTGTATATAGATATATTCAGCAGACTCATGAGATCCATTAGAAGGAATCCAAGAGTATACTTCACTATGTGCAAGGAACCAAACATTTTGGGGTGCACTATGTTGTTGATTCTCCACTAGAACTACTGGGATTTTCTAATTCTAATTGGGATGGTGATCCAAATGATAGGAATTCCACTTCAGGTTATGTATTCATGATATCACAAGGTCCCATATTATTTTCAAGCAAGAAATAATGCAATATATCCCATTCTTCAGCAGAGGTTGAGTACAGAGGAGCAGTGAACGCAGTTATACAATGTGTGTGGTTTCAAGGTATTCTTCAGGAACTTGGAGTTGCATTTGATTCACCCATAGTAATTTGGTGTGATAATCAAAGTGAAATGAATATTTCCATAGATTGAGTGTAGAAACATAGGACCAAACACCTTAATATACACATGCACTACATATGTCTCTGTTGCAGCTGCAGCTGTTTTCCCCAAATTTTTCAAATTTTGGACCCCCTCATATTTTTAATGCTACCTTGAATCGTTTGGATCTGTGAACTGTTTTGGTCATGTTTTAATTTCGGACTATTTTAAGGTTAACTCTCTTCCTATTTTCAAAAAAATTGCTTATTGTTGTGGGTCGCGGATTTTAGATTTTGTTTTTGTTACCCTTCGAGCTGCGATGTCCTCTTGGGAACCTATTTCCCATGCTAGCCACCGTTTCGGAGGTCATTTGAACAACTTATCAGCACCATATTTCCTTAGGTAGACTCCATTGCGGAAATCCAATGATGATCTTAACTTCTCTATTGTCGCGTCATCTTGTTGACTTCTTCACATTATCGGAGGCTGTAGTTTGTTTACCTTCTGCAATCGTGGCTCCCAAACAAACTAGATATCCGACATACAACTGCTCCGCCCGCCGATGCTTTTTCGGGTCTTCATCGTTTTGTGTTGGACCGGAGGCCTTAGTATTTCCTCCTCCGCCCTTGCGGGTGTATAGTGCACTGAGTGTCTGATGTCAATGTCCTTCCGCTCGCTGATTGGAACTTTTTCACTTAGAGTTTGAGTGTAGCTTTTTCGACTCTGATAAGTTTAATAATCTTGCGAAACTCGTTGCCTATTGGGGATCTGATGATACGGCTGTGAGTGAGACTACCTGCCTGATGTTTTAGTATTTTAAGCCACTGAGAAGTTTTTCTCTACCCGTCGCTTTTGTAAGTTTTAAATCCCTGCATGGGTAATAGTGGTTCTGGGGCTTGTTAAGGTTTTCATGATAGTATAGGGCCTTTTTGATGACCATTCATTTTGTTGATGCAGTTTGGTTTTATTGAAAAATGTGGTCCTGATTAATGATACATGTTGTTTAATTACAGGTGGACTCAAGAGTCTGTTTAGACTACTGCGGTGCGAAGGCATAGTTGGGAGACAAGTGGCAGAAGGGAGATGGGTAGTGTTGTCAAAGGTCGAACCGAAACTGGAAGGATCCAAAGGAGAGCAAGAAAAAGAGAAGGAAGAATCAATGGCAACAAAAGCCAAGACCTGAAAAGATCTGCCAGTTACCAAGCAGATCATGAGTATGCACGGAAAAGATAAAATGGGGATATTAAACTTTTTGGGGGACCGAAAGGTTACACATTTGGGGGCAGTTCAAGTGGTTAGCTGATTTGGTTTAAATATAGGAAAGTTAGAACTTACAGGGGCTTTTTCCCTAGAAAAAATTGTGAACTATTGTTTGTAAGAGGAACTATTTCATTTTACAACCAGAAATTGCAAATTTTGCATGTTGGAGAAGGTGCTATGTGGAATGTCTCAATGTGATTAAATGAGCGATGTTGAATGGGAACTATTTCGTTTTCGACTGTGTTTCATTAGCTGTGAAAGCGTTCTAACTTTCTGAATGTATGTTCTTTCCTGAATGTTCTTTAGTATATTCTGTGATGTTTTCGACTATGAGCAATGGGATTTTTTTTAACTATTGATGAGCTATCTTATCATGTATACTTTTATTCATGTTTATATGTTTGGTTATAAGAACAACTATCTGTGATTTACCATAACACGTGGACAGTATTGCATTACTCATGAATTAATATCTAGCTCTTTAAATATAGCCTAGTTAGTATTTATTTTCTTGCAATATGTGTGATTTAGATGCCTGGGGATTTAAGACCAGAGGTAAGAACCTACACATCACATTGTGAATACTCCTTGCATTTTTTATTACTTTTCATGTTAGGTAGGCACTCGCATATGATATTTTAAGTCAAAAATACAAAAATAAACACGGTGGATCGGGCCACAACCGGTAAAACCTTTATTTTTGTTACTTGACCTACGGTAGCCGGACCACAAACCGGATAGATTCCCTACACCAAACAGTCACGGGATAATTGGGAACGTTGACTGGGGAGAATCCCTTGCTGTTTCCACCTGCAAATTTCTAGGCCTCAACAGTTTTCTGGCACTAAAAGGAGGGCCGCCAGTGCATGGTTGGCCGAGGAAACCCATTTTCCTGAGACTATTCCACCGGTAACAGTTCAGAAAGCAGTGTGTTTCATAATCCAATTCCGGAAGAAGGGAGTAGAGAACATTTGTATTCTGTCGACAACAAATTTATTAATGACCTGAGAAGACACACCAGGGAATACATGAAGAAGATTGGAGGATTGTCGATTATCCCTAAATTTCCCAGAAGAGAATATAAAAGGAAAGATCGTCCTATATTGGAAGACTCAATGCTGGTTGGGGATTGGGAAGAACTTGTAGAAACAGCCTTACAGGAAGTTGTACTGCCTTTGAATCAAGTAGTCCTGGATACTCCTCATAGTTCTCTTGTTCACACTCCTATTCGCTCACCCCATCACTCTCCACCCAAACTCATGGCAAGCGTAAATGCAAATCAACCACCCAACCCATCGAATCCACCACCTGCCTGGAAAGCCAGATCACCTTTAAACCTAACACCTCCGTTGCATGATTTACTTGAATCTTTTGAAAAGATGTTGCCCAAATTCAACCCAAATGAGAAGATACTAGTAGACGACCACTTGCAAAGTTTCTATTTGGCGATAGAAGGGTAAAGGGCTAGGGAGTATGAGGATGTAGTTTGCAGACTTTTCCCGCACACCCTTAAAGGAGCTTCCACATCGTGGTACTTTGGTTTTCCTGCAAATTCTATCCTTGATTGGGATACCTTTGAGAGGATGTTTAGAAGTAAATATGCAACCCAAAAAACTCATGCAGCTCTCATGAAAGGAATATGCACCTTCAAGAAAGAAAGAAAAGAGAAGGTGCATAGTTTTACCCAAAGATTTGCAGCATATCTTAAGAATTTTTCTGAAGCTGACAAACCTTCGGAAAAAGTTCTGATTGAATACTATACCGTGGCTTTAGGACCCGAGTTGTCCATGTTTGCCAAGATGAAGGCGAAGCTTAATCTGGTGGAAACCTATGAGGAGGCAAAGAAAGTAGAGGCTAAAAGGGAAAGTATCGAATATTATCTCGAATGAACAGGAGAAAAAAATGTGAGAAGGAAAACTTGGTTGTTTACTAAGCCAAAGGAGGAGCAATCACCAGATTTTGAAGGTATGGCAAAAATGATGCAGAAGCTTTCTAACAGAATCATAGACTTGGAAAAGGAAAAGGAAGCTTAAAAGTTATACAAGCCCTATTACAAGAAACGGGAGGATAACAATCAATCCCAACCACCTCCGCACAATTCGGCATCTATGAATTTAATAGAGGTAGGAATGGACAATTTTTGCACTTTCCACCAACAACCTCACTCTGAAAAGAATTGTCGTCAATGGATAAACTCAATGAATTTGGTGATGAATCAGCTGTTGAATTCTAAATTAACAGAAGATGAAGATGAAGAAAGAAAAGACAGTAATACATCAACGAAAGAACAAGAGGATGAGACCATGGTTCTGTGGGACTCTGTCTCATTATTTGATGCCGAGGAAGAAAGGAATTTGGGATATGAGGATGTCATGGAAACGAATGTAACAACAAGAAGCCAAGGGTTGGCTAAATAAAACAGTCTCATGCTCCCAAAGATTAAAAGGCTTCAGAGGAATGTTAAGAAATTTCAGAATAACTCCTTAGCTAATGAAGTTCTGAAATTTACCATCACAAGCCAAGATCCTAGATAGACTAACGGGTTCACCAAGCCCAATGAAGGGAAAATCAATAATGGTAAACCAAATCCCACCGAACCCAAGATGGAATATGACATTGTGGAGGATATAAAGAAGGTAAAGGCGAATATCTCTTTATTTGAAATGTGTAAGGTGCCGCAGCAGAAAGAAAAGATTTGGAAAGTGCTTGAAGCATCAGAGGAAGGGCTGCCCTCCGACAATCAACCCAAGGAGGAAAAAATTGGAGAAGCAAGCGTAGGAGTTAAGTCTAAAAGAAAGAATCCACCGTTTCTCCTCATTTTTGAAATCTTTAACCACAACGTACATAATTGCTTGGTATACTCAAGGGCATCGGTTAACGTTATGCCACTGTCAGTCTGCAAAAGGATAAACGGGTAGCCTAAACCATCCACCTGGAGGGTTGTTCAGTTGGATAGAATGAATGTGAAGGTAATGGGGGAGATGAAGGATGTTCTAGCCTGCTTATCTTCGAATGATAAGTTGTTTCAAGTTATTGATATTGTGGTGGATGACATACCAAACGCTTATGGGCTTGTTCTTAGCAGAGACTGGTCGGCAAAGCTAAACAGATATTTTGCCTCGGACTGGACGCATCTGTGGCTGCCGTATAAAGGAATCCCGAATCAAATCAAAATTCTGAGGGAGCCCCATATGAAATACAACGTTACTTAGTTTGAGAAAAAAAAAAGAACCAGTGGATTCTATTTTGGGAAATTACTTTATCAAGTTAGAACCAGGAAATTACCAAGTAGAAGAAGCCAACAACACATCAGACGCTCAGCCTGATCTCCTTCAGTTTTCACAGGATGATGAAATCGATTGTAAAATAGTAAACTTAGCAGTAGAAGTAGATTCCCGTACTGTAGTTAGCAATTTCTGGACACTTTTTTTTTATGGATCTAAAGTGTTAGAAGGGTCAGGAGTTGGTTGTGTCCTGATAGACCCCAAGAAGAACAAACATTTTCTTTCATGTAGGTTAGAGTTTGAATGTACAAATAACACAGCTGAGTATGAAGCGTTGGTTCAAGGTTTAAGGAAAGCAATCGAATTAAAGGCAAATAATCTAAATTTTTTTGGAGATTCTGAAATAATTGTAAAACAAATTTGGAATCAAATACATTGTATTTCTCCTCACTTAAAAGCTTATCAAAAGGAGGTATGGGATTTACTCAAATGTTTTAACGCATTTAATATTATATCAATTCCAAGACTTAAGAATACAGCAGCTAACTTATTGGCCACATCAGCTGCTAGGCTTGTGCCTACTAATAATCGGTGCTCCGTTGAATTGCTTTTCAGGCCCTTGGTTCCAAATATGATTACCAACCTATGATTGTTTGACGACGATCAGCAGATTATAGAATGCTTAACAAATGACGAGGTATTTAAAGGGGTGATTATCGATGATGAAGAACATCAGGCCGAGTTGAAATTTGATAATTTCATCCCTAAAGGAGTCAGAACCTTAGAACGAATGTTTGATTTAAATGAAAAATTTAGAATACCAGCAAATGTGAAGACTCACAGGTCATCTCTACAGTTCGAATTGATAAATTTAGGGACTGAGACAAAGCCCAAATATGTGAATCTTGGAAAATGTTGTTCACTAGCAGAAAGAGATAAGTTCATCGGTCTTTTTAATCAATATAAAGATGTTTTCACCTGGAGATACGAAGATCTGAAGACATATGACACCAGTATCATCCAGCATGTTATCCCCATCAAATCTGGAGTCAAACCTTATTAGCAACCGTTAAGGAAAATGCACCCAAAATTGGAGCCTCTAATCCAGAGTGAAGTTAAGAAATTATTGGATGCTAGAGTCATTTTTAAGGTCAGACACTCTGAATGGGTCTCAAATCTGGTACCAGTGAGAAAAAAATCTGGATAAATCAGGCTATGTGTGGATTTCAAAAATTTAAATCGTGCTTCAGATAAGGACAATTATCCTGTTCCACCCAAGGAGCAACTAATACAAATGGTCTCAGGTTCTGAACTATTTTCTTTATTAGACGGATTCTCAGGCTACAATCAAGTATTAGTAGCCAAAGAAGATAGATTGAAGACAACATTCAGGACCAGATGGGGAACTTTCGCTTACTGAAGAATTCCCTTTGGGCTTATAAACTCTGGAGCTACGTTCCAAAGGGCTATGGACATATCTTTTTGCAGTTTGATTGGCTGCAGTTCTATAGTGTACCTTGATGACATCATGATATTTTAAAAGAGGAGAGAAGAACATGCGTTTCATCTAAAGCAGATTTTTGAACGCTGCCAAAAATATGGTATCTCACTCAACCCCAAAAAGTGTATGTTTTCTGTTATAGAGGGTAAGTTGCTGGGTCATGTAGTTTCAAAGAAGGGAATCTCCATAGACCCAGAAAGGATCAAAGCCATTGAACAAATCCCCATGCCCCATATTAAAAAAGGAATGCAATCATTTATGGGGACAATAAACTTCGTGCGCAGGTTTGTGCCAGATTTCGCTCAAATTGTTAAACCTTTGCAACAAATGGTCAAGCAAAGTGTACAATTCAAGTGGACTGAGGTTGAGAAGAACGCATTCAGCAAGATTAAAACCGTTGTTGCGCATGCACCCTCCCTAAAAATCCCAGATTTTGATAAAGATTTTATTCTGTACACTTTCACATCTAATGATTCGCTAGCAGCTGTGCTTACTTAGAAGGAAGATGGGGAGGATGAATTCCCCATATCTTTTATGAGCACTGGTATGCAAGGGGCCGAATTAAATTACCCGGATATTGATAAACAAGCTTACGCAGTGTTTAAAGTAGTGAAACAATTCAGACCCTACATACTAAAAAATCGAACCAAGGTAATCGTCCCATACCCAGCTGTGAGGTATCTTTTTGTACAAAAGGAGTTAGGAGAAAGAAGGGGTAATTGGGTAATAGCTCTTCAGGAGTATGACCTCGAGTTCAAGCCAGCTTCTATAGTTAAAGGGAAAGGGTTGTGTAGACCAAATACTGAAAATGGAAACAATGAAGAACATGCCTGGGAAGATGAGGCTGAATTACATTTGATGGATGTATCTCCTCTATTCACAGCCCATGAATCTTGGTATCGAGATTTTGTGCATTACCTTCAGATAGGATCATTGCTAGAACATTGGAATTCTAAGCGAAGAAGAGTGTTGCGTCTTAAATCAGCCTCCTATCAAATTATTAAAGGAATATTATTCATAAAAAATTACGACAGAGTTCCTCTTAGATGCTTAGAAAAAGAAGATGTGAAGAAGGTAATGACAGATTTGCATGACGGGCCTGCTGGGGGACATTTTTTAGGAGATACTACAGCTCACAAAATTCTCACAGCCGGATCTTTTTGGCCCGTGCTTTTCAAATATGCACACGCCCATGTCAGGAAGTGCAACATTTGTCAAAGGTGTAGCAGAAGACAAGCTAAAGTAGCAGGGCCATTGAATCCTGTGATAATAATAGAACCCTTTGAAAAATGGGGGTTAGATATCATTGGGGAGATAAAGATGAATTCTTCCCTGCAACACAAGTATATTCTGACAGCAACTGACTACTTCACTCGCTCGTTCAAAGCCATCTCATTGCGCAAAATAAATGAGACTACAGTCATAGACTTCTTGCAAGACCATATTATGACTAGGTTTGGAGTTCCAGTTTCTTTAGTTTTTTATAATGCTACTTACTTTTCCTCAATAAGATTAACTGTTTTTGCTCATGAGAAAGGGATCAAGTTGCATTACTCTGCTAATTGCTATCCATAGGGAAATGGCTTAGCTGAATCTACAAACAAGAACCTAATTAGGATTTTAAAAAAGACGGTGATAGAAAATCAGAGGAGTTGGCACTCAGCTTTACCAAATGCCCTCTGGGCTGATAGAGTCACCCCCAAGTCTTTTATAGGAATGTCTCCGTATACCCTTGTGTATGGTAAAGAATCCATTCTACCCCCCAATATCATGTTACCCTCTTCCATAATATCCCAAGAATCTAGAGGATCGAAGAGTCTCGATCTAAAGCTAGAGAGCAATTTAAACAACAACAAGAGGTAATAAAGAGATGGTTTGATAAACACAAGGCTAGAACAAAATATTTTGAGGTGGGAGATTTGGTTCTCAAGTGGGACCACCCCCATGATGAGAAAGGAAAACACACAAAATTCTAGCAATTGTGGGTAGGTCCTCTCCATATTTCGGCAAAGCTTGGCCACTCAACTTATAAGTTGCAAGATTTATAAGGGTGGGAAGATAACTTACCCGTAAATGGTTTAGTTCTCAAACCTTATTTTTCCTGAGTTTTGTTTGTGTTCTTCTATCTTGTATATAAATAATCTGGCTTGGCCATTTTTCTTTTGAGTTGTGTGGTTCAGTTTTGTTTTAGTTTAAATTATACTGATTTCAATAAAGGAAGCAAAACCGCGGTTGCATGGAGAACATCATAATTTTGGAATACTTAAAGTTCTTGGTTATAAGACTGTGTACTACTGTTTATCTAAAATAATTTCTTCCATTTTAGCAGTTTTCCCAGGTGGCTATGTACACATTGAATTCCTGCTTAACCCCTGTGAAATAAACCAGAATCAAAGGGTCTGGAATACTATTTTGAGGCTCCATCCATGTCACATTTAAAATGTCCCAGGGAGTGACAGTAAAGGGCCCATGGAAAAGAGGCAAGGTAAACAGTATATTATATACAAATGATCCCATGCCAAGAAATGAATGCCAAAAGGCAGATAAGAGTCGAAAACTCCTATGAAAACATTATATATTAAAACAAATGCTGAACCATATAAGTACTAAATCGCTGAAAGTTCCTCTCCGTCCGTGAGTTGAAACGTGAATACACCTCTCACACAAAAGGACACTTGGGATAGAGGAGCCTAAATCAAAATTTAGAAAGAAAGGCATGCAAGAGGACTCATATGAAAAGGACAAAAGTCCAAAAGCATGAAAAGTGCTAAAATGGCATGGGAATGAGGAACAAATGAATATTTATGTTTACCATATGCTACAATCCTATGGTGTCCAATCTGGCAGCTACCTGAAGACAAAGGTAACAATGAAATTCATCTTTTGGCCTCAAAAGAGTTATCTTGACTTGAAAATCCTGGTTTCCACTCTCCCAAATCGGACTATCATCAATGATTAAAGGTACATACATTTTCCATTTGAGAAATCCAGATAGCTGGAAGAATTCAATAGGTTCGTTTGTTGTTTAACAGTCTGTCACTCAAGGAATAATCGTCCAGAGATCTAGGTTTACTAGGTAGTCATCAATTGTTGCAGCTGCAACTGTTTTCCCCAAATTTTTCAAATTTTGGACCCCCTCATGTTTTTAATGCTGCCTTGAATCGTTTGGATCCGTGAACTCTTTTGGTCATGTTTTAATTTTGGACTATTTTAAGGTTAACTCTCTTCTTGTTTTCAAAAAAATTGCTTATTGCTATGGGTCGCAGATTTTAGAGTTTGTTTTTGTTACCCTTCAAGCTGCGATGTCCTCTTGGGAACCTATTTCTCGTGCTAACCACCGTTTCGGAGGTCATTTGAACAACTTATCGGCACCATGTTTCCTTAGGTAGCCTCCATTGCGGAAATCCAACGATGATCTTAACTTCTCTATTGTTGTGTCATCTTGTTGAATTGTTCACATTATCAGAGGTTGTAGTCTGTTTACCTTCCGCAATCGCGGCTCCCAAACAAACTAGGTATCCGGCATACAACTGCTCCGTCTGCCAATGCTTTGTCGGGTCTTCATCGTTTTGTGTTGGATCGGAGGCCTTAGTCTTTCCTCCTCCGCCCTTGCGGGTGTATAGTGCACTGAGTGTCTGATTTTGATGTCCTTCTGCTCGCCAATTGGGACTTTTTCACTTAGAGTTTGAGTCTAGATTTTTCGACTCCGATAAGTTTAATAGTCTCACAGAACTCGTTACCTGTTGGGGATCCACTGATACGGCTATGAGTGAGACTACCCGCCCGATGTTTTAGTATTTTAAGCCACCGACAAGTTTTGCTCTACCCGTCGCTTTTGTAAGTTTTAAATCCCTGCATGGGTAATAATTGTTCTGGTGCTTGTTAAGGTTTTCATGATAGTATAGGGCCTTTTTGATGACCAGTCATTTTGTTGATGTAGTTTGGTTTTATTGAAAAATGTGGTCCCGATTAATGATACATGTTGTTTAATTATAGGTGGACTCAAGAGACTGTTCAGACTACCATGGCATGAAGGCATAGCTGGGAGACAAGTGGCATAAGGGAGCTGGGTAGTGTTGGCAAAGGTCAAACTGAAACCGGTAGGATCCCAAGGAGAGCAAGCAAAAGAGAAGGCAGAATCAATGGCGACAAAATCCCAGACATGGAAAGATCTGCCAGTTACCAAGCGAATCATGAGTACGCACAGAAAAGATAAAATGGGGATATTAAACATTTTGGGGGACCGAAAGGTTACACATTTGGGGGCAGCCCAAGTAGTTAGCTGATTTGGTTTAAATATAGGAAAGTTAGAACTTCCAGGGGATTTTTCCCTGGAAAAACTTGTGAACTATTGTTTGTAAGAGGAACTATTTTGTTTTACAACCAAAAATTGCAAATTTTGCCTGTTGGAGAAGGTGCTATGTGGAATGTCTCAATGTGATTAAATGAGCGATGTTGAATGGGAACTATTTCATTTTCTACTGTGTTTCATTAGCTGTGAGAGCATTCTAACTTTCTGAACCTATGTTCTTGCCTGAATGTTCTTTAGTATATTTTGTGATGTTTTCCACTATGAGTAATGGGATTTTTTTTAACTGTTGATGAGCTATCTTATCATGTATACTTTTATTCATGTTTATATGTTTGGTTATAAGAATAACTATCTGTGATTTTCCATAACATGTGGACAGTATTGCATTATTCATGAATTAATATCTAGCTCTCTAGAGATAGCCTAGTTAGTATTTATTTTCTTGCAATATGTGTGATTTAGATGCTTGGGAGTTTAAGACGAGAGGTAAGAACCTGCGCATCACATTGTGAATACTCCTTGCATTATTTATTACTTTGCATGTTAGGTAGGCACTCGCATATCATATTTTAAGTCAAAAATACAAAAATATACACGGTGGATCAAGCCGCAATCGATAAAACCTTTATTTTTGTTACTTGACCTATAGTAGTCGGACCGCAAACCGGACGGATTCCCTACACCAAACAATCACGGGATAATTGGGAACGTTGACTGGGGAGAATCCCTTGATATTGCTTCCTACGAATTTCCAGGCCTCAACAGTCTCTTGGTGCATGATCAAGTGATAGCCTTGCAATATTTCCCATCTATAGAGCAAACTGCTGACATTTTCACCAAGTGCTTCATAGAAAAGACACTCACCTATATGAGATCCCTTCTTGGAGTGTATGATTCATGGTGATGGATACCATTCACTTTCATATTTTTGGCTCCATGTCTATTTTTTAGGGGATGTTTTGTTCCCATGTGGTTTTCCTCCTTACCTTGTTTCTATGGACAAATAAAATTTTATGTTGTTTGAGGTGACTGGAGCCTTTGTTGCTAAGGCCTCCATGATATTTTTTCATAAGTTGTACTAAGTAAGGATTAATATGGGTTGTTAGTTTAATAATCCATCCTAGTCTGATTGACCCTTCCATTGTGGTCCACGAGATTAAAACTTATCCCACAGCTAAACCTGTCAGGCAGAAACTTAGGCAAGTCCATCCTCGAAAGGCCGCAGCTATTAAAGCTGAGATTGAGAAACTTCTAAAGGCTGTTTTTATTTATCATGTACCTCTGATGGAATGGGTATCGAATGTTGTCCCTGTCAATAAAAAGTAGGGCACCATTAGAGTCTGCATCGATCAGATTATCGACAACTGTGTTGGAAGTGTCATTTTTTCATTCATGGATGGCTTCTCTAGCTACAATCAGATTGATATATTGCCCTCTGATTAGCATAAAAAACCATTCATTTGCCCATGGGGAACCTTTGTGTATAAGAAGTTACCTTTCAGCTTGAAAAATGCTAGAGCCACGTTCCAGCGCACGATGTCCTATGTGTTTCACGACGTTAAACATATTGTTGAACCATACCTTGATGACCTCCCTTCTCATTCACAGCGATGGGAGGACCACCCTGGTCATCTTAGAGACATATTCCTGAGATGTTGTCATTATAATATACGGCTCAATCCACATAAATGTGTTTTTTCATTGAGACATGACGTTTACTTAGCTTTGTGGTATCCAAAGATGGCAACCAGATAGATCCTTTGAAGATTGCCACTATCATTAATCTACCAGCCCCAACCAACCTCCTTGAACTCCAAAGTTTGCAGGGTAAGGTAAACTTTCTCTACCGTTTCGTGTGCAATTTCACAGAGAAAATGCACGGTTATATGTGTCTCCTCAAGAAGAACACTCCATTCTTCTGGGATGACCAGGCCCAATGTGCCTTTGATAATATTAAGCATGCTTTGACTCATTCACCCATGATAAACCCCCCAGATTATTCAAAGGAATTTCTCTTGTATATTTCTACCTCCGCTACTACCATCGCCATGGTTTTAGTGCAGGACAATCTCCACGGTCAGGAGCATGTGATTTATTACACCAGTAACAATCTTATCGATTCTAAAACTCGTTATTCACATGTGGAGAAGTTAGCATTGGCCATGATCATTACTGTGCAAAATTTTTGTCACTTCTTTCTGCTCTGCACTACCACCGTATTGGCAAACTAAAACCAGATGTACTACATCCTGACTCGTTAGGTACTCAGGGGAAAGTATTCCCGTTGGATCATTATCCTCAAGGAGTTCGATCTGGAGTTTTCCAAGGCCATATCAAAGAAATCCTTGGTTTTTGTAGAGCTTATGTGTGATCTTCCCTGTGCTATAATGGAATCTGAGCCTAGTGATTCATTTCTGGATGAATTCCTGTTACTGATTAGCACTACTGATCCTTTGTATGAATATTTGTTGATTTATCTCCAAACCTAGCATTTTCAGCCGCATTTATCTCACGATGATCGTCGCCGTATCCATCACCATGTGAAGTACTATCTCATCTTGAATGATACCTTGTATAGACATGGAATTGACTCCATTCTTCAGCAATGCCTCACCCATGAGGAGGCTGAACACGTGTTGAATGATTGCCACTCTGGAGCATGTGGTGGTCATTTATCTAAGATGGCTATAGCCTAGAAAATCCTTTGCACTGGCTATTTCTGGCCTTCTGTCTTCAAAGAATGTCATGAGGCTATTAAGAAATGCCCACCTTGTCAACATTTTTATCATAAAAAGCGCACCCACCCTGCTCCGCTTCACCCCGTCATTACCGTTGGCCCATTCGACAAATGGGGGATTGATTTCATGCATTGTAAGCCTACCTCATCTAGTGGGCTTACATCATCATAGCCGTGGATTGTTTCACAAAATGGGCTGAGACCATGCCTACATATGCAGAAGATGGTAAGATTATCGCTCTCTTCTTGTTCAATCATATCATAGCTAGATTTGGAGTTCCACAATCCATTGTCACTGATCACGGATCTCATTTCCGTAATCAAATTATGGAGGAACTGAGTGCCAAGCTAGGTTTTCGCCATGAAAACTCTATGCCATATTATCTGCAAGCTAATGGTCAGGTAGAGGCCATTAACAAAGTTTTGAAAACTATGCTTCGTCGGATGGTTGGAGATCATAAATCCAATTGGCACCTCGTTCTTTTTTTCACTCTTTGGGCTTATCATACTTCTGTGAAAAAAGCTACTGGTTTCACGCCATTCTAGCTTATATATGGACTTGACGCTGTCTTGCTGATCCAATGTCAGATTCCATCTTTACAACTTGTCGTCAAACTTCTCCTGAACACTTCCGTAGAGGAAGAGAGATTTTTGTATTTGAATAACCTTGATGGGACTCGCAAAGATGCTGCCTTGGCTAATGAGGCACATAAGAAATGCGTCAAGGAACAGTATGATAAATCTATCCAGCCTTGTGTCTTCAACAAGGGTGACCTAGTATTGACTTATGACCAGAGATATGACAAACTAGGGAAGGGTAAGTTCGAGTCCATGTGGTATGGAACTTTCGTTATTTCTAAGGTGTTAGAGAAAGGATCTTACGAGCTCGTTGATTATGATGGAATCCCACTAGGGAAACCTTGCAATGGGTTGTACCTGAAAAGGTACTATGCCTAGGTCTTCTTAGATAGTATCTTGTATATATGTATATTGATTGACTTTCAATGTGCTTTTAGTATTTTCAATATGGTTTTAAGTTTTAGTGTCTGCATCTATTTATACCATGTTTTGGTCATGCAGATGTCTTTCTACGGATTCGCGGATGGTGCTTGCCACCACACCTTGAATCTCGCCTCGACTGCTTGGGTTCTCTAATCGCCAGCTGAATATTTGGTTAGTTCAGGAGCGTTTTGCATAGGTCCCGCTACTAATAACATCGTCAAGTATGAAGTAGTCATCGGTCTTCTGACCAAAGCTGCCTCCCAGGATGTCCGTGATCTAGTAGTATTGATGGACTCACAGCTCGTGGTTTGTCATTTAAACCATGTCTACACCATTAGGAACCCGGTACTCCTTCGCCTCTTCTGAAGGGTATGTTTGTTAGAAAGATCATTTGAAACCATTACCTATAAGCATATCCCTAGGGAACATAATGTAGTTGTTGACTCATTGCCTAATTACATCCTAGATTGGCATATTTCCCGTTCATGACGTCAAATCAAACATGGTACATTGTAAATAAAAATTTAAAGACACATAGAACTCATAGAAAATGCATCTATCCATTTGAAACGTATAAACACCATGTAAAAGTCTCTCTCTCTCTCTCTCTCTCTCTCTCTCTCTCTCTATATATATATATATATATATATATATACGAAAAATTTTTACAAAAAATAGGTCCTGAGACCTCATCTGAAGCATGTAGGCTTTCAGGAAAAATCATCATACAAAATCCTGAAGCTATTAGCTTTCAGTATACATGTCTCAATGGTGCTCGTGATAGCACATCACTGCTTGAGCCACCCTATGTAGCAGCCTTCTAAATCTGCCCAGTACTCCCACTATAGATCTCTGATATCTAGTCGAGAGGTCATCTATGTCAGCATATGGGATGTCTAGAGTCAACCTCTTGAGGTTCTCCTCCAGCTCTCTGGTGATGTCATTTCCCTATGGTGTGAAGCGAGCTCCGGCTTGCCTATCCAATGGAGATGCTCCTCCAGGCCTCACTACTCCAACATCTGCATGAGAACAAAATGGGTCTCATCATTTATCATAAAAATCATAAAAACATTGTCCATTTTAGGGTCTCTTGCTTCTTACCGATGTCACCCCACTACCCTCCAGGTGGGAGTGGTAGGTCGGGATCTCCTGTAAAGTCCATGCCTACATAGGCATAGTCCTCGACCATGAGCATCTGATCTCGTAACCATCTAAAGAACGGATCACCGAACTTCACTTTTCCCCTACCTGCTCCTGTGCAAGCCATGATCTAGACCCACCTCAACATACAGGGGTCCCATGCTCTCAGACTCCGAAAAGTCACCTAGGGCCTCATTTGTGGGACCTGCTCGAAGAAGAAGCAGGCTATGATGGAACCAAAGCCGAACTACTTTATCTCTCCCTGTCACCATTTAGTCAGCTGATCCTTGAAGATTGGAAGCATTTATTCCACCTAGTTGAACACCGTAGGTGCCATGGTCTCTATGGCATACAACATGTGTGCCTTGGAAGCCTAGTGCACACCATGGCTCCTAGCCACCCTCTACATGGTGAACAGAACAATCCATAGAGCCCTATCTGTCACTACCCTGATGGGCATTTTCTTCCTCGATGTACCTATACCTGGTGCACAGTGCCTTTCTATAAGCTCTCTGGTGGTAATGTCCCTGCCAAGGGAACCTATCAGTGAGATGGGGGCACCCCATCTCGATAGACCAGTTAGGAAGTAGATATCCTCTACCTCCAATGTAAGTATATGTGCCCCCACCTCAAAATACTATTGTTCTAGATTCCACATATGCAGTATGTGTTCCTGTAATCTCTCGTGGGACACCATTCTTGGTGTTAACACCATTATTTAGCCAAAGAGCAAGGAGACCATGGTGGAGATAAGATAGTGGTTGTTTGGGTACTTTGGTTAAAGGATATATTATAAGAATGGGATAATAAGCAAAAAGGTGATTAAGTAACCAAAGATCCTGAGCTGCGATGGAAGAAGAAAGAAAATCAATGGCTGATATTCTCTCCGCTCTTCAAAACATGCGAGGAAGATAGAGTATGTTCGGGCGATTAATTGGGTGCATAGATCAGCGGCTGTCAATTTGTTTCGGGCAGATCCATGGCCCATATTCAATCCGTCTTATGTAATCGCATGTGGGTTAATGCAATAGACTCCGGCGGAATTGAGTACATACCAATCAATCCAACGGTGGAGATGTAGAGTTGAATCACATCCACGGTTGGGATTGGTTCCGGAGCCAAAACCTGCACGGAAGATAAATCCAAAGCACCCAACAGAATGTGGTACGTGGTGATTGGTCTGACGGTTGATGACTAAAGGTGAAGTAGATCAACGGCGGGTGATGATTCCGGAAGATAAACATGCACGATAGTTAAAATAACGGAGCCCGGCAGAATTGGATGCATGCCACCCAATCTGACGGTTGACAGATCAAGGTCAATCATATCTACGGCTGTGGATGATTCTGGGGCGTAAAGTTGCACGGGGGATAAATCCAATCCTCCTAGCGGAATCGGTACATGTCACTCAATCAGACGGAGGGAGATTAAAGAGATATCACATCAACGGTTGAAAACGATTCCAGATCCCGGACTTGCATGGAAGATAAGACCCAGGCGCTTGGCGGAATTTGGTAGGTGTCACACGATCTGACGGCTCACAAATAAAGGAGGATCGCATCTAGGGCAGGGGGTCGTTTCGGAGCATGAAGTTGCATGAAGGATAAGGTCGGGAAACTCAGCAGAATCGAATATCTCTTTCCTGATCTAACGGTGGAGTGATGAGAAGCGATGGCATCAACGGTTGGAGATGTTTCCGGGGTGGAGACTTGCACGTTGTTTATTACCAAGACACCCAGTGGAAAAAGGTACATGGCACGTGATCCAAAGGTTGAAAATTAAAGAGGGATCAGATCAATGGTTTTGAACGAATCCGGGGAATAGAAGTGCGTGGCAGATAGGAATAGATGGTGGTTGCGGAAAGTAAATTGTTGTCCACGTGGCAAATTGTGGTAGGCTCCAGAGACAAAAGTGGCCTATAAAAGCAAGGTTGACCTCTATCATTGTTATTTTATTCGTTTGGGATAGGTGAAAAGGACTGGACGATTTGTCAGCTTCCATTTGTCAGTTTCGGGCACACTCCGAGCACATGCCTCTATAGTCGACCAGGTAAAGCTTAAACCCTGTAATTCCTCCGTCCAAATTACCATTATAAATTAAGTAATGGACCAGGGGAAATAAGTTCAAGTGTCTGGTCAGGTCGTAGATGACAGAGAAGAGTTTTTAGTAGACAGAGATAGGAGCGTGTGCGACCCCTTCCTATCTATAAGGAGCGTGTCGGTCAATAAGGAGAAATTGTGGTATTATAACTCACAGGGGAACGATGTATTAAATGTCTGTAAGTCTTTCCTGTATTACTTTTCTCTTGAGCAAACCCTCCCTTTCCCGGAATTTGCAGAGTGGTGTGCCGTAAACTATTCTCCCTCCCAGAGAATAATTGTGAGTCGGTCTACGTCCAGAATACTTTGTAAAATTGATGCCACAGTCATTAGAGAAAACCTCAATTTTCCCAAAGATTACCTTGTCAATCGTGAGTCGGTAAATGAGTCTACCCTTGCTGAATTTTTCAAGAATTGTGAAACTGAAAGTCACTGTCAATTCCTGTCTACCATTCTGAAGGAAGGTCAGTCCCTTAACGGTCTTTTTCTGCCTTATCCTGTACACATTTTTAGGAATGAAGTCCAATTGGTAATTTCCCTGGTCTGTCAAGTGTTAGGTCAGGACGATGATTGCCATGTGGGCGATGTCATCCTTGGGTTTTTATTAAGAATAAGTTCTTTGAGCTCAGATTCCCAGTCAGTCCCTGTGTTTAATTTAGACGAGTATCTCGCTGAAGCCATCCATCTTCAGCTTGCTGAGTTTCCAAAAGTTCAGTTCTTTAGGTTCTAGACCTACTTGCTCAATATGCTATTGTGCTCCAATGTCACCGAGTTGAAATTTTTAAGTACTCTATGCTCTTCTGATTTGCCCAAGCAGATCAGCATGTTCGAATTTGCTAATTCGATCATGGCGGAAATGTACAAAATGCTATTTGATGAGGAAATTCCCCGTGTCTTGGATGAGATGAGATGTTTAATGCAGTCTTCACCTGAAGATAGGGTGGGGGACTGGTTCCTATACAGAGATTACACAATGTTAAGAATATATGGCTTCACTAGTCAGCCTTATAGGCTACCATCCTTTTTGACCCCAAGGATCTTCGCACTCGAGTTCATGAGGCAGAGATTGCTGTCTGAGGAAGAGCATTTTGGGGACTTCAAGAAGTATTCAAACATTAAATTTCCACTTAAAGTCGGCTCTTCATTTTTAAAAGTAAAGGCGCCTTAATATTCATAGAGAAGTTGTTAGAGAATATGGATTTACAAAAGGAATCAAAAGTGAATTATGATCCACATCATGTTATATCCCTAAGGAAACAAGCCAACAAGAATAAGCCATTTGAGCACCAGACTGTTGAAAATTTGGCTGAAATAGCCAATCCGTTACAGTTCAAGGAAGATCCGCATATTGTACCCATTACAGTATCAGAAAATACTACATTGTAGTGAAGAGAAGTCTCTCTGAGATTGAGAGTATGGAAGTAGACGAAGATGGGTCCCATAAAAGGGAAAAGCTGCTTGAGGGTGGTGAAATGGTAAATGAGGAAGTTTCTGATGGTTTTAAAAAGGTTTCCCTGATCCCCATGAAAACCATACAAATAAATCAACTATCTTTTAAAAATGTAGAGGGTGATGTAGACATTTTAGAATCAAGCCCGGTATTTAAATCGAAGGAAGAGCTCAAAGCCAGCTATACAAAGAAGAGGAAACAGTCTCTAGAGGAGACAAGAAATTTGCTCCCGAGAGTGATAAGTTTGTACAGTTCAAAAACCTCTCTAGTTGCTGCCAGGGATGCTGAGAGAAATACATTTAAGATGGCTATAGTAAATGACAAGAAGATGTCTGAAATGGAGATCCGGATGGACAAAATCAGTACTCCGGATAAGATACAACTGCACAAACAAACCAGTGACATCATTTACTCAGACTTATTGCAAGCCATGGTAAGGATTAATAAATTACAAGTTTTGATAGACAAATTAGAAGTTCAATTGAAGCATGAGAAGGTTGAGAATAAAGCTAATGTCATTCAGATTAGAAAACTGCAAACAGACATTGTTAGTTCAGACAACACCCAGGTAGTCAAGAGGATGCTGGAGGAGAAAGACAATGCACTCCAGGTCTTAAAGAAAAAACTAAAGATCCCAGGTTCAGAACACATCCAATCAGCTGAATTAATGGCTTTGCAAGAGGAAAAGGATAAAGTCCATCAAGAGATGATGGAGTATAAAGGAAAAGCTGTCGAGTTATAGGAGGAAAAGGACAAGTGGGAGGCCGAGCGGAATGAACTATTATCTCAAATTTCCTAAATGAAAAAGGACCAAAGCGACGAGAAGGAAATTATGGAGTAGTTAATGAGTCAAACCCCCACTGATGAATACTTGTCCATTGTAAACATCGACAAGCCATTGGATAATTTTTCTGCAGATGATCTGTTGGTGCCTATGTCCCAGGTGAGCTTGAAAGATGAAGCAATTAAAGAGTTGAAGGCAGAGAATGAAAAAATAAAGGCTGAATTAGCCAAAGTAAGCGAAAGAAAAAAACAGATATTGCAGGACAGGAATCAATTACAGAAAAAATTCAATGAGCTAAAGGACAAATGCATCAGGAAAGGCCCTCTTCAGGGGGCAAAACATATCATTTGGGATACCCTATCTATAGAGATTACCAAGTTTCGGCACTATCTAAATTTTATTGATGATTTGAGTATACTGATAAATTTGGCTCACCAGAGATTAAAACTACTAAATGAACATATGGAGAAAAGGCCTCTTACTACAGCTCAGAACACACTGAATTTTCTGAATTCACTGACATATCAGAAGTTGCACGATATGGGAATAAAAGACAAAATATCAATAGTGCTGTGGGAAAAGAAATTCATCCACAAGCACCACTTAATGAAGACAGTCCAAGATAAGTCAGAAGAATTGCTCTTGCAGGTTAATAATTTCAAATAGGATTTCAAAGAGCTGTTCGAAGACGGATTTCCTTCCTTCTGGGACGAGGAAGGTCGGATGTTCTCATAGGAACATTATCATAACCTACTTGTCCAGCGCCGCATGGAACACTCGAAATTTAATGATTTGGAGAAAATCCTGACAGGTAAAACCATTGTGGATATGTTAATAGAATATTTCGAAATTCTACAGAAGTTCGCAATTATCAGAGCCAGATTGCCCAAGAAGTCTTATGAAGCATATATGGAGCTCGAAGTAGCAATTCGGGAAATGACGGAGTGTGACACCCCAAGTTCAGAGCAGTGGAAACCTGTGGAGCAGTTCGGAAAGACAAAGTATATTCTTCATTCCTAGAAACAGGCGTTGTGCACTGAGGAGCTGATGGGGCAAAGATGTAGAGCTGATGGGGCAAAGACGTGGAGCTGATGGGGCAAATACGTGGAGCTGATGAGGCAAAGACGTGGAGCTGGCTAGGCGAAAGTTTGTTATCAAGTTGATTTGTACTTTATGATCTGTTAGAAGTGGAGTTGTAACAAACTTCCTAGGAGTTGGGGATTTAGTTACAAACTCTAAATTAAGCCGATCATTCTCTTATTGATCTCCTTGGGAGACTTATTATTTTATGTATAAATTTGCATCTTTTTGAGGAGATGGGGGTTGGAACCCATTGGGAGGAATATTTTTGGAGAACATATCTATTTTTGAATACAAAGTGAATGCATGAGAGTTTTTGTCAAAGATTCATGTATCATTGATATTACAGACTATGCCTCTTTCTTGATGTGAATGTATTTTTCCCTTGTGTAACACTCCATTTTGTTCCTTTCCTCGTATCTGGAATATAGTGTTAGATGACTAGAATTCATATGTTTATGCTTTAGTCATCATTTCATATATTTTATGATCTTTTCTACTAAAGTTGATATGGAATTCGTCCTTGACGCTCTGTATTGATGGGCTTTTTCCTCGTCTCTTCTGTTTCATCTGGATCAAATTAAATGACTGTGATGATGTGATTATCTTGCCTCTGATAAATCTCGTGTACATGTCTTTGTGATACATTTATATTATATATGACTCCATGCCCAATGGTTATGTGATTGTTTCAGCCAAATACACAAATCTTTAAATGTTATTTTATATCTGGTCCTGTTAAATCTTTATCGAGAGATCCCTCTCTGGAAGAAAATACCAGTT
Source organism: Pseudotsuga menziesii (assembly GCA_001517045.1). Taxonomy (NCBI): domain Eukaryota; kingdom Viridiplantae; phylum Streptophyta; class Pinopsida; order Pinales; family Pinaceae; genus Pseudotsuga; species Pseudotsuga menziesii. The sequence continues at coordinate 62,579 of LPNX010341368.1, forward strand.
TCTTTCTAAAGTGGTTTTGTTGTTACCTTGGAGTTTACCTTTTACAACCTGGGTACATTATGAGTGCTAACACTTGGGGTCTGAAAGAACTTTAAGAATCCATAGTCCCATAGTGTGGCAATGCAACCCGCATTTCTTTCAGCAGCAGCATTCTCATCATCATGTGTTCTTTCCTTCCATATCACTATGTTTTGAGTCACCTAGACCTGCTAAAAACAATAATGGTATGCATTAGAATCATCCTTGAATCATTGTAAATGAAAAGAATGAATATTTGTTGCCCATATCATTTTTTTAAGTTATCCACATTCGACACCTCCTGTGCCCCATTGGAGATAGGCGATGGCACCGCTTGTCGGCTATGTTCTTGGCGCGATTCTCAGGTGGTACCGCGTATTACGTAAGGGGTAGCCGTGGTGCCCGCATATTGAGTTTTAGGGCTTGCCAGATAGGCCCAAAACCCCCCCAAATCTCAAAATAGAAGCTATGAAATGAAAGATAAAGGTCTTAGATGTTACCTGCAAATGACGGTGCTGAAAACAAACGATGGAAACTCCCGGTATCAGCTATGGAAGATCTAGCTAGAAAAATGCTCCAAGTGCTCTCTGCTAGAGGTAAATAGTGAAATGTTTTGATTTTTTACTATTTACTTGACTTATATAGACATTTTTGGGTCCGAATTACTATAGTTTTGATATAAAATCGTATTTTAGTCAAAGTTCATTTGTCGTAATCCCTTAACGTTGGTTTTGAATGCATTTAACACTTGTTTCTGAGTCGTCTACAAGATAAGAGAACTTTAGTATGAAGGTTTGGGAAGTTTGTTTATGGCTTTTTTGTACTTTCACAAAATGGAAAAGGTCATAGAGAATTTATTGCGACACTTTGTCATGCTCGTTAAAATCTAGTATCAAAGTTTCGAGTCCATTTCAAGTTTCTTTCCAGACTCGTAAAATATAACGTTTAGTAAAGAAACTTCATGGAGTCCTCTTTTCACCTCTTTTTTAGGCTCCTTAAACACGAAAAGGTCATCGAGTCCATTTTCGATTCTTTCCAGGCTCGTAAAATATGACATTGTGTAAAGAAACCTCATGGAGTTCAATTTAAACCCTTTTTAGGGTCCCTAAATACAAAAAGATCGTCGAGCGATCTTGTCTTCTTCACGCTCATTAAAGTATTTAAAGAGTCATCCGTCCGATGGCAGGTTATCTCTTTTTCGGTTCAGATCGAACTATTTATGAAAAAGGATCACTCTAGCCAATCATGACTAGAAGAGTTCTATAAGGTATGATTTTACACTTTTTCGGGCCTTAGAGACTAAATCATACGAAAAAGGACCCCCTTGGAGTCTTCTTCTGTATTCATTCAGACTCTCTAAACATGAATAATACCGAGTTTTCTTTCAGTGGACTCGTTAAATTAAACATTGAGAGACCCGTTTTGGGAGCGAACCTTTCCTCTCTTAGGTTCGTAAAACATATGAATCTGGACTTGTCTTCTGACAAGCTATATCAAGTGTTTGTTACCCTCTTTGAACTCATAAAACCGAAAAGAGGCACTCATCAATCATGATGGGGTAAATGGGAAGGGAATCATTTTGTAAATAATGGCAATTTTTTGTCGTTACCTTTGAACATGGCACTTGTCTGCACAATCATGTCATTCAATTGGGTATTCAGCTGATCTCCATGGCGATCCACTTTCATGATTCATGTCAATCCTTTGAGTCTTTCAAAAGAATGCATTGTCCACTGTTGCATTGTGTATCTGTTCTGTCCAGTCATGCTGCCAAGTCTTTTTGTCGTCCCGCCCGATGTTCAAAGGAGATCTAAAGAAGTCTTACCTCTGCAGTCTACACATTCTTTGTGTTAGTATCTTTGTGTCAGTCATATGGTTACTACATTCGCATCATTCCAGAACTATGTTCCGAGTTTCATGTCGTCGATGTGGGACTCATCATGGCCCTCCTTCGACGAGACTTTTCCCATCAACATCAGCTCATTATCCGGGAATTAGTCTTAGAAACAATATTTAGTACCTTGAGATCTGTATGCCTTAATGATATATTCTCTCTCTCTCGACATAGGTTCACATCATTGACCTTTGATCGATATAATTGACTGGGTGTTCGACATCAAGACATATATTCACACTCAGTAGGTTGTGCTAGGGTACCTTGGGAATCATTGACATTAATGGTGATCTCCCTCGCACTTGTTAACGATTCACATCATTGGCCGGTAATCAAGTGGTTTCTACCGTGTTCGACTTCAGATCATTGTAATCACATGGATATAATCGTACTTTGTGGAAGACGAGACGAAGACCCTGGGTATTTGTTTAAAGCGCTCATTGCTTTTTCCCCAGGCTGCAATGGAGTTTTGTACATCTAGCATGGATCCACATTTGTATGGTCGTGGCTATGCTCAAATTTGCATCAATATGACATAGATCTACTTTGTATGTCTAGTAGCTATGTCCAAGTTTGAGTCCTCTATCACATGGATCTACACTGTATTCTAGTAGCCATGCTTGTTTATTCCTCTCATGGATCTGCCTTGTATTGGTCTGCAGCCATGAGTTTGGTTACTTGTGTATATGATTCAACATACTAATGTACTACAGATGCCTACTTGACAACATGTTCCAATTGAGCCGACATTTTCATCTTGTGGTGACAACTTGTTCTCAAAGATCTCGTTTATCATATCCCTCTAAGACTCATGCTTTGGGGGGCATCTTGTTATACCAAAATCCTGTCACCATCATGTGATAAGACATTTGACATACCTCCTTGCCCTGAATCCCAACTTCTGGAGTGGAAACTAAATGGTTTTTCATCAATATTTCATACAAATTCCCAGCACCGCGCATGCCCCTTTATCCAGGAGAGGTACCCCTGTTCGCACCGCCCATCATCTATTGCCCACAAGCGGTGCCACCACTTATTGTCCTTGGTCCATAAGTGGTTATTACCAGAACCGCCCTGTCATAGAAGGAGAAACGCGATACCCTAGGTAAAAATGGAAAAAGAGAATTTTCTCAAGGCTTCTAGATGACAAGCCTCGTGTCCTACCTTATCCCTACTATTGTGGGTTGGTTGAGCTTGATATCCCTCATCCTAGGATCTTAGAAGCCACCTCACCCACTAATTTCTCAACCTACTCTATCTATTAAAGCCTTATAAATAAGAGCTCATAGCCATGGTTGAGGGGAGGACACGTGAGGTATTGCTATGCTATTGGATTGATCATTGGCCCAAGATCATTTGGAGAGAGCATAAAGAGCTGGAGCTGGAGATTTTGGGGATGAGAATGTCTGGTTTCATGGAGATGCATGTCAACACTAAGGCTTGGTTGTAAACTTCTTCATATTCTTTAATTCAAGTTGATTTTTGTCTCACATATGTTGTTGTTGTTGTGATTTTGCATATATGTTGCTAGATTCCTTAGTCACTAGCATAGATTAGTAGATCATATTCTGGTTGCTTTGATTTGTTTCATGTTGAGCTTGATTGTAGGTACACAGGTGGACTATCAAAGACTTGTATTCTAGATATCTACATCGTCTAGGGAGAGTCTTCAACATCTGTCCTCTATTTGTTCTGGATCTGAACCATTCAAACCAATGGAACACCTTGCTGTCTGTAGGAGGTGAAATATTCCAGCTAACATTAACCAAGCCAAATAAAGCAGGTTAAGATGAGCCATGAATGGAATATTTGACCCCAGGTTGATGTGGGATAGGGCTGCGACAGTGGTGGGATTTGCAGGTGCATAATGCATCTGCATAGTTGGGGGCACTTGTGGTGGCACCATTGTGGATGGGCCAATGCCCCCAAGTGTTGTGGGGGGGATGGTATGAGTGGCGGGTACATTTCCCCCATGTATGATAGTAGGGGAAATGTAAGTGGATGGTACGCTACCCCTCAGTGTGGTAGGAGGGGTAGTGTAGGTGGAGGGGCCACTGCCCCCATGTGTTGCAAGTGGGCCATCTTGGCTGGTCACTATAGGTGGTGGTAGCTGACTAATGATAGTTTGCATGACTGTGCTTGGGCCACCTGCAGGGTTATTGGTGACAGGTTGTGGTGTGGACATGGGTCAACTTGCTATGGGTATGCTGTAAAATGGATTTGGTTTTGCACTAGCCATGGGGCTTGATGGTGTTGTATGGAGGTCTGGTTTAGACTGATATGGGTCTAAATCTGAATCAAAGGTTGTGTGGCCTTCTGATGGTGTGTGAGGTCATCGAGAATAGGCTCGACGGTGTCGGTTCAATGTTCCGAATGGTGGTGGTTTGCCTCTTAGGCATGAGGAAGAGCATGGGGGATCAATTGTGTTAAATGTTTATCAAAATGATGGGAATGATGTTTGGACCCCAGTTTCAGTGGCTTCCTATTGGCTGTATGTGGTCACTCAACCACCAAGACTACTAGAAGTCAGCGCTTAGATTTTTCCTCACAGATGTTTCTACTCAATCGGAAGGGGTCGTTTCCTGTTTCGCTTGGCAATTCCTCTCAGCAGCCAGCTACTTTGGGGTTCCTGTGGTACTCCTCATAATGAGTTTCTGGGAAGAGCCCAAGTACTTCCCACAGTTGAAGCTACCAGGGACTTATGTCCTCAAAGACTATACATTTGTTTGTACTTAGTGTAAATTGATAAATTTTAAGGCTCTCTCAGCGTCATGAACTGAGTTGGGTTGATTACTTGGTATGGTGTATTTGTTTATCTGTTTTTCTGGTATTTGGTAGCTACAAATGGTTTATGAATTCATCATATTGTTGTGCATGCAATGAATAATCAGAAATTTGTAAGCAAATACAGTTCTTAACCCTGAATGTTTATGGCCTGACTAGATGACTACCTCACACTGATATTCCTCTTCAACCAAGAGAAGGTGTTGGACTCTCAACACATTGGGACATAGCCCATCCATAGATCCACATGTCACCTCCCAGATGCAAGGCTGGTCAACAAGGAGGATGCTTAGCGCCGTGAGAAGCCCTCCTTATCTACCCCTCTACTTTCCAGGTCATCCGGTTTTAATGGTTTGGAACAATATTAGTGAAGGGCCTAGATCTATACGATCTTGCCCTTCATCGTATCCCATAATACCTCGAAGGGTGATGACTAGGTAGAGGAGGAAGGGTAAGTAAGATAGTTAGTTTTAGGTTGATTTTAGTTAAGCTACATTCATTTGATTAAGCCGTTAAAATTTACTTGGAATTTACACATTGTTTGTAAAAGAAATTGCAGGAAATTGTAACAGAAACTGAAATTGATTTATAGTGCTAGACGGAGGTGGTTGAGCCGCACTGACAGTCCCTATAAAACTTATATTTAAGCTCTGTTTGACGAGGTGCTCATTTCTGATCAAATCTGGCAAGGGGGCCACAAGATTTTTTTAGAAATAGGCAAGGGGGTCGCACAAATTTCACAGACAGTTGGGGTCTGTGTTTCTAAGTGAAGTCACACTTTTTGGGGGATTAAGTGCACCATGGGTGCACCTGATAGGACATTAAGTGTTCCCACATCCCCTGTTCAGGCCCGATAAGCGCGACCTACCCCAGATTTGGGTTTTTTCTAAACAAGAGTCAGATCTAGCCGACAGTAACTTGTACTGTGGCTAAACTAACTCAGATTTTCCTAGCAGAGGCTTCGGCAAGACTAATAACTGGAAATAAACAAGATCTAAACTAAATTTGACATGAAAATTTAAAAACTAGTGCAAAACTTGAAAAACTTGTAATTTTAAAAATTTGGACCAGGGATTTTGTGGGACCGACTTGGTATGGTCGCTAGTTCTGTAGCAGGGATTTCTCCTTGCTACAGGGGAAGGAATGGATCCCTTCTATCTATAGGACAGAAGGATAGGTTCCTACTTGGAAAAATACTGAAAGGAAAAATGGAATGTAAAGAACAGAAATAAAAGCAAATATGGGGAACCCCTCTACAAACAAAGGTTAGGGTTCCGCTTCCAATGACCTGCAAACAATGATTAAGCTACAGTAAACCGAATACTTACAAAACAAGTTAGGAAATAAACCTGCAAATGAAATCATGGGTTAGAAAACAAAGAAACTACTAAGAAAATAAACAAAACAAGAAAACACAGTTATACCTTCTCTTTGGGTGGAAATGGGCCACCATGCCCTAGCTTGTGGAAGCACCTCTCTTGGATGGGGGAGCTATGGCTCAATGAAGATGGAGGAGAGGGAGTGTGGGTGGCTTGAGAGACAAAGGGTCTCAAGGTATCCATGGGAAGCATAACAGTATGCAAGGGAGAAGTGTTTTGAGAGTGACCCCCCACCTTCCTTTTATATCCTTTTTGGGTTTTTAGGGTTTTAAGCCCTTGGTCCGAGCTTTAGCCCATTTTTGGGTATTTTAGCCCCTTTCACCCTAATTTTAGCTCCTTTTAGGGTTTTAGCCCCCTATTGGGGGCTTTAGCTCCTAGGAGAGTATTTTGGGCTCCTTTTGGGGTTTTTAAGCCCTTGTCTTCATCCTTAAGCATTTTTTAGGGTGTGGGGGTCTAATGGAGGGTCGTGCAGTGGTGTCCTTGGGTGGTGTAGGTCATGGAGAGCTTAGTGAGGTATTTTTTGGGTTAACACTAATGACTGGTCATGTATCTACAGTAAATATCAGTCTATATTCTACAGCTTTCTTCCATTATCTATTTCATTTCCATCCATCAAGCATGAAAAAAGAATAACACTATTAGGCAAGTTGCTTGATTGCCTTCATTGGGAGTCTGATTTCACTTAATCGAATTTATGAACTAAATTAGGTAAGGTAGGTAGGAACCAATAAGCTCGACAATCGTCAAGCATTTTCTTCATTACTATTTTTGCTTTCATTTTCGGTTGTAAGCATAGGTTTGCAGTCAAAAGCATGGTTTGCAAGAGTGGCATGAATTCACTGTAGTGGTAGCTCAAAGCAGAATGGAGATTTCAAAGAAATATTGAAGACAACATAATGTATTTGGCACTAGGTCTACGGGGGTTCTTTGCTACCTCACTGGGAGGATAGCATCCCTTGTGGAGCCGTTTGTTAACACTCCATTTTTAACAGTCTATTTTGAGCCTGACAAAAGTTCAAAGAAGACCCCATCCCTTTAAAACATTGTGTGAACACTATTCAAGTTGTTAGACACTCCTGGTCCATGATTTAGAACAGTCGAACAATGAAAAAAGAGCAAAGATCGGTCGTGGTTTTGGCCCAAGATGTGGGAGGATGATCAAAATCTGGCTTTCGCGGGGTCTGTTAAAGCAAGGAAACAAATGAAAAGCTGAGATCAAATAAAATCCCAATCAACGGCCTAGAATAGTTTCGTTAAGAAAACATGCTCGATGAAAGGAGATTTTCCAAATTGCGAAAAGGTTAAAGGTCGAAAACATTCGACGGCAGAGATGAGATCAAAGGAAGATCTAAGGTCTCAATCAATTTCCCCAAATGGACTTGTGTGGGTAAAACTTCGATTTAAAATCGCGAAAGGTGCTCCCAGCCCCAAAGAATCAACGGTCCTGATAAAGAAAAGAAGAGATCTACAATTATGGTTCATTTCACAATACAAACTAGCGAGGATGAAGACCATTATCTCACATTGCAAAAAATAGTGGGGCCCACTCAGATCAATGGTTACATGAAAAGGTCGATTGCGATCAATGATCAAGGGCCATCCTTGGTCTAAAATGATTCGTTGAATTCAAAGAAGAAAGTTGGCGGCAGAAATGATGGAACGTGGACAGTGGGTGTGAAAGATTCCTCAAATCTGAAGGCTGAGAAGACTTCCCCGGGTACAGGCTTCACATCCAGTGCGGAGATGACAGTGAAGGAGACATTCATACATGTAATCAGCCTCTTGTCAGATGGATTGATACCCCCAACCATCATCTTTGATAAACCTGAGGTGAAGGTCCTGTCCAATAACGCTAACTTCCCCGACTCCACAGATCTGGCACGTGGTCCGTGTGGGAAAAGCAATGGGGAAATAGGAGGAGAAGGTTTTGAAATGACAAATCAAATGTCTATGCAAAGTTAAGAGAATCCATGAAATGATTCTTCTCAGCGCCACCGTCACAGTGAGTGAAAAGGAAAGAATGGTCAAATCCACAGTCCTTGAAACAAGCTTGGTAGCCACACGGGAAGTGCTTAGAGTCCTATACATTATCGAATAATATAATTGAACATCAGAAGAGAAGATCTCCACCCTGGCATCACACGAGCTAATGTCGAGTCGATCAGTATTCAAGACTATATCCATCCCCAGGCCGTTTCAGCTTGCCCTATAAAGCTCCATCTTCTGAAGTTGTACAAACAGTGAAGCTAAAAGTTGAACTCTGAGGAGTGTTGAGTCTTTTCACAAAAATCCATGGTTGTGTGGTTTGAGAAATTAGTTTGACAAGGGGTATTGATGGTTGGTGAACATGAAAGTTTGTTCCTTCATAGTCCTGGTTGTATACGCCAGGAAGTCGCCAACCACCGGGGCATAGATGTTAAATACAAAGGAAGGTTCACCCACTTCTACACAGCCCAGATCTTGGAAGTGCTGTGTGTGGGTTTTGAAATCCCAGCAGTCTCTCTCCAACGCTTCCATTCACAGTCATGACCTCTCAAATCCCATCCCACGATGGTGGTAGGATTGTTGGAGAAAATTCTCTCCGTGGGACCATATAGGTCCTGAGACTTCGGCACTGCCCCTAGAATCTCCACTTGGCTACTTTATCGTGGGCGAAGACAAGGTCAAACTTACACCCAACTGCATGGCCTCTGAGAAAACCCTCCTCATAGGAGGAAGAAATTAGTTCAAGGATGATAATATTCTTAAGTCGTTTATCATCACCAAATGCATGACCACCTTTTTCCCAGCCTCCTCCTATAATAGTGTTCCCAGATGAAAGAGGGGTCGGGAAAATGATCAGGCGGCAAGAATTGAGTCTTCTTGTCAGCCTTTGAGCTACATGGTCTAGAAGAAGCAAGCTGATCAAAGAAATGGAAAGGCATATTCGAAGTGACTTGAGTCGACAATGGAACGTCGGCTTGCAACATGGGGGATCACTTTCACGGAGTGGGGAGGAAGAAAAATCTGTGCTATCAGTCCACGTTTTCACACGCTATAACTCTATAATGCTTGTTTGTATTTGTAAAATGTGGTGATAGTCCCACTCTCTATATTTTTAATGCATGATTGTGACTGGAAACAATATGTAGGTTTGTTTCAGAGAATAGTCTCAGAACTAGAATAGTATATATACACTCTCGAAACAGGGAGAAAGGGTTGAGATTTGGAAGGTTGGGGAAAACCTTCAAGGGATGAGGCTCTCCATTATAAATAAGATTTGATGCCTTTGTTATGAATAAAATTGCAGAGGAAGAGTTGTTTCTTAAACCAGATATTCATGTGTCTTTGCTTCTTTCAATATGTACCTTCTTTATGTGAAATGTATATCCTGTTTCCATTCCAGTTTGTTGATTGCTTTCATGTCTGTAACTTAGTGTATAACAGTTTGGAATTCATACTTGCTATGCTCTGCCTGTTGTTTGAGACATTTATCAAAATTACTTCTAAATTTACGTGGAATTCATCTCACTGGTGCTCCACGTGATGGGTTGTTCTCTCTTATCTTCTAAACGCCCACTAAGTATCTCCTAATTGCGATATCAACAGCTATCTTGCCTATTATATGCAACCTCACGTCATTCTTTCCCTCTTGCAAATGTTCCCTACTCAGGGTTTTGATTCCATTACCAATGGTCTCTTGCCCTGATAATCCCACCTACGTCTCACGCACTCTACTTTGTCCCATTTCAAGAGTCCGATCTCCTGACCATCCCTGAGCAAATATCTTACGTGAAGTAAATATTTGAAGACAAGTGAGAGATCCCTCTCTAACTATGCAAGGCTGGAGGTGCAGCGTAAAGTGGTTCTGTTGTTGTGCCAAGAGCGAGCCCTCCCCTCAACCTTGGGGCTCAATTCTAGTGCTAACAACCCCAATTCCAACTAGGGTTCTTCCTACATGCAGTTGTGGTTGTTGGAAGTTGGTTCCTATGGTTGAAAAGCACGGCCTTGGTTCTCTATTAGTTATGTTTCAAAGCTTGTTTTTTATTTGTCAATGTTTTTAGAAACCCTCAAAGGGTACTTCGTGCAGGGTGAAGAAGGCTCTGGAAAAAATTACTATGTTTAAGACTAGTAATTTTACTCTGTTTTTGGATCAAAGGGTTAATTAAAAGTAAACCCTACAGTTCAATAATAGCATTATTATACTTGGGAATTCTTATCTCTATTTATTTAATAATTTCCTTTAAATATTTTTACAACTTGTTTTTCTTTCTTAGCTAAGAAGGATTAGGGTTTTAATGCTGCATACTAGTGAAAAGGATATATTTATCTTTCAATTCTAAGTAGTGTATTACTGTAGAGACTTTTGTGGTTCTAAATAGATTATAGTAGGATCCTTCTGTCTTAGACAGAGACACATAGTGTCTAGAAATCATTTGTTATAAAAGAAATGTTTTGATAGTATAAATATCTTAACCTAACCCTAGATAATGGTCTATTTCCTTTACTTATACTTATAACTGAATTTTTTTTATATATTGTAAAGATTACTAGTATTAGAGTTAGTTCTATAAATAATATGATTACTATTGTTTTTACATACCTATCTTTTAGTTTATATCTGAAGTAAAAAAAATGCAGACAATATTTACTACTTCTTTACAGTAGAAATCATAAGCAAACTAAAGTAAAATCTAGTTAGAGTTTTCATTCAATTGAAAAGAATCATCATATCAACCTAAACAACCAGCTGTACTAGAGTATTGCTTGAGTTAGGTGTGGAAAAATATAGTATAAAATTCTAATTCTATATGTTTCTCATTTTACATATTCATTTCTATTTCTAACATAATCTGTAATTTACCAAGTTTACCATTGCACAGTTACCCATTTCTTCATAAACCCTAATTAAATACTAACATGCCTGCAGTTAGAACTAATAAACATTTTACTGAAGACAGTAAACAAATATAATAACATAAAGACAAATATAACCTGTCAATGATAAGATGACAACAGCTTAAGGAGGTTGTTCCTCCCAACCAAACTCCTGGAGAGCGCTTAGATAACGCTTCCTAAGGACCCCTCGAGCTTGTTCCTGGTCTTCTTGGCAGAGAACTGGGTGGAGAATATAAATTTAAGACCTTTGTCACCTAACTGGTCCAATTACCTCAGTAGTTAAAATATGCTCACAATAGTATGAAATTCAGCCTACAAGTTGTAATAAGTTCAGTCTCAGTAGTTAACCCCTCAAACTCACTTCAGTAATTGCCTCCATTGAATTTCTCTTGAGTAAATTCATTCACCCTGAATGATCATGTCTAGAATGAGCAGCCTCAGCTATCTTCAATGGGAAATTTTATAGAGATGCCCAGGTCTTCTAGGATAGTTTTAATTTAATGAGCCACCTGCTCTGACTCCACTTTCTTAGGGAATCATGACCACAAATATAGGGAAGTTGCCACCTGCAACAGTTGGAAGTAGTTTGAGGATGTTGCCACTTGTCAGTGTACTCTCCACCCAGTATTCTCCACCAATTGACCAGTAAACACTCTTTTAACAGCTTCCCTAAAATGTTGTCTCATCATTTATTTATTTATAAATAAAATATTCTAAATTACATTAATTATTCTTGACCCCACTGGGTCATCAATTACAAACTTAGCATAAAATATAACACAATGTTCCTCAAATAACATTAATTTTTTTTTTGCAAATTGGGGCATGTGACATTCAATCATCAAAGAGACAAATCATGGTCTCTAAAAATATCAAAGAAAAAAGGTGATGGGGATTCTATTATAACTATAGAAATAGAAGATCAAGGCATTTATATAGTTTCCAATGGAAAAACATAGATTACAATCGCTACTATAAGTTTAAAATCTAGCTGCTATGCACAATTCCAAGGGAATGGAAATCATACTTGTAAGTATTTGTTGGGATTTATATATTGCTTAACGTATGGATAATGGAATTTCCATCAATAATTGCAAGTTACATTTATATAAGTCCACATCATCTCAACTTAGTGTTGTATGGTCATTAGTGTTGTATAGATATATCCAAGAATAAAGAACCTGGGTTAAAATCCCCTCATGATTGATTCTTGATGTAATTCCTTGGTTTTTAGTTGGCCACTTGGCCTCATTTCCTTATGTGTCTGTACTTGTGGTTTTGCATTGATATTGTTTGGGCTTGTTGTAAGTGTTATCATATTGGAAGAAATATTCTATTTTATTTTTCTCTGATAATTATGGATTCTATGATCTTGGAGGGTGAAACGGATTATCAATTTTATGTCCAAACATGGAGGTAATTATACAACATTATTATGCCTTTTCTTTTATTAAATCGAGGAAAATCCATAATTCTTGGCATTTCAGTATATCTATGTATAATTAAAGGAGTAATAATATTATTATAATGTTGGTTTAAAACTACAATATATTTTATACAAATATTTACATATTGAGTAGCATATATTTTATACAAATCCTAAATGCTAAATTCATTAGATGTGGTTTAATCTGTTGTGTAGCTACAAATTTTTATCAAATTGTTGAAAATAATCCTAATAGGATATGTAAGTGATAGCTTGATTAGAGAAATATGGATGTTGGACTTTGTTAATGTTATTAATGCCAATGTTAGAAACCTAGAAACAATTAATGTAATTAAATTATATGTCTTTTTTTTATTTCATGATCCAGTGGTAAATGCCCCATCAGTTGTTATGCCATTTGCTTCCCAGGATGTTGATGTAATCTATCAGTAGCAATTGTACCAGTTAAGTTACATGTTTGTAGATTTTTATTCCAAGGTTTTTTTTTGGTTCTAGCAGAAAGCAACTTCTGCACCAAAAGGAAGCAAAAGACAAAGAGTCTACTCAAACTATGTGGCATTAATGAGCAACCTTGTTGATGAATAACCGACATGTTTTGAAGAATATTTGAAGAAGAATGAATGGATGCAAGCCATGAATCATGATCAAAGAATACCAATCAATAATAAAGAATGATGTTTGGGATGTGGGGCCAAGACCAAAGGACAAATCAATAGTTTATTCAAAATAGATTTTCAAGACAAAGCACTCAACATATGGCAATATTGAAAAGTTTAAATCAAGATTTGTCGCATGAGGATTTTAAAAAAAGGAAGGAATTTATTATGAATAAAATTTTGCACCGGTAGAAAGATATGCTTATACTATAACTATCCTTGCCTTGGAAACCAAGATGAAATGGAAGCTACATCAACTGTATGTAAAAAATACTTTCTAAATGGAGTCATAGAAGAAGAAGTATATATTGAACAATCACTAGGATTTGAAGCCCACGACAAGGAAACACATGTATGCATATTAAAGAAATCTATACCTGGGTTAAAACAAGCACCCAAAGAATGGTATGGAAGAATTGATGGATTCCTAATGAATTCGGTATTTACCAGAAGTAAAGTCGATTTCAACATTTACTATAAGGTTGAAAATGAAGGGATCATGATACTTCTATTATATGTAAATGACCTATTTTTTATAGGTAAGGATAATCTTGTCAGAAAATGTAAGAAGAAACTTGCAACAAAATTTGAGATGAAAGACATTGATAGAATGCACCATTTCCTATGTATTGAAGTATGGTAATTGCGACTGATATTCTATTTTGTATTATTATTGTTATTACTCCTTCGAGAGATGTTGTTCCACCGATTAGGGATGCCATTGATGTATTTGGTCATGTATAGTGTTGAGGTTAAACCTCCATTTTAAGTTGGGTCATCAATACCCAAAAAAGTATTATTAAATTGTATTTTTGAGTCTTCCAAGGAAATTCGGCCCTGGAAGAGGAGAAGTCATCCCATTTGGGTTATTAGGCCTATGAGATGATTATTATAAATATGAGAGGGGCTACCTTCATTTCAACAATTAGAACACTCAAGCAGTTGTGCTAGAGAGAGAGAAGTGGCAGTCCATCTGGAGGAGAGGAAGCAGTCTAGTATTGTTCTTGGGTATTACACTATACTTGGTTGAAGTATATACAAAGGAATTTTTGTTGGGTTTTCTTCCCCACAAGGATTTCCCAGGATAAATATTTGTGTTCTCTTTTGTTCTGTTGTGCTTGTTATTATTTCAGAGATCCTTTTGTTTTGTTATAACAAATTTTAAAATCTTAATGCTTTCGAATATATCAGGATTCCTTTTTGTTTGTTGAATGCAAGGACCACTTTCCAAAGGGTCATCGATTATGCATTTAAGGAATTAATTAGAAAGATCATATAAATTTATCAAGATGACTTAACAATTTTTTCAAAACAAAGAATGATTCATAAAAGTCACCTCAAGCAACATGTTAGCACCCTGTAATTTTCCTATGGTTGTGGTAGGAAGTCATAGTGGTAACCATTTCAAACCAATATTTAGACTGTATTCTAGCCAATAAAGTCAGAGAGGGTTGTCTCTTGTCATAGTGTTTTTCACATACGCATATGGCTTTAAACAAGCATTCAAAAGGCTAGATTTCTGATATAAACTAGGGGTTGGTAGATTTAAATATGGTAGAACAGAGAGACCAGAAAGATCATTGGGAAATGGAGTCAAACCTGAGTCAATCAAGGGTATTATAGGGAAAATGAGAGGGGGATTTCCTTTTTACTCTGAGGAAAAGTAAGTGTCACAATCAATCATATATCTTGAAAGGGTGATAAGGGGGGAAAGGAAGAAGCCCAACGAAGAAAGATGCACCTATATGTGGCTGAATCTCTTGCACCACCTTTAGCATCAACAACAATAAGGATAATAACTGATACATAGCACTTAACTGAGAGTGAATTCTATAACGATCATCATAAACATATCACAAATGCAACATCTGATACGAGGAGCACTTAACGAAACGAATTCCTCATATACAACTAGAGCGCATTAGCAGAAATAACACAAAAATGAACATGCCAAAAATAGGGAAAATAGACTGAATGTAGAACACCGTGATGAATCTCAGAAACGCAGGAGAATTTTTTTCATTAACACTTCCAATAAAGTTACAGGGACAAAAACAAGAGCATAATTCTTTCTGAATGAAAGTTCCAACTGTTTCCTCATCAATTGAGGTCATATTTATAGTGATGTGGATCCCAAGACCAACCCCAAAACAAAACCCAATTTAATAACAAAATTTGAGGACCAAATCCCGAATCATCATTCAAATCCTAACAAAATTCATCAATTGGAAGATTCGCCACGATTTTACCTAAAACATGCAATATGATGCAACATGCATGCTGGATCCAAAATGGCAATGCAACATCTGAGAGACACTCTCGCTTTCTTTGATAGTGATGCTTCAAAAAATATCCCAACAACTATAGTCCCTCATGCATGATCTGCATCATCAAATTTTTCCCATGCTTCAGCTTCACTTCACATCTGCACTGATCTTTCCCTCTTTGCACTTTTTCCCCAGTGAAATCAATCACGACAATAGGTTTCCTCTTACGAGGGATCTTATATGTCCCTTGATATGGTCCTTTACACAATTTTGCAATCGCATACCTTTTTAACCTCCTTGTACCTTTCACGGGGGCTTCACTTGTTGGCCAATATCTTATCACGTTAGTTCATATTGTGGGTTTTAAAATTATCAAAAATCGAACAAATATATTGCAGCTATTGGGGGGATGAGGGGTTTAAGGTGGGGGTGGGTAGGGTGGTTTATAAGGATTGAGGTATAAAAAGGGGTGGGGAGGAGGCTTTAAGTATTGGGAGGGGGTTTNTTATTCTTTAATATCCCACGATCGCACGTGCTATGTGAAAGGTTCACTAAGTGAAGTCCTCGTGGTACCTATCCATCAGAAAATCCACCAAAACCGTCGATCATATCTCCAGCAGATCTACACCATCCAAAAGGTGATGTCCTACTAGATTTCACAACAAATCTTCTCACTAAACCCTGTGCACTTTTGTACTACGAAATAAATCGAAGCCGCTAACCTGATCCCTGATAGATCTCAATCGTTCAACTATGTGGGTCCTAAATACCTTTCGCAACGTCCCACCATGTTAATATTTGCACATATTCAGGCCTCAAAAACATATCTTGGCTATGGATCTGGCCCATCTGAGATCATTTTTGTTCAATCCTAAGGGCCCTACGAGATTTCACAGCCCCCAAATTGGCTTACCCATCATGCGAGTTTGTGCCGCGAAATAATTTTCATACATAGATCTACAACACCTTTATATCACAGCCATCGAAACTAGGAGGGTGTAATTCAATTCGCTGTACTTCACCATGTTATCTCTCTGCGCAACTTTACCTTGTGAAATCCTTAGCAACCGTTGATTGTCACCGATGAGTAATGTGCACCATTCATTTTGACCACTACGTAACGTGTAGAACCTCATGATGTCCTTCATGGTCCTGAGATAAGATATTTTTCAGACCTTGTTCCTCCTTTCCTATTGGCCTATTCCCCTGTCATTTTTTCAGCTCAAAATGGAGCTAATATCACCTGCAAAGTTCTTAAGAATCTAGCACTAGTACGATCAACGTGCTAACAATGGCTCCATATCGAGAATGCTATCCTCCTTATGAGGTAGCAAAGAACTCCGTAGACCAGGTTCCTCATCCATTGGGTTGATCGCAATCTTCCATTGAAAATTCCCAACTCTGTTCTAGGGTCTGCAACTCCAAAATTTTCTTGAAAAAAAAAACTAGGTGACAACATCCCTTGGAGACCTTACTTCCTTCACCTTAGGATTTAAGTCTATCACAAAGCCATCCACACATGCAATGTTTAAAGGAAAATGGTATATACAATGAAAATGGGGCTGATGTTTCTTATAAAAAGTAATGTTTGAGAAGACTCCCATTTACCAAAGCTCCAGATACCAATCCACCCTCCATTTCTTCCAACACATAAGCGTTCTTTCCTCTTAAGGGTGTAATTTTATATGGGCCTTTCCACAGGTGATCAAATTTTTAATGTTTCCCCTTCTCCCCGTGAGGTGCATCCCATTGCAACACTACATCCCCTATGTGGAAATCATCAGGATTGGTTCTCTGGTAAAAAATCTCTTTCATCTTGTCCTGAAATTGTTGAGTTATATCAAAAATATGCTCCCTTTGTTGTTGTAGCTCAACCAACTGATACATCCTCCTCTGGGTAGGATGGGTTTCAGCGTCCTCTTCTTGAAACAATATCATTATTGGCAAGCTCAGGGAGTTAGGAAAAATTACCTCTAAACCATAGACCAACTGGAATGGTGAAGTGCCAATAGACTTATTCACACTAATTATGGCAGCCCATAAAGCATAGATTAGATTTGTGTGCCAAGCTTTCTTATTTTCTTGCAGCATCTTCTTTATGATCCTCATAAGACTCTTGTCTAAAGACTTTGCCAGTCCATTTCCCTAGGGGTAATACATTGTGGAATGCCCCAACTGTATTTGATATTTGAATCAAAAGATGATCATATTCTTTCATTTAAAGGTTGGATCATTATCAGTGATTATCTTCCATGGAACCCCAAACCTTGATAGAATATGCTCCTCTAGAAACTGCATGATCATTGTTTCGGTATCCATTTTGTGAAGTAGATAGTGGCAATGAGGATCCACCAGTGCTACCATAAATAATGTGGATTAATTTCTTCGATAAAATATATCCCCCATTGCTAGAAAGGGGATTCAACCTGGATAGGCTTCAAAGGTAATGGCAACAACTTCCTTCTTCCTTCAAAAGTCTGACATTTATGGTAGGAAGCCACTTTCTTATGAGTATCGAAAAATATTGTATGCCAATAGAATCATGCTCTCATGATCTTGTTTACTATGATTTTCCAGTAGTGATGCCCCCCACACTCCCCTGCATGAAATTTTTGAATAAGTCTCTTATCTTCCTGCTCCTCCACGCAGTTTAGTAGGACTCCTTGGGGCTCTTTCCAATACAACTTCTTGCTAAGGATACAAAACCTCATTTCCTTTTGTTTTAGGAATATGGCCCTTATTTTATCCACGCCTAGTGGCTCCTGCAGATGCTGTAACACAAAAATGATATTAGCATACCACAAGGATGATATAAAATGCTCAGCTTCTGGGGGACCTAGCTTCCCCTGAGGATTATGTTCTTCAGCTAACAATTCAACAATCAAGTGCAAGATGAGAGCATCACAGTTGGACTGGGCCATAAGCTTGGCTATCCCCTGGCCTTTAATCAATTTTGTGGGCTTTATTTCTAGGTCATACTCAAGTAGAACTGCTATCCACTTTCCCCTTCACCCCTCTAGATCACTCTAGGTCAAAATGTCTTTCACGCCGCTAGTGGGGACGTGAGAAATGATATGGGAATATAGGATGTATACTCGAAAGTCCTTTAAGGCCTACACTAAATCATATTCCTACTTGTCCAGGATATTGTACTTCATGGGATCATCCCTTAGGGTCTTGCTGTAGAAATCAATGGGCCTCTCATGGCCTTCGTAGTTCTTTTGCAATAGTACCCCTACCACTGTGTGTTCTGAGGAAAATGAAAATATGAGAAAGTATTTGGAAAAATCAGGGCTTGCAAGTATGGGTGCTTCAGCTATGTCCCTCTCTATGCCTTCAAATGATTATTTGGCTTCAAGATTCCACTTCATTTCTTGGTCCTTTCCTAGCATGTTTGTAATAACTCAAAAATTCGTAAAAATTTAAAAATTTTCAAGTGACATAAAATGTCTAATGTCACCGCTAAAGTACCACTAATGGTTAGTAGATAATAAAACAGTTTATAAAGGAAAACAAGGAGTTGCATATTTATAAGATTTTGTATAATCTATATACATAAATTTAAAAACTGAGTTAGTGTCGTTGATGACTTAGCAGTTGTAATTCTCCCAGAAGTAGAAAAAGAACTTGTATTTTACTGCTGCTAGATATACTGATGATTTCTTTTGTTAGTAGGGGAAGAATTCTTATTTATGATCAGGGCTTACTTATATTTTAGCTAACTCAGTTGGAATGATGGTTCTTTACATGGTTTTTCAGGTGAGCGTAAGTTCCAGTAAAAATAATAATAGTTATATTCAAGTCAAGAAGATACTTCTCTAGCATTTTACGATGCTAGACTTAAAATATTAAAATGCAACTTGTCTCCATAAGAGGTAAGGTTGATCTTAAATTTTGCTGTCGAAACTCCATAATGACATTATAACAACCACCTATGCATGGGTTAAAATGCATAAACAAATACTGTCAGAAGATATCAAAATCCCTAGATGATTATGATTCAACTTCTAATGAATGCTTGTATTCATGTTTACAGTAATTGTAATTTAGAGTTTAGATGGAAAGAAATTTAGTTCACCTCTTAATGCTTAAACCACTCCATACTGTTTGGTGTCTATCACAATTATCTTCAGTACTGGGTTTATGCACAATATTCACTCAATACTAACCAATTTACTTTTACTTTTAAATATTTATTCCTTACTAAGTTGCTAGAATTTCACTGAAACTCCGGATATAGTCTAAGGACTGTATTTACTATCATTCGCAAAACTCAATTTATTAAAAGAATTGGATGCTTTCTATTTTAAACCTATAGTTTGTAAACTAAGCATCGAAAAATCCATGGTAAAATATATATTTGACAATCATAGAAAAACGCATAGTTAAAATGATTATAGGGTTTTTTATTATAATTATTTGTGCAGATTGGAACCGTCCTCCACTATTGACTTGCACCCTCGATTGGAAAATTATTTTGGTGGACACGTGGGATGGTCTTAACCACAAGATGGTTGATTTAAAAGAAACTAACCCTATCCAATTCATTTCACAGCGGGAGGGTTTCCTATCTGGTGCGGCTGAGCTATGAGCTTGTGGCCGCCAAAACTCCTTGCTAACCTCCAAATTTTCATTTTCACTGTGAGCTTGGTCTTGGGAGAAGTAAGAGCTGGTTTGTAAGTGTTTATGAAATCTACGACCTATGTGGAGAATTGTGTGAGTGGAACAAAATTGTTTTCCTTCACTGAATCGAAGATTTAGTTGGTAATTCGGATAGTGAATAGAGCTAGGTAAGGTACTCCTCGATCTCGTGGAAGTGTTGTTGGTTTACCTTTGGTTTCACACTTGGGGTTCAGTGGTAACCGACAATATAATTTACTAGGGGTATTCCTCTTTCAAGTTCCATCGAGTTGCTCCAACTATTTGCATTCACAACTTCTCCAACATCTTCTTATCAGGTAATCTAACGGTCATGAGTTAAACTTCATGAAAAATTTTAAGTTTTTCAATACATCTTAACTGCTAAAAACTAATACTTGTTTTTACTGTGCAGGTTCTTCTTGCGGAGAAAGGGGTTTAGCGAAGGCTCAACTCTCCCCTTTCACCGCCACGCAACCCTGGTAAGCCCCGGTTGCAAATGAGGGTTTTATCTTGCATTTGATGTGGTTGTTGGAAGTTAGGAAACTTTGCTGCTAGTTATGGAACGACCTTGGTTTACATGTTAGATTGTTACTTCTTGATTGTTGTTTTTGTATGCTTTTAAAACCCTAGAGGGTACCGTGTGTAGGAATGTTGAAGGCTATTGTAGCCGTAACATTAAGGTTTAGTGACAGTGCCTTAAATATGGCGTGTAATGATGTAAAAAAACTTCAAGTTTTACTTTCAGCTTTAAGCTGTAACCTTTAAATGGTCTTTGTTGGCAGTTTATTCAATGAGACTTGTAAACGACTTATAGGGTTATGGAATTATTGGTTACCATTTTTGCTTACTGTTTTTTTTTAAATTGTATAGTTTAATTTAAAGCAGGATTAAGCCTCAACCGGTAATTATAAAGGCCATAGGCCATTACCCTCATTTTATTTTGTTTCTATTTAAAATGTTGACAGTATTATGTAATTTACAATTTTTGTTTAAAAATGGAACATTATAGTGATTTACTGTTTGAATTTATACCAAGTTATTAGGTGAAATCAATACTCTGATTTTCTCTCAAATTGGTTACTATTTGTAGATAACCTACAACTCTGAAATGATATGGATTTTTACAGAAAAGGTTTTAGTCTTTGATTTCCTCTTTTACTTTGAGTAATACTATTTACAGCTATTAAATTTTATAAAAGAAATAAGAGTAAGAAAGTCTATTTATAAGGATAATCCTATCTTTCAATAACCTTAAGCAAATCATTGAAGTTTACAGTAGAACCATATGATAAGAACTATCTTTTTAGTGCGGAATGCAAATACGATCTTGAAATAAGTTATGATAAGAACTTATTGAATAACATCTAGTTCCAAACCCTAAGTGCTAGTTTGTTTACTGTTCTTATGTTTATTTGATTAACTTTGTCTATTGTGTTTATAATAAGTATTAGTACTAATGATAGTTTTATGATTAGTATGATTACTAAAGATTTTTATATACATATTTAGTTCTTTATCTGATGTAGATAATTTTCAATAGATAGGGTTTGTACTGTTGTTTCTCTAAAATGAATCATATGCAAACTATAAAAGAAAATAATTACATTTTTCATTCAGAGTTAATAACAATTCATCACATCTACTTAATCAACCAGATGTACTAGAGTACTGCCTATACTAGGCATGGAAAAATACAGTATGGTAATATTTTCTATTTACCTTTCACTTGGCATAAATACTACTGTTTATAATCTGCATATCCCTAACAAAACAATACCATGCATATCTTTGAAAAACTAGTAAACATTTGTTGAAATAGTAAATAATTTATAAATAAACTGAACAAATAAGAACCTATCAAATGACGAGGTGACAACAACTTAAGGAGGCTATTCCTCCCAACCAAATCCTAGAGAAATTTTAGTATGCGCTTCCTCAGGATCCCCGAGCCTGTTTCCTGGTCCTCCTGGTAGAGTATTGGGTGAAGGATGTATCCTTAAGAACTTTTGTCACCTGACTGGTCAACTTACAACAGTAATCCAAACCTGCTTACAGAAATAAGAACTTCATCCTAATAGCTGCATAAGTTTAGTTCTTAGCAATTAACCCTTCAAACTCACTTTAGTAAGTTCCCTCCATCGAATTTCTCATGTACACTTCATTCACAGAATGATCACCATTCCAAAAATGAGCAACCTCACCTGTCTTCAATGGGAAGTTTTATAATAATGCTTAGGTCTTCTGGGTTAGTTTTCACTTAATGAGCCACCTGCTCCAATTCCACTTTCTTGGGGAATCATGACCACAAAAATAAGGAAGTTGCCACCTGCAACAGCTAGAAGTAGTTTGAGGATGTTGCCACTTGTCAGTATACTCTCCACCCAGTCTCCTCGACCAAGTGACCAGTTAACACTCTTTTAACAACTTCCCTAAGTTGTCGTCTCATCATTTATTTATTTATTAATAAAATATTCTGAAATACATTAATTATCCTTGACCCCACTTGATCATCAATTACAAACTTAGCATAAAATATAACATAATGTTCCTCAATAACATTAAACTGTTTTACAAATTGGGGCATGTGACAATGTTGGTTATATATTTCACTATTTTAGCAAATGCAGCTATGAATATTCTCAGGAAGTTTAACTTTTCAAGAAACGATTGAACCTCAACCTTATTTCATGGGAGCTCAATTTTTTTGATCGCCTCAACCCTCTTCGGATCTATCATGATGCCCTCCTAAGAGATTATATTCCCCAACAACTTCCCTTCTTTCATAGAAAAGAATGACTTTTTACGATTCAGGGAGATGCCAAAATTTCTACATTTCTTGAACATTCTCAATAGGTGGGTGACATGTTCTTCATCAGACTTGGATAAAATAGTGATATCATCCAGATAGATGACCAAAATTTTGTCCTTTTCATCGGCAAATGCTATGTCCATGGCCCTCTAGAAATTTGCTCCTGTTTTCATCAACCCAAATGGAATTTTAACATACATGAAGGTTCCCTAGGGTGTGGTGAATTTTGTCTTCTCTTGATCCTCTGGGTGCACCACAATCTGGTTATAACCTAAGAAACCATCTAGAGTGGAGATCCTCTGGGAATCCACTACTCTCTACAATATATGGTCCATTTTGGGGAGGGGATAATGATCCTTCAGAGAAACTCTATTCAGGTTCCAATTCAATACATATTCTTATTTCCACATTCTTCTTTCTAACAAGGGCCAGATTAGCCACCCGACGTGAGAATAAGAGGGATACAATGATTTTGGCCTTAAATAACTTTTTGATCTCTTTCTCTACCAGGGGCAACATCTTGGGTTTCATCCTTCTCATCTTCTATTTAAACGAAATATCGTCCTTCTTGATTGGTATGGTATGTTGGATGATGCTCATATCGTAAGCCTTAAGGTCCTTGTAGCTCCAAGGAAACACATCTGAATACTCCTTCATCAGTGAGATGTATCTTTGCTTGGATTAAAATGAAAGGGTCCTTGCTATTTTAATGATATTAGGTTCCTCTTATGTCCCAATATTTACTTTCTCAACATATTCATAGCTTGGGACCAATTGAGGTTCTCTATCCACATCATTAGGATCGAAAAGTTTCATTAGGATTTGGTTATCTTTATCAAGATTGCTTTGTTGTGGGATAGCATGATGCATATTAAAAGGTGAATAATTTTTGAGTGAGTTTTATCGTTAAAGATCGTATTTTCAATTCACCTTGTAAGTATTTGTTGGGATTTATATATTGCTTAATGTATGGATAATGGAATTTTCCATCAATAATTGCAAGTTACATTTATATAAGTCCACATCATCTCAAGTCAGTGTTGTATGGTCATTAGTGTTGTATAGATATATCCAAGAATAAATAACCTAGGTTAGATTCCCCTCATGAGTTGAGTCTTGATGTAATTCCTTGGCTTTTAGTTGGCCACTTGGCCTCATTTCCTTCTGTGTCTGTACTTGTGGTTTTGTATTGAGATTGTTTGGGCTTGTTGTAAGTGTTATCATATTGGAAGAAATATTCTATTTTATTTTTCCCTAATAATTATGGATTCTATGATCTTGGAGGGTGAAACAGATTACCGATCTTATGTCAAAACATGGAGGTAATTCTACAACATTATTATTCCTTTTATTTTATTAAATCAAGGAGCAAAATCCATAATTCTTGGAATTTCAGTATATATATGTATAATTAAAGGAGTAATAATATTATTATAATGTTGGTTTAAAACTACAATATATTTTATACAAATATTTACATATTGAGTAGCATATATTTTATACAAATCCTAAATGCTAAATTCATTAGACGTGGTTTAATTTGTTGTGTAGCTACAATTTTTTACCAAATTGTTGAAAATAATCCTAATAGGATATGTAAGTGATAACTTGATTAGAGAAATATGGATGTTGGATTTTGTTAATGTTATTAATGCCATTGTTAGAAAACTAGAAACAATTAATGAAATTAAATTATATGCCTTTTTTATTTCATTATCCAGTGGTAAATGCCCCATCAGTTGTTATGCCATTTGATTCCCAGGATGTTGATGTAATCTATCAGTAGTAGCTGTACCAGTTAAGTTACATGTTTGTATATTTTTATTCCAAGGTTTTTTTTTGTTGTGGCTCAACCAACTGATACATCCTCCTCTAGGTAGGATGGGTTTCAGCGTCCTCTTCTTAAAACAATATCATTATTGGCAAGCTCGAGGAGTTAGGAAAAATTACCTCTGAACCATAGACCAACTGGAATGGTGAAGTGCCAATAGACTTATTCACACTAATTATGTCAGCCCATAAAGCATAGATTAGATTTGTGTGCCAAGATTTCTTATTTTCCTATAGCATCTTCTTTATGATCCTCATAAGACTCTTGTCTAAAGACTCTGCCAGTCCATTTCCCTAGGGGTAATACATTGTGGAATGCCCCAACTGTATTTGATATTTGAATCAAAAGATGATCATATTCTTTCATTTAAAGGGTGGATCATTATCAGTGATTATCTTCCAAGGAACCCCAAACCTTGATAGAATATACTCCTCTAGAAATTGCATGATCATTGTTTCGGTATCCTGTCTTGTGGGGATGGCCTCAATCCATTTTTTGAAGTAGTTAGTGGTGATGAGGATCCATCTGTGCTACCATAAATAATGAGGATTAATTTCTTTGATAAAATATATCCCCCATTACTGGAAAGGGGCTTCAACCTGGATAGGCTTCAAAGGTAATGGCAACAACTTCCTTCTTCCTTCAAAAATATGACATTTATGGAAGGAAGCCACTTTCTTATGAGTATCGAAAAATATTTTATGCCAATAGAATCATGCTCTCATGATCTTGTTTACTATGTTTTTCTAGTAGTGATGCCCCCTAAACTCCCCTACATGAAATTTTTCAATAAGTCTCTTAGCTTCCTACTCCTCCATGCAGTTTAGTAGGACTCCTCGGGGATCTTTCCAATACAACTTCTCGCTCTGGATACAAAACCTTATTTCCTTTTGTTTGAGGAATATGGCCCTTATTTTATCCATGCCCAGTGGCTCCTGCATATGTTGTAACACAAAAATGATATTAGTGTACCATGAGGATGATAGAAAATGCTCACCTACTAGGGAACCTGTCTTCCCCTGAGGATTATGTTCTTCAGCTGACAATTCAACTATCATGTGCAAGATGAGAGCATCACAGTTGGACTGGGCCATAATATTGTCTATCCCCTGGCCTTTAATCAATTTTGTGGGCTATATTTCTAGGTCATACTCAAGTAGAACTTCTATCCACTTTCCCCTTCGGCCCTCTGGATCAAGCTGGGTCAGAATGTCTTTCACGCCATTGGTGGGGACATGAGAAATGATATGGGAATGCAGGATGTATATTTGAAATTCCTTTAAGGCCTACTCATCCAAGATATTGTACTTCATGGGAGCATCCCTTAAGGTCTTGTTGTAGAAAGCAATGGGCTTCTCATGGCCTTCGTAGTTATTTTGCAACAGTACCCCTGCCACTATGTGTTTTGAGGAAAATGAAAATATGAGAAAGTATTTGGAAAAATCAGGGCTTGTAAGTATGGGTGCTTCAGCTATGGCCCTCTCTATGCCTTCAAATGATTGTTTGGCTTCAGGAGTCCACCTGATTTCTTGGTCCTTTCCCAGTATGTTGGTTATATATTTCACTATTTTATCAAATGCAACTATGAATATTCTCAGGAAGTTTAACTTTCCTAGAAACAATTGAACCTCAACCTTATTTCATGGGAGCTCAATTTTATTGATCGCCTCAACCCTCTTTGGATCTATCCTAATTCCCTCCTAAGAGACTATATTCCCCAACAACTTCCCTTCTTTCATAGAAAAGAATGACTTTTTAGGATTCAGGGAGATGCTGAAATTTCTACATTTCTTGAACATTCTCAATAGGTGGGTGACATTTTCTTCATGAGACTTGGAGAAAATAGTGATATCGTCCAGATAGATGACCAAAATTTTGTCCTTTTCATCGGCGAATGCTATGTCCATGGCCCTCTACAAATATTCTCCTATGTTCATCAACCCAAATGGAATTTTAACATACATGAAGGTTCCCCAGGGTGTGGTGAATTTTGTCTTCTCTTGATCCTTCGGGTGCACCACAATCTAGTTATAATCTGAGAAACCATCTAGAGTGGAGATCCTCTAGGAACCCACTAGTCTCTGCAAGATATGGTCCATTTTGGGGAGGTGATAATGATCCTTCAAAGAAACTTTGTTTAGGTTCCAGAATTCAATACATATTCTTATTTCCACATTATTCTTTCTAATAGGGGCTAGATTAGCAACCCAGCGTGAGAATATGAGGGATACAATGATTTTGGCCTTAAACAACTTTTTGATCTCTTTCTCTGCCAAGGGAAACATCTTGGGGTTCATCCTTCTCATCTTCTATTTGAATGAAATCTCATCTTCTTGATTGGTATGGTATGTTGGATGATGCTCGTATCGTAAGCCTTAAGTTCCTTGTAGCTCCAAGCAAACATATCTGAATACTCCTTCATCAGTGAGATGTATCTTTGCTTGGATTACAATAAAAGGGTCCTTGCTATTTTTATGATCTTTGGTTTCTCTTATGTCCCAATATTTACTTTCTCAACATCTTAACAGCTTGGGACCAGTTGAGGTTCTCTATCCACATCATTAGGATTGAAAAGTTTCTCTAGAGGAACCAGACCCCTAGGGATGGAATTACATTTTAGCTACAAAATATCCTTGACACAGAGGTTTTTCACATATTCCTGTTGGCCCTCAACGGGCCTCAGTTTCATCACTCTCAACATTTTCAACAACAACAACATCCTCTTCCTAGAGCACTTATTTTGGATCTGTAGTATGGATTTGTAATGGTTCTTGAGTGGGAGGAACACCCTCTAGAAGTTTGTTTTCTTCATCAACAACCAATCCTTAAAAATCCTTAGTGAGAATGAGGAACTTATCAATTTTTTTATAATCCTCAAATACTTGGAAACTCTTCATGTTATCTGGGACAGAAGGTCTACTCCTCACTTCAATTTCATATTTCCCTATAAAGTGCATGGGGACCTTGAAAGTTACTGCTGAATTGGACAGGGAATTAGCCACACAATTCTATACTTTGGGAATTATATTGAAACTTCATTCTTCAAAGCATTCAATAAGGTCCTAGGAAGCATTCTAGTACCTTCTCATCCTAGGATGTCTGGCCTGATACTCACCAGTCATTTGCTTAATTATTAGCTCATAATCACCATATAACACTACCCTCTTGACTTGGAGCTCCTTCAAGACTAGAATCACCAATATCATAGCCTCATATTTTGCTTCATTGTTTGTGTAGTCAAAAGCCACCTTGTAAGAGTAATTCAAATATCGCACTCCAGGGGTCTCATCCACACTCCAGCTCCTACCCCCTGTTTACATGCTAACCTGTTGAAACTCACCTCCCACACCCATTCTAACTCCTCCTCAGTAGGAACGAAGGCATCATTCTGGAAATAGGAACTGTCTTCATCCCCTTCAATAAAGAAGATACCAAATCCCATCTCTGTATCCAATGAATATATGGGGTGATTGTGTGTCCTTTCAATGCTGGTTACCATATACGCCAACTTTGTTTCTCTAAATATCCTTCTTTGTATCCTGAAACCAAGGATAGTGGCATATGACATGTTCATCTAGAGGGCACCTTTGAGCTTGGCTTCCCAAAATCTTGACAAGAACATTCTAAACTTCAGGGAAATATCAGCCACAACCACATCGATAACCATGGTTTTGGAAGGGATCTGGGCTAGGGAGATCACCAAGTATTTCATCAGGCCCAAGCACTTGAATTTATTAGAATCAAAAGAGAAGAGATCCGTGTAGGGTCTAGTTACTTCCAACCCTAGTTCATCCATGATTCTCTTGGCCATCAAATTGTGAGAGGATCCTGTGGCAGAGATTTACCCGGGAGGCTTTAAAACTGTGGAAAATTTAGAATGATACTCTAAATTTTTTAATAGTTCAGTGAGGGGAACAGATATTTTTATCTTTGCGATTTCGCCATCTATACTGAAAGAAGTCTGTCCATAATAAGAGCTTATGTGATTATCTTTTCTTTGTTCCTTCCCTTTGGGATCAAACACGGTTTTGGAGTTATCCCTGGGAGGTGTGTCATTTTTAGGCTTGCTGGAAAGAGCCTTATTTCCTATTTATTTATTCTTCACGACAGGAACATCTCTGTTTCTCAAGTTGATTTGTCTCTGTGTATTTAGGACAACGAGTTGATATCCTCTTCTGAAGTCATATGTCTCATCTAGAGGTATCTCTCGCCTCTTGAGAATGCATTTCCATGTTCTTCTTTGGTGATGAAGGTGGTGGGAGAGTCAATATCCAGCTGATGGATTTCATCTTTGGCTTGATGTTCACCATCCTGATCCATGATATTTTCTTGAAATGAAGGCCTAATAGGTGGATCAGGAAGGTTTATATGCATGTTCCAAATAACTTAGGGCCTTATGCCATTCAGATTCCTAGTCTGTTGTTCTTGATTTTCCCTGGGAGGTGGTGTGCCATCCATAGAGAGCCTCTCCATCATTCTTTCCATGGTTCTCAGCATTGTGTCTATTCTGGTCTCTTGTGGGATAGAGGTAGAGGGTTGTTTAGTTTATTTGTATTCCCTCTCTCTCCTCTTTCTCCATCCTCTCTTCTCCATTCTCCCCCATCTCTTCTACATTCTCCATCCTCTCTTCTTCGCTCCCCTTCCTCCCTTCTCCATTCCCCTTCATACATTTTCTTCTTTCTTGCGAAAATCAGGTTTACCTCCACCTCTATGGAATATTTCATCATAGCTGCTAAGGAGGTTGATCTCCTTTCACTTAGCCACAAGGTAAACTCACTATGAAAATAGTCAACATATTGGAGTTGGGCAGAACCAATGGGAGGTTTGAACTAGGCAGGGATGGCATTGTACAAATTCAAAAACCTGTCCAAAAACTCTTGGACAAATCACTCTCTCTCCTCCTCATGCAATGATACTTGGAGAGATATTGCTTAGGGTTCTTTTGTTCTGGCCACTTGTCCTTAAAAGCGTCTTCAAAGGCTTGGTAGCTCAGGATAGAGTCGTTTGCAAGGTTTTTGTACCACTTTCTAGCTTCTCCATACAAACTTTGTTCAAATAACCTGAACTTAACATCATCATGACCCACCTCTTCCAAGTCGATCCAGCCTAAAAACCACCCAGGCGTTCTTCAGCCGAATACCCTCTATCCCCATTTAATTGTTTGAGTATTTGGGAATATCCGAAAGGGATATCACTAAGAGAAGTAGGAAGATGAAGAGGGGAAAACCTATTTTCCATTCTTGGAGGTATAACAAGGTTTTAAATGGGAATTAAGACTGGTGGGATAGAGCTAAGAGAGTCATGAGGAAATGCAGGAGTGTGGGGAGATATGAAACTGGAAGATGAGTGCTGATTTTGGCTGGAAGTAGGGGGGAATATGTTGCAGTGGATTTCCTTATGATAGTGGAATTTGACATGGATAAATCAACAGTAAATGTAGTGTACTCTGGGTCACGAAGGTCTAGGAAATCCCTTCCTAGAGGTTTTGAGGTATGGAGTGACGAGGCAATGCGGGGAAAATCAAATGTAGAGGTATCAGACACCAATTCAGAGAGGATGGATTAAGATTTAGTTATAAGAAAGGCTAGTCCAAATTCCTCATTGCAATGTTCAGATATATCACTAACATAAATGTCACCTTCAGTAGGGAAAGACAAATTTTTGACTAACCTTTGCAGGCTATTGGCCCTTGGAATCAAACTTCCTGGATCGAAGAATTCTTGAAACGACTCAGTAGCAGGGTTTCTGCTCGTATTTGTTCTTCTGGTAGCCAGTATTTTCCTAGTGCAGTCACCTTCAAAATTTGTGTGGAGTCGCCAGAGCATGCAGAAGGTTAGATTTCTGATATAAAATGGGTGTTGGAAGATTTAAAGATGGTAGTCTTGTAGTCTTGTATGGTAGATTTAGCATCCCCACTCTGTTTCAAAGGTAGTCTTGTATTGGTCCTCCTGTGCAATTCTTATCTGATACTAGCCCAAGAATCCATCAATGAATGAATACATTTCTTGTCGCCCAACATTCTCTAGTACTCCCTCTATGAATGGAGTCAGAAATGGATAATGCAAGCATGCATCATTAAAATTCCTCGTTTCAACACAAATTCTCACTTCCCTTGAATTTTTCTTATCTTGGAATACAATTGGATTTATCCATTTTGATTCTTCGATAGCTTGTATCACATTTGCTTCCACGGTCCAATTCAGCCTTAACTTTTTCTTTGTAACATAGGTTTAATCTGTACGACCGTTGTTTGACTAGTTTTGCATCAGGCCTCAAAGGTATTTTTATTTCTCCAAGGTCCCCAATTATGCCTTTCATTTCATAAAATTTTGTGGGGAACAAATCTTGGAATTCATGGAGTAATTCAGTAATCTTTCCCACGGTTTCATCGTCCCAGTAATATCCAATATTAGAAAACTTTGGGTTTTCAACCGACCCAATATTTACTTTCTTGATCTTGAGTGGACTTAGAAATTGGTCACTAGACATACGAGCTCCTTCCACTTCACGCATATCTTTTGACTCTGGTATGTTTATCTCGAGCGAATCATCATCATTCGGTTCTCATGTGATATTATAACATTCCATTAAGTTGTGTACTATCATGGTGCATTGATGGAAATTTGTGGTTGCGACTAGGATTTCCTCAAATATATTTTCCTTCATAATTTGTAGCACAACATAAACTATCAGATGTTTACTTGTGAACTCAAATGTCTGGGTGAAGTTTGTAACTAAAATTTCCCATGCAATAGTTCCTTGCCATAGCTCAACTGATGTGTACCAATTTCTTGGTACCATTTCCAAAGTTTGGATGAATCGTACTAAGAAATTGGTACGATTACCAATTTCTTGGTAATCATTTACATTATGGCCACTCAGAGATAGAATGTTTATGTGTACCCCACCATTTCATGGGCGTAGCTTTCAGCACATAGTCCAAGGCAGACAATCACTATGATTTTGTAATTTTTCTTTCAAATTACACAAGAAAAGATGCAAGGTTGGGTAATCCTTCATATGTATGTAGCGTGCTTGATTTGGCTCCTACCCTTTGGACAGATCTTGTGATTCTTGTGCATCTTCTCATGGAAACTTCATGTATCCTTCTCTGTCAATTTTCCAAGGCATCACCTATATCATATGTGCAAGAACTTGCACTCCACCAGATCAGTTTTCCTTCAGCTGTTGGATTTATATAATATTCATTTGATGCCATGATATTATATAACTAATCTAGGTAAATGCCTTGAACTTTTCTATTCACTAGCTCAACATGTCTCTGCCCTTCGAGCGGATCAATTGGCGCAACCACCCTTAGTTCAGAATCTTCAAATTATAATATTATTTTCTTAAAATTTATAATGGTTTGGTTGTCTATTTTCAAATCAATTCCCAATAGTTCAGGATATGGATTTGTGTCATCGACAATGTCAATTACTTCAAAGTCGGCATATGTTCTTAATCCTTCGACTTCTATGGGAACTTGATTTAGTCTACCAATTGTAGAACCTTCGACTGGGTCGTAAGCCTTATTTTAATGGGATACCAATCCAATCATGGTTTATTCATGCTCTCCCATGTTTGTCTTGTCATATGTTAACATCCAAGCCCAAATATAATATGACATAATCCATATCATATTCTCCTATCTGTGCATTCATTCGCAGTTCTCGACCTGTCTTCAATCTCTTCCTAATATGGCTAACACTTTTTTTAGGTCACATATCATCTGTATTTTCATCTATTAGTGCTATCAGTTCTACGACAACATCTTTATCATTAATTAGTGCTAAACAATTTTTGAAAAAAATTTTAAGCTTTTCTACCTCCCATTAGAGGAAATTTCAATTTAAAATCAGCCTTCCAAAAATAATACAAATCCCATGTCATCATGTATTATCCAATAAAAATGCTCTAAAATTCAAAAAGGGAGCACCTCTTAAACAATTTTTTAATGTAAATTTGGGGATAGGTATCATAAAAAAATTACTTTTTTTGTTCATATTTTCAACATATCTCCCTCTGATTTTACTCAAATTTCGATCGGAAGAGCTCATTGGATGCAGAATTAAATTTTGCATCCAATAAGTACCCACTCGACATAATTTTGATGGGCCCAACTACCCAAAAAAACAAGAAATACCTGAAAACGCGTGATGATGACATCATCATCACATTTTTTCAGGTATTTCTTCTTTTGGGGGTAGAGGATCCTGTCAAAAGTATGTCGAGTGGGTACTTGTTGGATGAAGAATTTAATTTCGCATCGAACGAGCTCTCCCAATCGAAATTTGAGTAAAAACACATGGAGATATGTCGAAAATACGAACAAAAAATAAGTTTTTTCTTTTTCTTCCTCCAAAATTAATAAATATTATTTTATTATTTTAACTATTATTTTATTAATTTTCCTTATGAGGCCCATTTTGAGTTGAAATTTCCTCTAATGAATTTCAACTTTCATCCTGAATCCTCATGTTTAAGCCTATTGTCACTTCCAACCACTTCCTCTTCAAAGATTTTCACATGGTATCCTATTTAAGGTCTTTCAAGAAGCTACTCTAATACTTAAATGATTTGTAAACAATATATATATTTCCTTCTTATTTCATCAACACAAATACTCTATAGAAACCAAATTGAATGGTTTTTGTTGTTTTTTCTTTCCTAGAATGAAGGTTATGTTTCCTTCTTTGGTTCAAGACTGAACTGAGTTATTTTCATTACCAATTAAAGGTGTGTCCACACAATATTCTACCTCCATAAACAAAGTCTAGAATCTATTATTTGAATAAGCATTCAAACCCTTAAACTGATGATGAATATGGTTATACAAATCTTGTATCAAGGAATCTTATTCCAATTGCTAATAAAAACAATTACACCTCTATTTGTTAAGGTTCCAAACCTGACAGCTATTCAATAACAATTAGGTTAATATAATTACGTATCTCTATCTCTTTAGTTTCAAACTGAACACTATGATCTATATTTGGTAACCCATCTTAAGGAAATTTGAAATTCCCATTATTTAGAATATAATTGTGTATTGAGTGTTTGAATTTTAAACATGAATTGGGTAAAGGGTGAGATGTAGCATATGTTACACATTGCTCAAATTGTGCTAAACTATCATTGTAAGGAATCAATAACACATGGGTTGGAGAGTGAAAAGTTGTGGTAGTTAGAAATATGATTAACTATTGTGGTAGTGATAAAACCAAGGAAAGAGTGTTATAACATGTTGTTTGTTGTAGCTAATCATCTTACACAACATTCAAGTTACAATACTTTGACCATTCAAATATAGGAGCAAATGCATTCTAGCAATTCGAATTAGCATGTATCAATTATAGAATCATTAATGCATGATTGAGATCATTGTATTGGTGTGCATTATACAACCAACATTTAAATCAATAAATAATAATTCTATAAAACATTAATAGTACATTGATCAAGCAATGAGTGTTGTACCAATAAACAAAACATCGGGGATAAACATTATGGTTGATACACACTAATCCAATCTTTGATGTGTTTAATGTTGTAGTCAAAATGATATGAAAAGGGAATGCTGATACATTCAATATTTATGCCATCAAACCGATTCTTGTGGTTTACACAATGGCCGAATAAGATTCAAAATAGAGGAGAGACCGATTCTTGTGGTTTACACAATGGCCGAATAAGATTCAAAACAGAGGAATGAAGCATGTAAAAATTCAATCATACAACAATCTAAGGACACCATATACACAATATTACCCTGGAACCCTAAATGGGAAAGTCAACATTCAATGGGGAATTTATCAAGCTTGCGAAATTGTTACAAATATTAGGTATCCATTTTCATTGAAGGATTTAATGCATTCTTACGCATTGGAAATTCTTACTCATTCTAAAAGTTGTAGATGGTTTTGAATCAAAGACAACCTCTGATCTTTGAGTAGACTTCTTTCGAGTCCTTGTTTTTGTGCCTTCCCTTTTTCTTCATTTCCTCTCAAGTGCTTTATAATCTAGAACATGTTTGACTTATATTTTTTTGTGTTACATATTGTTGAATGATATTAACAAATACCATGTTTATTTAAAATGATTATTCACGCTGATCTTATGTACAATGCATATGCTAATTTGGTTAACCTTATGTTGATAGCATTGCAACTTTGTTTATGATTTTTTTTTGTTTTAATATATTAATTAATACATATAGAAGAATTCATTTTCATTTGTTTGTCTATATATCATTTCCATTTTCGTAACATCTCTAGGATTTTTCTACTTACCATACTTTGCTTAATAATAATTTCTCTTTATCATCTTTAATAATGTTTCTAACATTATTTTCTTAGTAATACTTCTTTTTCTCGATTTCATTTTCATTTCTTTATATATATCTCATTTTCATTTCTTTACTAGGTTTTTTTTACTTACCACACTTTGCTTAATAAGACTGTTCTTCTTTACCATCTTCAATATTTGCATTCTTTGCTTTGTAATACTCTTCTCCTTCTGGTTATTTGCTATAGATGAAAAAAAGCATGGACTTCACCACTACCTGCGAATATATTGTATATTGTTATCGTTAATAATCTAAACAGTTCAAATAGAGAATCCCATAAACTTACACCATTTATTTGAAGGATTACAATGGCTTTTAAACTCTAATCATAGAACGCAAGTGAAATTGAAATAGGTATTGAAGGACCATAAATTACATATGGAAGAAACCAAAAATATTTTGTTGTTATCGAAATATGTACAAAGCACTCATCTATAATAAAATCTAATACAGTTCCACTTCACTTTGGATAGTTTAATTCCCAATGTGGAGCATTTCTTTAAACCTAAATACATCACCATTTTTATTGTTAATGAATCCTTTGGTATGTAATATGAACCCTTATAAAACTTGTGTTAGCATCCTTCTTTAAGGAAATATCAAAGGGTTTAATCAAGTTATCAATCTACTAAATATGTATGCACCTTACAAAGACAAAATACCCTTCTGGGAAAATATTAAGTATGGTGGTCTGCTTAATTTATAAAACTTGATATTGGATGGGGACCTAAATTTTACCATGCACTCGTCTGAATTTTGGAGAAATGCAGTCCTCTATGGATTCACTTTGTTTTATCAAGATCTTTTTCAGAGAAATAAGTTGGTAGATTGTCCCTCATAAATTGAGTCCCACTTGGACAAATAGGAGATCAAGAGTTGAAGGTGTTGGAAAAAGACTAGACAGATTTTTGATGTCTAAATCTCTCATTGGTAGCTATGCTAGATATAGGTCTTGGAACTCAGTTTCCAATATATAAGATCATATTCATATTTCCATTCAGTTGGACGGAGAGACTGTTTCTATAAAATTCTTGTTTAAATTCAATTGAGCATGGATGAAAGATGAAGATTTTTGTTAGATGCTAATATCTTTCTAGATAAGTATAGAGATTCCATAGGGGTTGAATGCCATCAACTCTTTGAATTACAAGCTGAAAAAAATTGAAAAACTATATGGTTTTGTGGATTAAGGAGAAAGAAGAGAAGGATAATAAAATCCTTTGTGAAATTGAAGGCATAATCTTTGGCATTTTATTAAGCAACCTAATATGTAACCTCACTAGTGAAGAAAGGGACACTATTATTGATATTGAACACAAGAATGATTCTCTCCTGAAAAAAATCGAAGAAGTGGCTTGGTGGTTAAAGAGCAGAGACACTGTAACTTGCTTTTGGTGATAATAATACATTTTTTTTCATAGATATGCTAGTTACAAGAAAAATATAAATACTATTTGGGAGATTAAATCAACTAAAGGGGTTTGGGTTAGCTTTCAAATAGATATGAAGAAGGTTGCGGTTGATTTTTACAGCAACCACTTCAGAGAATCAGGTTTGTCTAATATAGATAATCAAATGAAAGTTTGAGTCACTATCCTTTTTTTTACAAGGGAGGAAGGTTTGTATATTGACAAACCTATCAACATTGAGTAAGTAGAAAGTATTTTGTAAATTTTTTCAAAAGATAAAAGTCTCGGTCCCGATGCTTGGCTAGTAGAACTTTTCATCACTTTTTTTTTATGGGAAGGGATCTTCTTGCAGAAACTGAGATGACCAAACACCATGGGTTTATGTCAGGTGATTTAAAATCCACTTTCATTTCCCTTATTCCGAACAAGGATATGCCTGAACACTTCTACGATTTTAGGCCCATTGATCCATATAACTTGGTATATAAAATGGTAACAAAAATCATTGCAAATAGGATAAAGCCGAAGTTGTTTGAAGTGGTTTCCAAACAACAATTTGGTTTTCTATCCAATAGACAAATATTAGATGCAATTGGCGTCTCCCAATAGTTCTTCCACTCGGTAAAAGTTAAAAAATTGAGTTGTCTCATTATGAAGGTGGACCTCGCCAAATCCTATGATAAAGTAAATTAGATCTTTCTAAGACTTATCCTCCTGCATATTGGGCTTCCTGTTGAATTTATGAATTGGATTTTGGTTTGTGTTTATTCGGTTAACTTTGTTGTTCTTGCTAATGGATCTCCTACTAGTTTTTTTTGCAGTTCCAGAGGTCTTAGATAGGGGTGGCCACGATTACCTTACTATTTTTATTTGTAATTGAAGGACTGAGTAGGATGATTAATGAGGCAAAGCTTAAAGGAAGTTTATCTGGTATAAACATGTGTCCCATAGATCACACATCTCCTCTTTGTGGATGATGTCATTTTATTTGGATTAGGTATTGTGGAGGAATGGAGGACTTTCCATGAGATCTTAACAATTTTTTATTCCGCAGTGTGGAGATCAGGTTGGAAACGTTTATTTTATATCAGCATAGGGTCTTTGATGAGATGCTAGCACAAATTGGTTCTTTGCTTGAGTATAAAGTGGATAATTTTACTATAGTTTTAGATATCTTGATATTTGTTGAAGCCCAACAACTATCGGATTGACTCTGTGCAAATTTTTGGGGACTCAAAGGTGTTCATTGAGTGAGAAAAATGGTAGCTTAGACCTATAGGTTCTTCATCTCTTGCAATTGGTGTCAAAGGATTCGGCATTTGACGTACACATTTTTTTTACATTTCCTTCTCACATATCTCTAGAATCTTCAATGGCCCGGAGGTTGATCATCTTCTGAAGAAAATTGTTTTATATCAAGAAGGCTCTATGTTTACAAAGGAACTGTTGGAAGGTTCTTCATATTTGAAGGAGTTGTGAGGTTTTTTTTATTAAATCTGTTGGACAACTTGTATCTCTTTTATTTTCCTTCTCTTCTGTGATTTTTAATGAGATGGTGTTATGTAATAATATTTGGTCTCTTAGTACTTTCTAGTAGAGATTTATGAAGGCTAAGTAGTGAAGTTATTTTCCATCCCTGTTTTTTTTTGTAGCCCCTATGATGGTTGTTTGGAAAGACTAGCTTCTTGGTGGTAATATTTGGGTGAAGGATCAATATGATGAATAATTCTGATGTAATGACTCTCATTTTCTTTGATTGAATGAAATATCATGAACATGGTTTTCTTCATTTGAAAAATCATTTCCATTTTTGTTATATATCATTTCAATCTACGTGAAATCTATAGGCCTATTCTACTTACGAAACTTTTCTTAATAAGACTTCCTCATTATCATGTTTCATACTATTTCTATCATTAAGTTTGCTTAGTAATACTCCTCTTCCTCAATTTCATTTTCATTTCTTAATATATATTTCATTTTCATTTCTTTACCGGAATTTTTCTACATACCATACTTTGCTTAATAAAACTTCTCTTCTTTGCATTCTTTGCTTCGTAATACTCTTCTCCTTTTGGTTATCATTTGATATAGATGAAAAAAGCATTGACTTTGTCACTACCTACGAATATATTGTAGATTTTTACCGTTAAAAAACTAAACAGTTCAAACAAAGAATCCCATGAACTTACACCATTTATTTGAAGGATTACGACAATTTTTAAACTCTAATCACAAAACGTGAATGAAAGTGAAAGTGAGACGGGTACTTAAAGAGCATAAATTACACATGGAAGAACCCAAAACTATTTTATTGTTATTGGAATATGTACAAAGCACTCGTTTGCAATACAATCTAATACAGCTCCACTTCATTTTGGATTGTTTAATCCCAATGTGGAGCATTTCTCTAAACCTGAATACATCGCCATTTTCGATTGATAATGAAAAGAATGCTTGTTGCTGCATATTCGTAACGAAAAAGAGACACCGAAATGTGGTAATGTGTTTATTGGGAATTTTTCGTATAAGCAAAAACAGAACTCCGAAAATATATAGAACAAAAAGAAGAAATGGAATGAAATGAAAGTGATGGTCGGAACTGGGAAGAAAAGAGATCAGCAAGGAGGAAGGTCAGAGGGGGGAGGCGGGAGAGATTGAAGGGGGCCTTTTCCGTCCTTGACAACCCACGCCATTTTCAGTCCCCACGATGTGTGAACTTCCAAATGACAGTGCATGAACCACACGCCTGCATCATTATAATTCTTATAATTATATTAATGTCATGGATCATACTGAATTAATGCAATGTAATGTTGAATGTTAAATGAGATTGATCTATAAAGTACCTGGATTGTCAGCGCGGAATCTGATAGCTGCCCAACCTCCTTTGGGGACTCCAATAGTGTTTCTCTCCACGGGATCAATGAGATTAAAGTTTGGTGCATCCGTTGATTCGTTGTAGTTTCCAACACCTTGGCCGACCACGAAGAAATTGAAACCATGGAGATGGACAGGATGGCTGTCAGTGCTGAAAATGCTGGTGTCTTGAAGAACCAATTGAACTGTTGAGTTGAAGGGAAGGACTTTCACTCTCGTCCCATTCATAGCCGCTGTATTATTGGGTGGAGTGCCTGTATAATTGAATGGGAATGGAGGATTTTCTGGAAAATTGGTCTTATAGATTCCTTTCATCTGCTTGAAATAGTGGGATTGAAGAAGAGCAGTGCTTGGGAGAACAAAAGAAATGTTGTTGACAGAGGCAGTGAATCTGGTCATGTTGGGTGCCTGGCAAGTGGCATTACCCATTCCCTTTGGACAAGGATTTAGTCCTAGACCAATTGTGAAAAAAAGCTTCTTGTCAACCGTGAGAGGAACCAATGCCGGGAATTGCGAGTTAGCCAAGCTTCTAAGTTTCGCACTAAAGTTCGCTGCGAAGGATGTGTCATTGAGGGCTGGGAGTTTTGGCATCATAATGGCGGAAGAGTTATTAGAGTTGGGAACATTATAAGTCACAATCCCTGCAACAGTGGAGTTATCAAATGTTCCACCACCCGTAGCAAATGGGCGAGCTGCTATGTAAAATTGTTTAACTCCGCCATTGTTAACAGTAGCATTGGCAGTGAATAACACATTGGTGGTCTGGCCCGGTGTTATAACAAGAGTGTCTGTCTGGAAAGGCTTCACATAAACCGCATCCACCTCAACCACAGTCAAACTGTGATTTGCAATGGCAAGGAAGAGCTCATCATTGAGTGCAGCATTGATGATACGAAGAAGATATGTCTTCCCAGGATCCACATTTAGAAGGAATGTATCTGCATGGCATGTTCAGTTAGTGAATGAGTGCTATCTCTGGTTTCTACCCAACACATAAAATAAATAAATTTGATGAAAATAGATATAAATATCAATACCATTAGAGCAGTTATAAAGAGGTCCAGGAAATCCGTTTATAGTGTAGGCATCCGACACATTTGGACCGCCTCCTGTTTGGAGAGCCTGATTGATAACCTTCTCGGTATCTGCATTCCACCATTCTCCTGCAAGGTGAAGGTGAAGGTGATATTAAATTCCATCTTGCCATAGTTACACGGTCTATATCATTCATAAAAAAGTGAGTAAAAGGATTCAGGATATAAACCCTTACCCAGAATAATGGGGACTTCTTTGTGTGGCTTGGGAAAGGGGTAGGGAACATGGGGTTTAGGATATATAATGATGGCTCCGTGGACACTAGCTCTCAACCAAGAAATGTGTGCGTGCCACCATAGAGTTCCTCTCTGTCCTGTGATGGTGAAGTTATAAACGTAACTCATTCCAGTTTGAAGTGGACATTGGGTGACGTAACCAGGACCATCTGCCCATCCAGTTCTCAGCTGTCGAATCCCATGCCTGCATGCAAAACAAAACAATACAATACAATACATGATCTCTGCAACTATTCAGTATTGCCAGTGAATAGAATTAATACTAGTATTACCAGTGAATAGTGACGTTGTCTTTGACGTGGTTTACAAGTTTTATAAGGACTTGGTCTCCCTCGCGAGCAATAATTGTAGGCCCTGGATACTTTCCATTCACTGTAATCAAAGATTTTGTGTGGCAAAGGCGTGTCACATTTTTTAGCTTCACCTGCAACGCAACGCAACCCAATGCATTTATAACTCAGCGGTTAATATAATAATCAAACATCTCCATTGAACTTGTATATATGATTTGAAGCCTGCAACGCAACGCAACCCAATGCATTTATAACTCAGCGGTTAATATAATAATCAAACATCTCCATTGAACTTGTATATATGATTTGATTTGTAGTAGATATAGTTACGTTGAACTTGTAATGCCTGGTTGTCTGCCAATGCTTTCCTGCTGCTATATCCAGGTACTGAATCATCATCACCAGGATGACAATTGACAAGTACTTCACAGCTGGGGAAGGGCAAGGGCAAGGGAAGAACTTCGCCTTCGCTTTCAACATTTTTGTCATTCTACTTGACTAATTATAAACTATGAAATATATCTGAGAGTGCTGTGATCTGCTGGGAATCAGCTCTGAATATAGCTGAGATGAGATTGCTGTGATTAGCTGGGAAGCTCTGGCATTGATATATATACATACCGATCGTTTATCTTGGTTGTGGGGTATAATTGTGTTGGTGAATCGATGGAGTACAAACCATTGCAGCTTCTGTGCAGGTGTACCAACTGATCTGAAAGAATCGTCCGTTGTAAGAACGGTCTGGTCTGGTCTGGTCTTTGTGAATGAATGTAATTAAGTTTAATGCATGGTTAGGACATCCATGCTTTTCTGGCATGGCGCCAGGTCCTATATATGAGTTAGAATGTGTTAATCATAGGAGAAGATAGAGCATACTAAATTCCAACCTCCGTCGTTCTCTAATTTTCCGGAAATTCCTATCCATGAAAAGCGGTCTCGGTTATAATTAGCTGCCTGCCATTGGTATGTATTAACGGTACTTCGAGAGTGCACTGAAGCATTCATTGATCGAGAGAGAAGGCTGGGTGGTCTCCCCACTTCCGTTGGTAGAAATTCCCTTTACTTACATAACACGTAATTGACCACACCAACCCAAGTCCATTTCAATCCTTTAATGACCAACATGCTATTCAAATCTGGAACCTCATTAAAGTAGTATATTCACTCTAACTCCCATCACCGAAGTGGTCTAAAGATCTCCCGTCCACATTAAAAGCAAACTTCAAGATAAGTATGACACTCTATAAATATCTTTGCTACGCCCTTTGGCCGTAGCTGAATTCCAATGTATTGGTATAGTTCATGTATCTACTCAGGAGGTAGTATTCTTTGATTAAGATATGGATTTGGTTATCTTTATCAAGATTGCTTTGTTGTGGGATAGCATGATGCATATTAAAAGGTGAATAATGTTTGAGTGAGTTTTATCGTTAAAGAACATATTTTCTTTCAAGAATCCAACTTCCTTTGATTCTCTAATTTCCCTGAAATACCAATTCATGAAAGGCTGTCTCCTTTTTCACTATGTTCTCAAAGGCACTGACACCTAGGTGATTTGTAGTTGACTTTCCTTTTGGATTCAAGCCTATTTAATTCTCGAACTTACTTCTCCCTTCTCAAATATTTTCCCATGGGAGATGCTTGAAGGTCTCTAACGAACTTTTTGAGACACCTAGGTGATTTGTAAATGGTAGGCCTATGGCTCGCCCATCTCATCAACATGGATATTTTGTGGAAATAAAATTTAAAGAAATCCCTTTCTTTGCATATCCTAGAGTGCAAGCTATCTATCTTGTTTTGAACCTTGCAAAGAGTTGTTTCCATTACTAATTGAAGGTGTGTCCACACAACACTCCACCTCTATGAGCAATGTCTAAATTATATTAATTGAATGTGTGTTCAAACTCTTACATCAATATTAAATCTAGTTGTATAAATAGTTTGTCAAGTACTCTCATTCCAATTGCCATTTAAACCAATTATGCCTCTATTTTTTAAGGTATCAAACCCTAAAACTAGTCAGCTACAAATATGTTAAGATAGTTGAATACCTCTATCTTTGTAGCTTCAAACCCAACATTCTAATATGTAATTGGCAACCCATATGAAGGAAATTGATAATACACATTATTTAGAATATAACTTTGTGCGACGTGTTGATATTTTAAACATAGATTGGGTAAAGTGCAATGTTGTGTTAAAAATGCAAATACACTCAGTGTCTATGCATCAATCAAACCGAGGAAAATGTGCTATAGTATGTGGTTAATTGTTGCCAATCATCCCACACAATACTTAAGTCACATTACTTGAACCATTCACAAGTCATAGCAACCAAACTCTTGTAATTAGAAATAGAAGTGTACCAATTCCAACAATGTTAATGGGTTGGTGCAAGGTAATAATACCCACTTATGACGCATTAATTGTAATGGAATTCTAGAAAACTATAAATCCATTCATTAAAATAAATTACTCGAGGTACGTACACAACTTTTTCGAATATGGTATACGTTATTTTTTCTCTAAAACATAATGCATATGTTTGTGTTAGGCCTCGATTTTGGTATGTAAACTGTCCATTTTTGTGAAAGACATATATAAAGTTGTAGATAACACGAGGCTCTTGTGCAATGCTATTTTTCCAAAATTTTGAAAGTTAATTTATATTTTGTTTAAATTGAGGAAGTCAATTTATCCTTAAAATGACAAGGTCTAGTGTTATGCCCCTCTATCATGGTCTTAACATAACCAATCTAATTTTTTTTCTTATTTTAGTGCATAGGTCTTCCAATATACTTGTGCAGGTTCTTTTATGTTTCTTAAATAGATGACACTGTTAAACGTTATCGTTTAAGTACATGACCTATGTTTTATATAAATATGGCATTAGTGTAGATAAAATTGAATAAAAAATATAAAACACTAACTAATTTGTTCAAAATATATATATTTGGAAATAATACCATATTCTTAGACATTAGACTCATTTATTTGCTTCCATGCAATATTTTCTATGGTTTAGACTTAGGGAAATTGGCATTTATGACCGTTGAGGCACTCCTGGTTGATCATTATGCAACGTTGAGGTGCTCCAGGTTCATCATTATGATAACCCAGGTTCCCACATTAATGAAATTCAACCATCATTCACTCCCCTTCCCCAATTTCATGGATTTGGTCCAACTTGAGGCACCAGTGCTTGGTTTAGGTGGTTTTTGGACTGTTTTGGGCATTTATTGCTCACCTATAGCCACTCCCACTCACCCATGTGCTCATCCACACCTGTCATACCTTAATTTATGTTCCATTGTGCCTTTCCCACAGTCAAACATGCATTTGTGACCGTTTTGGATGATTAGGAGGCTCATTGGTCCACCTAGGTGGGTTTGAGGGTCAAATCTTGAGCTAACACTTGTATGCATTCACATGAACTCCAAGGAATCATGATTTTTCCCTATTTTATTATATATCAGTTACATACATAGCTACATGTTGGACAGTCGTAATAATATCCATTATTAACTTCATGTGTGTATGTAAATTTTAGTATTTTAGCTATTTTGTACATGTTTTGTGAAGCATGGCGAATTGTGAGAGTTTATTTGGATCCTAGATCCATATGTGTTTCAAATATCACAAAAAAAGGTAATTTTTTTCCTCATATGGAATATGTGTTATCTCACGATGTTGTCGCAACGAAGAAGCTCCTGAACATATGTATGGATGTCTTCGGGCTCTGTTGTATGCAAGTTGTTATGTTCCAACATTGGTGCATGGTAAGGTTGAAGCAAATCCACATTAAATACTGGATGCATACCTAAGCATGAATAAATGTCAAGATAAAAAGTGTTTACTCCAATTTGCTTAACGATATTGTACATACCATATCGTAAAGGCTTCAACTTTCTAAATGAACCA
Organism: Pseudotsuga menziesii; assembly: GCA_001517045.1. NCBI lineage: Eukaryota > Viridiplantae > Streptophyta > Pinopsida > Pinales > Pinaceae > Pseudotsuga > Pseudotsuga menziesii. Next base: position 107,365 of record LPNX010341368.1, read on the forward strand.
GTGAAGCGTTCCTTCTTGAGATGCAACCAGACTTTATCTTGAATTTGAAATTAATATGGAATATGATGCTTATAGTGTTGGGTATTATCTTTCACATTATATCGTTGCAACATTTCCTATGCTTGTTTCTGGATGTTGTATATTTGGTCTCCAAACTTCAATGCTTTTTCAACTTCTTGTCGATCAAAGTCGGTTTCGTTCGACTATGTCAATGAACTGACCAAGTCGATGGGAACTGACGGTTCAAATCCAAAGAAAATATTGAATGGACTCTTTCTTGTAGATATGTGTTGAGCATGATTGTAACTGTGATGTATATATGTGAGAATTTCATCCCATGTTCAACGATGCTTGTCGTTGTACATGCGGAGCAATTGTACTACCAAGTGATTCACAAATTTTGTATGTTTTTCTGTATGAGGATGGAAATTTGTTGACAAAGAGAGTCTTGTGTTGATTTATATGCTGATAAATCTGGCATCTGTATCAAAAATTATGGTCATCGAAAGGCCATAATGTTTCCAAACATGTTCAAAGAAGAGTTGAGTAGACTGTTATGCTCTCATAGTCTTCTTGCATGGAATGAGAATAGCCATATTGGAAAACATTTCAACCACTACTAAGATCACATCATGTTGATGTTTGGTTGTAGGATATTCTGTCAATAGAAATAGATTCCCATGGTTGACTATGAACCGAAAAAGGCATGCAAAATCCTTAATGCCAATTTAGTAGTTTAGCAATGTAACAAACCACACATGATTGAATGTACCTATTGACGTCATATTTAAGTGAATGCTAATAAAAATACTTTTGGAGGATGGAAATGGTATTTTCTACTCCAAATTTTTCTTGTATTCTTGTTGTATTGTGTGTCCCAAATGAGCTTATGTCGATGCTTACCTGTCGGTACACAAAGTTGTCCTAGCTTGTATACCAAGGTGTATTTCAAGAAGTAGTTGGTATTGGACGATAGGTTGGTTTGAAGCTCTCGATAAATTGTAGAAAGTCACAGTCTACCGAATACAATTGAGTCCAAGTAGTGGTGTCATATCACTGCATACTCAAGACTGTGAAAAGCAGAGTAATGGGTGGTCGACTGAAACAATCGGTTGTAGTGTTGGGTTTACCTTTTCGATACTTAATTACCAACTGAAATTGTTGCAGGTAATTAATCCACTTAAGTTATCAAGTTTTTGGTAACTTCTACTGGGGAAGGGTGAACTATAAGGGGTTGTGGTCAGTAAGAATGATTGTTTCCTTCCCAAGGATGTAATGTCTCCACTACTTCAGGGCTTGCATAATGGCATACAGTTCCTTTTCATATGTCGAATACCTTCTGATGGTGTTGTTAAAGGTCTCAAAATGAAAAGCAACTGGGTGACCAGAATGAGTGATCAATGCACATAATGTAATGTCCCTTTTTAAAATTTTTACTAAAATGCCCAATTTTCCAAATTTTCACATTTTTTGCTCTTTACTAGTCTTAGTGTCTTGGTCTCCAAATTGGCCCAATTGCGCCCAAATATTCAAATAAGGTGTATGAATGATATATTAACTTAATTATTATGTTTAGGGATGTATTATGGCCCTCCAATCACTTTTGCAAGTTTGTACTAAATTCTGAACAAGATAGATGATTTTATTAGCAATTTTGGGGCTCAAATCCCCCTCAGGTAATTGCCGGAATGGCCTCCCAAATGTACAGAAACCCACTCAAATTATCAAATTGAGGAAGTTTATTTGTATAGGACATCAACATAGACTCATATGCTGAACCAATCGAACTCCCATGGTTATTATCACTTCCTTCAATCAGATATATAAAAACTAGTTTTGAACCCTTAGGGAAATGAGATGCAATTTAATCCAATGCTTATGGAATTCAACCCAATGGCCACAAACTCTTAGTAAATGAATATTAAACCTAAAATATGCTTCAGTGACAGTCCATTCATTCATGAATAATCAATATTTTACACATCCATTCAAATATACCAATATTATAAGAGTTTGCAATAAAGAAGTGGGAAATGGCACTATTTCTTTATTACTGATCAATAATACATAAAATATCTTGGCCTTTAGAACTGATAACTTTCTGAAAATAGATATAATATTATTTAAATCAAAATACAAAATTATGGAGCAAGAGGATCTCCCTCAAAAAGATAAATGGCTCACCAAGTGCGCCTCACTCCACCAGGCTGAAATATGGTGAAATAATATGAGATGGGAGTGGGAATGAGTTGAATCTTGAAGTGTCCACAAGATTCTGTAGCTGCACCTATATATTATAACTCCATTTAAGCTCCTTTAAATACCTTAGTCACCTCTTGAATCACCAATTAGGATGGGAATCTTTCACCCTCGAAATTGGCTCAAGCATGAACTAGTCACTCACTAGCTCTCTCTCTTCACAACAACAAATTTCACAACTAATCAAAAATCCCCTTCACATGGATGCTCCCTATATTTTATAAAACTTAATGGTCTCCTCAACTTCCAAATACATCCATAAACCAAATCCAATTCAAATTGGTGTGGTTGCTCATGCTATGCCATGTGGCCTCTCTCTTAACCTTCCATCTTCTCCCAAATTGAGTAGGAACCCATTGGGCTTCTTCAAATCACATGAGAGCTCTATTGGATGCTCTATTTAGACCTGATATGTTATATTTGTCAGATTTCAGCCTTCAGATCTGACTTGTGTCATAGCTGTCATAGAATCTCCATCATTAGTGTCATAGATGTCATAAGTGTAAGAAGAATCTAGCCAAGTGTCCATGAAACTCCCCATTTGGATCTTCCTTTCTCATGTAAGTTACACTTCATCCCAAATTCGACCTATGAAGTATATGGAAAATTATATTGACCTTATATTCCATCCAAAACATTAAGCTTTCCATGGATTTGATATTGCAAGAGGTGGATGCCATTTAACATGGGAATTCTAGCTTGAGTGGGCCCCATAGTTTCCATATGTCTCCATTTTTCCTAGCCATTTTATTCTTCACTTGCATTCATTTAATTGACCTTATTAAATAAATTTTGTGTTCCTTCTAATGTCTAAACATCATTTATTAGCTCTCTTATTAACTTCCCAATGTTTCCACCCAACCTAGGGAACTAGTAGGATTGATGGAATTTTTCCACTATGTAATTATTTTAAAATGGGGAGATTACACATAAATCATAGTCTGATGTGTTCATCTCAATTTCAAAAGTTTGATTCAAATCAGGTAACACAAGTATTGGTGCAGTACAAATATTTTGTTTGAGCTGCTCAAAATCTTTTTGTTGTGTTGATTTCTATTTGAAGACAATTTTCCCATTTCTCTTAGTAAATTGATTCAAATTCCAGGACCGAAATCGAGTATGAATCGTCAATAGAAAATTACCAAACCAAGAAAAATTCCGAGTTCATGAATGTTTTGAGGAATGGGCCAATTTTGGAGGCCCTTGTACCTTGTCTGGATCGACGTGAATGCTTGTAGAGTCGATTACATACCCCAAATATTTGATGTTATTGAGCATTTGTCCATGTTCAAGTAAAGTTTATTTTATCAAAGAGTGTCGAGGAATTGTCGAAGTTTTTGGACATGTTCTTCCCATGATCAATTGAAAATCAAGATATCGTCTAGAATATAGACAATGACACACTTTCCGATGAAAGGCCAAAAAATGGCATCCATATATTACATGAAGGTCATGGGTGCATCAATTAAGTCAAAAGGAATGACTAAACATTCAAACAATCCTTCCTTGGTTTTGAAAGAAATTTTCCATGTTGTTTGAGTACACAGGGTACTCCCAAAAGACCGAACACCTAGAGAAACCACTTCACACAAATAGATCGCAGATCAATACACCGATGTTTGTCACATGGTTAAAACCCTTGAGAGGGAAACAGTCCAAGGCCCTAGCCAAATAGATACTTGGAGTAATTTATTACGCAAAAGAGATAAAGTTACATATGAGCTTCTCATAATCGATCAACTAGCCAAGGACCCTCCATGCTCTTTAAATAGAGATCATGGACCAATCGGGTGTTAAGACATAGATCAATGGTAGGTATGATCTAAGAGAAGTTGAACCATCGGATCACTTTATGTCTAGAGAATATCATGACCGTTGGATTAGAATATTTACAAATGCATACTAAAGAAACACACTTTACCTAACAGATATATTATACAAGTTGATCTTAACTAACTCCTAAGTGTCTAAATATCCTAACATCCCCCCCTTAAGAACAACTTGGGATAGGATTGAAGAATTTACAAAAGTGACACTATTAGGAGAAGGAAGGAGACATTAGAGCATATCCCCCCTTAATGACACATTCCTGAACTCCTAACATATATCAAAGTTTAGAAAACTTCACTTCTGTAAGAGACTTGGTGAAGATGTTTGCAACTTGATCATCTGTAGGGCAATAGAGCACTTCAAGAACATGAACATGAACAAGATTTCTAATGAAGTGCATGTGTAGCTCAATGTGTTTGTTGTGCTGATGTAGAACTGGATATTTGGGAAGCTTGATGGCACTTTGATTGTCACACCAAAGTGGATTAGGCTACTGCTACTCGAATCTAAACTCTGAAAGGATCTGTCAAAGCCATAAAGCTTCCTGACTGTCATTAACTGTGGCTCGATATTTTGCTTCTGCTAAAGAAAGAGCAAGAGCTTATTTTTTCTTACAAGCCCAAGTGACAGGTCCATATCCTAGACTGAAAATATAACCTACAGTATACTTTCAATCATTAGGATCACTGACCCAACCTGAATAAATGAAACCAACCAACAAAGGTTTCCCCCTTGTACTGTAATGAATCCCAAACTGAATTGTACCTCGAATATATTGAAGTATTCTTTTTGCTGATTTCCAGTGACTTTCATGAGGTGTTTTCATATAACGGGAAACATGACCAACAGAAAAGGAAAGTTCGGGATAGGAATGAGTCAAGTATAAGAGACTACCAACAAGCTGACGATACAAGGTGGCATCTACTTCAGGGGAAGTACGAGTGGAAGAAAGTTTGACTCCAGACTGGAGAGGAGAAGGGGTTGGTTTACAATCTTCTATGTGAAAGCAACAAAGAAGGTCACAAGCATACTTGGACTGGGAAAGAAATATTCCTTCTTTGGTTTGCAAGACTTGGAGAACACAAAAAATATGCAAATGTCCTAAGTTTGACATTTCAAAAATTTTCTTAAGACTGGATTTCACATGGGTTAAAAGTTTAGGGTCACTACCAGTAAGGATAAGATCATCAATATAAAGAGAAAGTATGATGACATGGTTTCCTACTTTCTTGGTATAGACATTGGGGTCATAATGGCATATAGAAAAACCAATGTCAAGGAGAAAGCTATCCATTTTGGCATACCAAGCTCTAGGAGCTTGCTTAAGGCCATATAAGGATTTTTTAAGGAGACAAACAAGGCTAGAGTTATCCTGAACATATCCAAGAGGTTGTTACATGTAAATTTCCTCCTGTAAATCACCATGTAAAAAGGCATACTTGACATCCATTTGATGGACTTCCCATTTATGTAAGGCTGCAAGGGAAAGAACAAGGCATATGGAGTTCATTTTTGTGACGGGAGCAAAGGTTTCATTGTAGTCAATCCATTCAACTTGGGAAAAACCTTTGGCAACTAACCTTACCTTAAGTCTTTCAACACTTCCATCTGATGCATACTTAGTTTTGTAGACCCATTTACATCTGACAATTTTTATTCATTTTGGAAGAGGAACAAGATCCGAAGTATTGTTCGCCATTAAGGAACGATATTCTTCATCCATAGTTGCATCCCAATCTGGATTTCCTGAAGCTTCTGCAAAAGTTTCTAGATCATGATTCTCAGAAACTTGATCCAAAAGAGAAGAGGCTCGCTAAAACTAATAATGTGTTCAATGTTGATCTATAGGATCACCAGCAATATCACTAGTTGCTTCACATGTTGAACGGACCCATCGAAGAAGCATTGGTGTTGGTGCAACTAGAGGAACATGATCAGGCGGAGGTGGATTTTCATCATCAGTGTCATGATCAAAAAATTGAGTTGGAAACCTTTCTAGGAATTTGGAAGAAGAATAATAAGGCACAATTGCCAAATCAGGCTCACAGGCCAAAGATGGCACACCCGTCAAGTTAGGCTCGCAGGCCAAATATGGCACACCCGCCAAGTTAGGCTCGTAGGCCAAGAGATTTTCATCAAATTTAACATCTCTTTTAATTATTATATCATGAGAATGTGGCTGAAGAAGTCTATAACCTTTTACATCTTCTGAATATCCAACAAATATGCACTTTTCACTTTTAGGCTGCAATGCTTTCCGTTTTTCATCCGGAATGTGAGCCCATGCTTCACAACCAAACACACAGAAGTGACTTACATCTGGTTTGATTTTACTCCATGATTCTTCCGATGTTATACCTTGTAAAACTTTATGTCATGTGCGATTAACTATGTAATTTGCACAATTTATGGCCTTGACCCAATATTGAAGACTTATTCCCTTATATTGGATCATACAATTAGCCATTTCTTTTAAAGTGTGGTTCTTCCGTTCAGCTACACCATTTTGTTGTGTTGTATATGGAACAGTGTATTGTTGTTGGATTCCTTGTTCAATGTAGAAATTAGTGAACTTTTTGTTAACATATTCTCCTCCATTGTCATATCTTAACTTAACAAATTGATGACCAGATTGTTTTTCAACAAGGGCCTTGTAGACCAAGAACATGTTAAATACTTCACTCTTAAGTTTTAGGAAGTAAACCCAAGTGCGTATGGAGTAGTCATCAATAAAAGTTAAGAAATATTTGAAACCAAAAAAGGAAGCATATGGAAGAGGACCACACAAGTCACTATGCATAAGCTCCAAGGGAACCGAGGCATTCCAAGAGGCACGTTTTTCAAAACTGTCCCAATGATTTTTTTCGAGTACACAACCGAAACAAACACCATCCTTGCAAGATACCATCAAAAGAATAGTCACCATAATGTATTTACATAGTTCTTGCAATGAGCGATAATTTAAGTGACCAAATCGCTCATGCCAAAGTTTACTCAAGTTATCACTATGAGCAACAAAAACTGAAGGAAAAGGCGATGACCCAAAGTTGTTAAATTTGTACAACCTGGTAATATCATCAACAATTCTAGTAGTAAGGATATTTTGAGGATCATTAAAATCCTTGATTACAACTTGGTGAGGTGTAAACGTCATCGTTTTACCTTCACCCGAACGAGTAATTTGATAGACTGATAACAAATTGCAGGAAATTTTTGGAACACATAGTACATCACTAAAATGACCATTTTCTACTGGAACTATTCCAGGTCCTACAACAATTAGAGATCTATCATCACCAACAAATATTTGTTTGGTGTTACATTCATACATACTAGAAAATATGGCTTGATCCTTAGCCATAAGATAAGATGATCCAAAATCAATGAGCCATTCATTTGAAGTAGAAGAAGACGATGTAGTATAAGAGTAACCAAAAGCACAAACTGCATGTCCATGAGAGGTAGATTCTAAAGACAAATCTAGGATGATGTGGTTCTTCTTCATTGTTGCTTCCAAGGCTGTCATCTTCTTGAAACACTTAGATTCATCATGATTATATTTCCCACAAAAATTGCAATGAAGCTCAGTATTCTTACCTTTTGGCTTGGATCCTTTGTCATTTTTTAAAGAAGGAGCTGACTGAGAGGGTTTGGGACCCTTGTTTGGCTTATTATTGCGAAAATTTTGTTTCTTGAGAGGATTGGACTTTTCTTTCTATTGGGACAATAAGGCTTTCCCATATGTATCTGCATTGTTAATTATTCCAAGATGAATGAGCTTATCTTGCTCTCTAATTAAGGAATCACAAAAGGATTCAAGAGTAGGCTCCTAATAGATAGATACATTCAAGTATTCTTTCATGGAGTAAAATGTAGATACAAAAACAGAATATGCAGGTCCAAGTTTGGAAAAAATATGATAAATATATTATTTGTCTTCTTTCTTAATCTTGCATTCTTCACATAGGATTCTAAGAGTTTTATACTTAGATAAATAATATTGAATGCATGAAAAAACACTTGGATTCAAAGAAATCAACTCATTCTCAAATTGATGACCTCGAATTTCATTGTGTTTACCAAACACAGATTCCAACTTTTACCAAGCTTTATCAAGTTCATCAATTCCAGATATATGGAATCGCAAATCAGTAGAGATTGACATCCCAATCAATCTGCGAGCTTCTTCACATATATTTTCCCATTTTATTTTCTTATCATCATTAGTGGGTTCTGTTTCTTTCCTTGAGGTAATTCTAAAAATTCCCCTACTTCGTAGAACATCTTCCATACGAGAGTTCCATGAGAAATAGTTAGAGCTGGTAAGTAGTATATCACAAGGGGCGACCATACTATAAAATAATGGCTGAAAAAACAAAAACTAACTATCTTGATGCAAAGAGCTCAAAAAATTAGGCTGTTTAAAAAAAAACGACACTGAAAACTGATTCTGGATGATGAAGTTATGCTTGATCAAAGAAAATGTTGAAGATGTCCCCAATAGTGACGTGACAGATTTTAACTTAACCAACTAAAAAAAAGAACCCCCTTCTTCCCAAGATGAACCTTTGACAATCACTTACAAGAAAGTTGATTTTTAAGTGAATCACTTTTGTAAAATAAGTGATGTTCACTTTTACAATAATGTTACTTTTAAATAATGCGGCAATAAATTAAAAGACTTAAGTGACTCACATTTTATTTTATTTTATTTAAGTGAGATGCACTTTTACAATAAAGTAACTTGAAAATAGAAATTGCATGCACTAAAAAGTAACTTAATAAGACTTGAACTCAAGACCTATTAAAAAATAAAGCAACTTTGAACCAAGTGAGCTAAGTTTATAAGGTACGCAAAAGAAGGGAAAGAGGAAAGAGTTTTTTTCTTTCTTTTTTACGCAAAAGAAGGGTGTTGGTGCTTGTCTTTTTTTCCTGCAAATCACAAAAAAATGACAACAAAAAACAAAAAAACTTTTCCACACAGTGGGGTTAGATCTTGGTTAGCTTATCCGGAAAGTCTATGTTTTCAAGTTTTCTCATTGTTTCTGATTCGCCACAATCGCATAAGGTGCACGGCAAAGAGCATACGTAGCCAAGAAGACAAAAAAAAAAAAAAAATCATTTTTTTTCTGATTCGTCACGATCACGCAAGGTGCACGGCAAAGAGCATATGCAACAAAAGAAAGAAAAAGTCCGAGACTAAAATAATAAATATCTAATAATAAAACTGATAAAATATGAGAGACTTAAAAAAAAGAATTAAACAAATCTGTCACTGTAACATTATACCTTCAGATTTGCCGAAATGGGTGTTTCTGGATCAAATGGAAATGGCATTCGATGAAATGAAAACTATTTCCCAATGGAAACAACACTTTGGATTCAATGAAATAGATCCCACATCCCACAAATGCACAGAAAATCTAGAAACATAAACCCTTTCAAAGTTTCGGCAACACCGGTTCCAGATCTTGATCAAAACCAAAAGTGGTTTTTTATAAACACTCTAATACCATGTTTGGGTACACAGGGTACTCCCAAAAGATAGAAAACCTGGAGAAACCACTTCACACAAATATATTGCAGATCAATACACCGATGTTTGTCACGTGGTTAAAACCCTCGAGAGGGAAATAGTCCATGGCCCCAACCAAATAACTACTTTGAGCAATTTATTATGCAAAAGAAAGAAAGTTACATATGAGCTTCTCATAATCGATCAAATAGACAAGTACCCTCCATTCTCTTTAAATAAAGATCATGGACCAATCAGGTGTTAAGCCACAGATCAATGGTAGGTATGATCTAAGAGAAGTCGAACCGTCAGATCACTTTATGTCTAGAGCATATCGTGACCGTCGGATTAGAATATTTACAAATGCATACTAAAGAAACACACTTTACCTAATGGATATATTACACAAGTTGATCTTAACTAACTCGTAAGTGTCGAAATATCCTAACACATACATCAATGGGCTCGATCGAAATTTGATGATATCCCAACTTGAGGTCAAGCTTTGTAAAGAACTAAGCACGTTTTATACAGTTAATGATTTCGTCTATCCTTGTAAGAGGGTATCTTTTCTTTACTGAAATTTTGTTGAAAGCTCGATAGTCAATGCACATGCACCAAGTCCTATATTTATTTGGAACGAGGACAACTGGACATCCGCAAGGAGAGGAGTTGGGTCAGATGTGACCTTTGTTGATCAAATCTTGAATTTTTTCTATGAATATCTTCATTTTCGATAATGGATATGTTATCCCTAAAGTTGAACCTGACTGCTAGGGTCAAGCTTAAGGAAATATTAGATGGTAGATATCAGACATCTACTCAGTAATTTTTTATGATGTTCTGGTGGAAAATGAGTATATAACAGAGATCAAGCAACTCAAGAATCAGATGACAGGGAGTACATGGGTTTCGAAACATGGACAAAAGATGAATGTGATCATAAAACTACGAATATAAGAACTCATATGCTATTTCATGATGGGGGCATAGTTATATACTGTTTGGAAGAATCATTAGCATGAAATTTAGACCATGCACGGACAGAATACCAAAAGCATACACTTCATAAATTGAAACAGAATAGGCTCAAAGATCATACTTTAGTTCATAAACAATCATCCCTGCAATAAATTAACATGAGAAACAACATGTCTGTACAGTGTTGTATCAGACTGACCCCTGCCTCAGCCCTCGGCTGGAACTCTCGTCTCCTTATGAAAGGAAGAATGCTCTCCTCCTTCTATAGTACCTTCTAACCAATATATAACATTACATTCCTCTTAGCCTTGAGAGGCTTACATCTCCTTAATTTAGCAAAAATATAACGTCAAATATGATATTGGGTCAGTTGTAGCTGATTTTGAGCAAAACCAAATCTGAGATTTATTTTAATAGTCATAGTCTTAATATACGAATTGTATCCAATGTTTGACACCTTTGAGCTCGAGCAGGTTGGTGATGACTGGTATTTAACATTGTTACTTGAACTCGATTTTTAGACTAATCCCTTTTTAATCTGGAGCTTATCTTTAACTTGAAATATGGAATTAATCTGGCAGACTCCAAATACTCTGCCACTTGTAATTGATTCTGCAACTGCTTGCTAAGGATATTTTGATTGCCGATCCTCCTTTGAATTTAAGATTGGTCTCTGTCACTTGTCACCAATCATAATCGTAATTGAATTTAACGTTGATTTTATGCCTAAATATCTGGACCTGATCCTCACATGTTGCCTTCAAATCTGAGATGGACCGCTTGAAATCTTGTAGCTGCCAGGTACTCGATCTAAAATTACACTCTGCCATTTGAGAAATAGCATTATTCTACTACCTCTTTTTTAACCCATTCTTCATGATTTGGAAACAGTAATGAACCCTGCGTCAATCTCTTCCTCTGAGCAAATCTAGTGTTCTATGCACCAGTATTCTTCATTGTGAGTGTTTGCATATAAGATAATGGATTTTCTCTCTACATCTATGTGTTCCCATTTAACAATCGACATTAGTAGACAGAAATTGGTGTTGTTCTGAAGCAATTAACACTTATCCATCAAACACTCGAGCTCTTTGTGGCATGTTCTTCATTAGTGCACGCATTAGCTTTGAATATTTGGCTGAATAAGATAGACCCATGAATTTGTACAAGAGTAGCTCGGCATAAGATAATGGGAAAAAATATAAAACAAGGTGAAAGACATAATGTACAAATTGACCAGGATGGAAGCTAAGACAATAAGGAGGACTGACTAGGCTGACTGGGACATTCATGACCTGGGAAAAAATGCTAGTAGACTTTACATTCATGCTTGTCGAAATCCAAATTTGTGGGACAAATATGGAGATAACATCTGGCCTTATCTAGGGATGGCATGCTCCCTGCGAGTTGCCAAGAACTTGCAAACCCATGCCTTATCCATTGGGCTATACGGTTAACTCTTCAGTCAACCCCTGAAAAATTCTGAAATCTTCCCCCTTTTATTCAAATAAAATAATTGTAAACCTGCTAACAATCTAATCACCATGAAAACTGCAAAAATTAAATGCTCATGAACAAGCTTATTTATCCACACATCTACTCTGCTCGTGGAGAAATCAAGCTGATCATGTGTAACTTGATTTCCAATGGAACCAAGTTAAGAATTGAATTAGCAATTGAAATCCTGAAACATGCTTATGTAAAATAAAGATTGAAGAATTTGCAGCCATCTTATCATGAATCTGAAACCCATATTTACAACTGAAAAAAACTAAATGGATGGAATTGATAAAAACCTCGAGGTAAGCAGCGACGAGATCATAAAAATAATTTAAAACCATATTTTGATCAGATATCCCTATTTCTTCTTGAAGATAAGCAAGCTTCCTCTGGATAAACTATGACCTCACTATCTCCATAAAACCATATTCTTCACAATCATTTGAAAACCACTTTCTACTTTCTAAGATATGCAGATTTAATTCTTCATTCCAAACCACGCACCTAAAAATGCTTGGAACAATAGCAGTAATACTGTCATCTTGAGAAGTCTTTTCTAACAACCAACTTTCATACTCTAACTCAAATGCTTTTAAAATTTTCTTCAAAAAATCAATTTTATCTTCTTCACTTGAAATATTATCAGAATCTAAAAAAGAAGACAACTCTTTGTTTAATTCATCAATAGAAGACATACTCATCCATTCTCGAAAACCTTCAAGAAAAACATGATCTACCTCAACCCCGGTAGTCTTGGTACAGGAAATAACTCGCTCAGTAACTGAATCTTGCATTTTGAAACCGGTGGAGTCACCAGGTGAATATCGCAGCCCCTATGTCACCAGCCTTCGTTCACCATCAAAGTCTGGATATATTCGTTGTCGTACAGCCCAGGGAAGTATGCCTTCATTCATCTGTCCCCGGCAATGGCGCCAGGAAGTATGCCTTCATTCATCCGTCCCCGGCAATGGCGCTAGAAGATGTTATCCCTAAAGTTGAACCTGACTGCTAGGGTCAAGCTTAAGGAAATATTAGATGGTAGATATCAGACATCTACTCAGTATTTTTTTATGATGTTCTGGTGGAAAATGAGTATATAACAGAGATCAAGCAACTCAAGAATCAAATGACAGGGAGTACATGGGTTTCGAAACATGGACAAAAGATGAATGTGATCATAAAACTACGAATATAAGAACTCATATGCTATTTCATGATGGGGGCATAGTTATATACTGTTTGGAAGAATCATTAGCATGAAATTTAGACCATGCACGGATAGAATACCAAAAGCATACACTTCATAAATTGAAACAGAATAGGCTCAAAGATCATACTTTAGTTCATAAACAACCATCCCTGCAATAAATTAACATGAGAAACAACATGCCTGTACAGTGATGTATCAGACTGACCCCTGCCTTAGCCCTCGGCTGGAACTCTCGTCTCCTTATGAAAGGAAGAACGCTCTCCTCCTTCTATAGTACCTTCTAACCAATATATAACATTACATTCCTCTTAGCCTTGAGAGGCTTACATCTCCTTAATTTAGCAAAAATATAACGTCAAATCTGATATTGGGTCAACTGTAGCTGATTTTGAGCAAAACCAAATCTGAGATTTATTTTAATAGTCATAGTCTTAATATACGAATTGTATCCAATGCTTAACACATTTGAGCTCGAGCAGGTTGGTGATGACTGGTATTTAACATTGTTACTTGAACTCGATTTTTAGACTAATGCCTTTTTAATCTGGAGCTTATCTTTAACTTGAAATCTGGAATTAATCTGGTAGACTCCAAATACTCTGCCACTTGTAATTGATTCTGCAACTGCTTGCTAAGGATATTTTGATTGCTGATCCTCCTTTGAATTTAAGATTGGTCTCTGTCACTTGTCACCAATCATAATCGTAATTGAATTTAATGTTGATTTTATGCCTAAAGATCTGGACCTAATCCTCACATGTCGCCTTCAAATCTGAGATGGACCGCTTGAAATCTTGTAGCTGCCAGGTACTCGATCTAAAATTACACTCTGCCATTTGAGAAATAGCATTATTCTACTACCTCTTTTTTAACCCATTCTTCATGATTTGGAAACAGTAATGAACCCTGCGTCAATCTCTTCCTCTGAGCAAATCTAGTGTTCTCTGCACCAGTATTGTTCATTGTGAGTGTTTGCATATAAGATAATGGATTTTCTCTCTACATCTATGTGTTCCCATTTAACAATCGGCATTAGTAGACAGAAATTGGTGTTGTTCTGAAGCAATTAACACTTATCCATCAAACACTCGAGTTCTTTGTGGCATGTTCTTCATTAGTGCACGCATTAGCTTTGAATATTTGGCTGAATAAGATAGACCCATGAATTTGTACAAGAGTAGCTCGGCATAAGATAATGGGCAAAAATATAAAACAAGGTGAAAGACACAATGTACAAATTGACCAGGATGGAAGCTGAGACAATAAGGAGGACTGACTAGGCTGACTGGGACATTCATGACCTGGGCAAAAATGCTAGTAGACTTTACATTCATGCTTGTCGGAATCCAAATTTGTGGGACAAATATGGAGATAACAGGATCTTCTGTAAATAGATGCATTAGGTAGTGAAGAACCAAGAACAAGTTCAATGGAGTGTTTTACCTGGAAATGTAGAGGTACTACCTGGAAATGTAGAGGTACTCAATCTGTATTTTCAAATACGTTCTAGTATTCTTCAAGAATGCTATCGATCTGTTGTTGTTGTTAGGAGATCCACTGGTTGGTGAGTCGACTAGTTTTTGAAGTCTTCCTGGAATGTTGAGGCTTAATCATGATCAATGCGAATTTTTTATAATGATTAATGAGATTCTTTGTCTGTTTGGAAGACACCATCGCAACCGTTCATGTAGGTCGTCACTCTGGTATGCCATACCATTGGCTCATTATTTTAACAATCACCTTTTGAGGCCATGATTGATAAATTCTATGTCGGTCTCATGAGTAAGGTTTCCCAAATAGGGAATTGGCTATGGAAACCAATGCCACATCAAAAAGTAATTCATCTTCTAAAGGCTTGATGAAGTAGGTGAGTCTGAATTGTTGAGTAATTATTAGTTCTTGTCCATCCTTCATCCAACCAATATCATAAGGCTCACGATGTGGAGTGGTGATTAGACCTAGTTTCCTGACGAGATATTCAGAAACAAAGTTATTTTGGCTACCATTATCCATAATCAAATGCAATGGTTTATTTTGAACCCATATCTATGTATGGAATGGGCGCTCTCATTCATCCTCATCGGCGATATTCAATTCTATCGAAATAGTTGATGTCAATGTCAAAAGGGTTGATGCTTCTGGGTCAGATTGTACCAGTGTTTTGTCGGACAAGTCAGAGTCTGACAATTTTTCCAAAAATGTCTTTTGAGCCTTATATTCAGATGTATCATGTCATGATGAATTTAGGTAATCATGCCATTTCCCAGCAGGTGGTTTTTTGTTACGTTCCCTTTTTTCTTTCTAAGGGTGTGTTTTACCATGATCTAGATTTGGCAAGGTCGAATGAGAAGGGTGTCTTGACCTTTCGTATTCTGTTGGTGAATTCTTCTCGGATGTTTGACCTATTGACATGGTCGCGAAATGTGGTTTTCCTTTATGTTTAGCTTCAAGATTACTGGCATAGTGGAATGCAT
Organism: Pseudotsuga menziesii; assembly: GCA_001517045.1. NCBI lineage: Eukaryota > Viridiplantae > Streptophyta > Pinopsida > Pinales > Pinaceae > Pseudotsuga > Pseudotsuga menziesii. The sequence goes on from LPNX010341368.1 coordinate 123,134, forward strand.
CCACAAGCATTCTAACAGTCATAAACTCCATCTCCTGTTAAATGTATGGGGACAATCCCCTAGCATACCTCAGAACAAACAATTTATCTTCTTCTTGGATGCTAAGTCTCTCCATGAGTCGATATAATTCATTGATGTAACTCTACATGGAGTGGTCTTTCCATTGCCTTAGTTGTTGCCTCTTCTTATATTGTTGATTAATGTACTTCGGTAGGTAGAAATCATTCTAGATGTACTCAACAAATTTATCCTATGTGTCTACGGGGTCTCCTTCTTTCTCCATATTTGTTGATAGATTTTCCCACCAGCAGTGCATAGAGGTCAATATCTTTAAGGATGCAATGACGATCTTTTCAGCATCTGAGAATTTATTCATAGAGTAATAGGATTCCATATGTTGTACCTAATTATCTACGGATTCTGTGTCAATCTTTCCTTCAACATTCGGTATGTCCAAGTTCATTTTCACTTTGAATGGACTTATTTTTTCAGTGGGTAATTTTTTAGGGGCAAAATTTCTCGAATTGGTTATTTTTGGGCTTTTTTTCAAAAATAAATTCATTATTTGGTCATTTTTAATCCCTATATTTACATAAAATATGTTTGTTTATCATAGTATTCACCAAAATTTACATGTTTCAGTAGTAAATTGTATGTTTCATGTTTAATATTCGCCTACCTATCTATATACATGTTTTTTTCAACCCAACGTAATCGGCTAGGATACTATACATAAGTATAATATTAGAATCCTTAAAAAATACCATTCTCCATTGTAAAGTGTCCTAGAGGTGAGTGGTGGCTAGCTCACTTGGTGCATCTTGGTCGGCTTAGGTCGAGAGAGATAATAGATCTATTATGGTGGCTTTTCCTAGTTTTGGGTTTTCCATGTAAACATTGTGTCTATCTTAAATGTGTTTCTACGTAGAATTTTGCTCTCTTGTGTATTATTTAATGATTCTAGTTAATATCCTAAGACATTTCCTTGACCATCTCATTGTACACTTTTCTGGACACCCCTACTAGAACATTTCGCATATCACCTCGTTCATCCTTTAGGGTTTTTATAATCTTCCTAGAAATGTAAAATGACTGCATTAAACAATTTTTTGTAAAATAGAATTAAATTTATTGAAGGAATGATGTGTTGTAGTAGTTATACACACATATTAATTATACATAAACATATTTAGGAATATTATCCTTTCAATGATTTTTTTTTCGTTGTATGTTTTTTCTATTGCAAGTATGGCAGGCCTCGTTAACCATTATTCTAGGAACGCCTCTTGTGCTTTACATATGATCTGATTTTTCGAATAATTTGATTGGTTTTTGTTTTGTAAGTGAAAAATATGTATGTACGTTATTTCCATTATATCTCTCATAGTATTATAAATTATTTTCCCCTTCTATTGACATCGAGCACCACTCCAAATAAGATAAGGACCAATTGATCATCATTTGCATCTTCCATAAAAATAATCTTATGTTGACATTGAATCCTATTGTTTTCAGTCCCTATATAACATTCAACATATGTGTATTATATTATTTGAAACATATTAGTGAATAATCATAACTACATTACTACTCAAATTCAAAGAAATTATTCATATTGACTTCTTTTTTATTCGCCTGATTCATCCCTCTGCAACCTTTCCATCAACATTTTACGCTCTTCTAGACTTAGATTGGTAAGAATAGTATCAATATTCCTCATTCCTTGGATTTTAATTTATGAGAATTTATTCAAAGCTGGATCTAGAAGCCAAAGAAACTCTCGTAACTCGCTCTAGTTTGCAAAACAAGCACAAAATAGTTGAAAAGAATGAAATTGCATTCACACATGAAGTCAATACTGGATATTATTAACACTATATAACATTTGAATATGTTTAGAACAGATATATATTACAATTGGGAAAAATTGTGAGGCTTAGGTATCCATTTGGGAGTGCACATGTGTCATAACTAGTTTTGACCTCCATCCCCCCTAGGTGGACCAATTAGCTCTTGAATCACCCTAAACAGTCACAAAACCTGATGTGAAAGTTGGTGGGGAATTATAGAGCATAAATGAGTCTATGATAGGTGTGGGTGAGCAAACAGAGGTGTGGGAATGACTCAAGGTGAACAATAAATGCACAAGAAGGGCCAAAATGGTCTAAAAACATCATTAGCGCCCCTAGTCAAACAAAATCCCACAAAAGGAGGAAGGGAAACACTAAAAGATACCAAGGGTCATCAATGAGGGTTCACATGTTCCAATTTGACCAAGACAGAGAGTTTGTGTGTGTGTGAATGGGATAAAATAACCAATTAACTTGTTAAACCACTTTCCCTAAGTCTAAACCATAGATATTAATGCATAAAATCAAATGAAATAGTCTAAGGTATAAATAAGATACTAAGAAATGATTACTTCTATAACACACCCCCTTAATATTTATTTAGTACAAATTAACCAAAAATACCATTGAGGAATTGGAAACAAAGGATCAAGTCACCTCATACAACATAAAATTTTATTTGTCCATTAAAACAATGAAAAGAGGAAAACCATATGGGAAAAAAACCTCTCCTCAAAAATGGACATGGAGCCAAAAATATGAAGGTGAATGGAATCCATCTCCATGCATCACTCACCCCAAGCATTGATATAAGGTAAGTGAAGGTCTTCTTTGTGAAACACTTAGTGAAAATATCAGCAGTTTGCTTAGCAGAAGGAAAATACTGCAAGGTTATCTCTCGATCATGCACCAAGATACGGATGTAGTGCATTTGTATCTCAATGTGTTTTGTCCTCTATCTCTATACTAGATCCATGGAAATATTTATTGCTATTTGATTGTCACACCGAAGGACATTGGTTGAATCAAGTACAACATCAAGTTCCCGAAGAATGCCTTGCAACCACATACATTGTGTAGCTGTATTCACTACTCCTCTGTACACATCCTTAGCTAAAGAAAGAGAAATAGTGTGTTTTTATTGCTTGAATAGAATATGGGACCATTGGAAATCATGTATACATAACCTGAAGTGGAATTTCTGTCATTGGAATCCCCATCCCAATCAGAATCAAAAAATCCAACTAGTTCTAGTGGAGAACTAGCAGCATAGTGTACCCCGAAGTTCTTGGTACCTTGTACACACTGAAGTATGCTCTTGGATTCCTTCTAATCGATTTCATGAGGTTGATACATATATCTAGCTACAACACCTACATCATATGCTAAATCGGGTCTAGAATTAGTAAGATACAACAAACTCCTTACTAGTTGTCTATACAATGAGCAATCCACCAATGGAGAGTCACCAACTTCATCTAGTTTGATACCAGAAAGGAATGGAAATTTGTTGCATTAAATTTATCCATTTTAAACTTCATTAATAGGTATACATCATACTTTTTTTTTCTGACCTTGATCCTTGCTTCATATTGAATAATTTCCAAGCCAAGAAATTGTTTCAACAAGCCTAGATCGGTCATTGAAAAATCACTATGAAAAGATGCTTTAATTGACCCAATTTATTTGGTACAGATACCTGTAAACAAAAGGTCATCAACATATAGTACTTTGACCTAAAATAAATCACCAATATGCTGCAAATAAACATTAGGATCATACTTTCATCTAACAAATCCAAGTGAAAGCAGAAATTTGTCCATCTTGGCATACCAAGCCCTTGGGGCTTGCTTGACGCCATAGAGTGACTTCGTTAACCTGCATACAAGGGAAGGATACTCTTGTAAACCTTTGTATTTCTTCATATATATCTATTCCTATAGCTCACCATAAATAAATGCACTTTTGGTATCCATGTGGTGAACCTCTTAGTGCTTTCTTGCAGCAATGGCTAAAAATAGCCTAATAGAGTCCATCTTTGCAACCGGTACAAAGGTATCTATATAGTCCACTCCTTGGACTTAAGAGAATACTTTGGAAACTAATCTAACCTTATAATTTATATTATACCCATCATCAGAAACTTTCAACCTATTGACACACTTGCATTTCACTAGCTTCCTCTTGGGAGGAAAAGGAACCAATTCCCAAGTCTCATTTTCTTGTAGATAGTTGAAATATTCTTGCATGGTTATTTTCCATCTTGGGTAAATTGATGATTCCTGATATGATTTTGGATCATATCCAACCATGATATAGCAATCCTTAGCAAGAGAAAATTCACATGCAAAAGAAGCATTGTGAAATTTTGATGTTGTCTTCCTAGGATCTAGAGGATTTCCTGCTAAATCCCCAACAACTTCTATGGCTTTCTCTTCCCACTAAGGCCTTGTAGGGGAGTCATGTTCAGAAACATTTTCTTCATCCATCCAGAATTAGAAATATCATAAATATCAAAAAGGGATGTTGGATTATCCCACAATACTGAGAGGGCGGGGGTGAATCAGTATTGTCTTTTTCTTTTAAAATAAAAACACAAAATGAATCAAATAGGTTAAGACACAAATTTTATTGTGGAAATTTGAAAGAGAAAACCACTAATTCAAACTCTTAAAAAAATGAATCTACAAAACTACTTTATTTTCTGCTACAGAAAGGATTCAACAACAACCTGGGTTTCTGTCTACTACAACAGACAAGGATGCTCCAACACCCTAGGTTTCTTCCTGCCACAATAGACAAGGATTCTACAACACCCTTTGTAGACTTATAGCCTTCCCTAGTGCCACCCTGCCACCCTGAACTGATTTTTATCAGAATTTTATTCACCTCTTGGATTCTGTCATTCACAATCATAGAGATAAGGCCTTTCCTTCAACTATTCTATTAATAACTACCTTCACATTTCCTGCGGACGCATCTCTTCACCATTGTGCCATTTCATTCTTTGATCATACCTCTTCATGAGAACTCAATTCCTAGTTCTAGCCATGGGGGCTTCACTTGACCAATATCCTATCACGTTAGTTCATATTGTGGGTTTTAAAATTATTAAAAATTGAACCAATATATTGCAGGTATTAGGGGGATGAGGGGTTTAAGGTGGGGGTGGGTAGGGTGGTTTATAAGAAATGAGGAATAAAAATGGGTGGGGAGGAGGTTTTAAGTATTGGGAGGGGGTTTCAACAAAAAGATTTTGGGTCAATATCTCTGGAAATTAAGGGTATTCTTTAATATCCCATGATCGCATGTGCTATGTGAGATGTTCACTAAGTGAAGTCCCCGTGGTTCTAGCACTAAGCCGATGATTCATCTACCTCCATTTTGATTCTACAAAACAACTAAAACAATTCCTTGTTAATCGATTTACAGTATAATCTTCCAGTGGTGTTCTTCTACAATCTCTAATTCTATAGTCATCTTGAGTCGTTGATCTCAATTCGGGATTTTTCCAGACCGTAGATCTAAGATAAAAATTGGATAGTGGATATGTGACTTTTACAAATATCATTCCATGACTTCCTCTTTCTGTACCAATCAGTCAACACCGTTGATCTTCTTCGAGCTCTTTGTGATCGTTGATCTGGGATGAAAAAGGATATCGGATATGTGACTTTTTCCAAATATTATTCGAGAGATATACGATTTATGCACCAATATTTCCACATCGTCGATCTCGTTCAAGTGCTATCCTAACCGTCAATATTCCGAATTTTGGATTGTGGGTTTCAACGTGCCTTTTTGATATTTCTATTTTCCGCCATTTTTCTTTCGCACCATCGATCTCATGCAGATGTTTTCCTGACTGTCGATCTTCCGGATTTCGAGTAGCGAAACTATGACATTTCCCAAATTATTTTCATGATAAATTTCCTTCTGTTTCCACCTTCCACATTCCACTAACGAACTCCTTTCCACACCATCGATATTTTGTGGATGTCTTCATGGTCGTTAATCTACGATCAAATGTGGATTTGTGGATCTCCCCTTTTCTTTGTGCGAAAGACATTCTCCGTTGTCGATCTTCTCAAAATCGGTTTCCATATTTCTCTCGATTGATTTGGACCGTCCACATTGTAAATCATTTCTTGATGAAATTCCTCTCATATTGACCCGTGTTAACCTCCTGTCACTTCACCCAGTGAAATGACTTTACCTTCATCAGATCAAGGTCCCCACCAATCAATGGTGGACTTCAAATGTATTAAACTTGTTTGAATGAAAATTTTGCATCCATCTCAGCAATTAACTTTCCTGCTAGTTGAATCTATGTAATACACGAGGACCATCAGATCTAGATCGATGGTGGACCCCAAATATCATAAGGCATAATTTATTCAAATTTCATGCACATCAGGATTTTATTAATTCACACTAGTTCTCCCTGCGAAATAGTTGGAAGTCATTTATTTGATTCAATTGTCAACCTCATTTGTTGATCTTAATCTCTTTCTTGGTGATTAGTTTCTAATTTTGCAACCCAACTCCCTTTTTATCCTCCTCACTATTAAATCAGTGAAATCCATATTAGCCATAGATCTCCAAAACCTTCATATCTCCACCACACAATCTACAATCGTGAGGATGAATTAACTTAGGAATTCTTGGGTTATCTTAGATGTAACTCCAACCTACAAAATCAACTTTCAACCGTTCATTTTCTCCTACCACGATCTAAACCATCTAATCCTGCACATACTTAAGTCTCGTTTATTAACAATCCTTACAGTGATCGATCGTTAATAAACCTGCAACAAGGTTATTCTGAAACATATTCCATTCATGAAATATCAATGATATAATTGATTGATTCATTATCTCTTGTTGATGTCAATTGATCAGAGAATCGATCAATCGATCTATGTTTTGTCTCATCAACCTTGTTACCGATTTTCCCTTGTCATAAACGTTGTTACTGTTTTTCCTTTTTCATTGCTGAACTCATCCTGCTACCATATCTATTGGTTATTCCTTTATTATTCATGAACACCTTTCACATCAATGACAACAATACTCTCAAAAATATCCCCCTTTGACATTGATGAAAACTTATAAACATTCTCCCCTTTGACAAGAATGACAAAGGATAACCTGTTGTGCTATTGAGGATTTCTTGTCTTTTTTCTTTCTGACAACTCCCCCTGTCATCATATCTCCCCCTAAGATTGTGCCCCATCCTCTACATTTTTCGTAAGGGAATTACACCCATATTCTATCGTAGATTCTCAAAGGCTTACTTAGGTAGTGGCTTGGTGAAAATGTCAACAACATGTTATTTTGTGTCTACATACTCCAATTTGACAACCTTCTGGGACACTTTTTCTCTTAGGAAATGATATTTTATTGGTATGTGTTTTGTCTTGGAGTTCATGACAGGTTTTTTTGACATATTTATGGCACTAGTATTATCACAATTCATTATTATTGGGTGCTCATACTTCATAAGTAAGTCTTCTAGAGTCTGCTTCATCCAAACAACCTAGGTGCAACATGACGCAGTAGCAATATATTCGGCCTCTACTGTGGCAGGTGAAATGGAAGTTTGTTTTTTACTTAACTATGAAACCAAACAATTTCCTAAGAAGAATGTTTCTCCACTGGTACTCTTTTGATCATCCGCACTTCCTACCCAATCTGCATCAATAAATTCTTTTAAGATGAAGTCTTGACTTTTTGGGTACCATAACCCATACTCCATAGTACCTTTCAAATATTTGAAAAACCTTTTTACTACAGTTACATGCGTTTCTTTGGGTATTGTCTAGAACCTATTTGCCAAACCTACAGCTTGCATCACATCTAGTCTTGTAGCTATCACATACAACAAATTTCCTATCATGGATCTGTACATGGTATGATCCACTACCAAAGACTCATCCTCCTTTCTTAATTTACAACCTGTGATCATAGCAGTACTAACAGGTTTGGAGTCTTCCATCTTAAATATTTTAAGCATGTCTTTTATGTACTTAGTTTGTGAGATAAAGATTCCTTTGTCTGTTTGATAAACTTATAATCCCAAGAAGAATGTTAGTTCACCCAACATTGACATTTCGAATTCCTTCTTCATTTTAGAAGCAAATTTTACACTTAGTATTTGTAGATTGCTTCCAAATATGATGTCATCTACATAAACAACAACAATGATAATATTTTCATCTTCGATTTTTAAGTTGGTATTACTTTCAGTGGCCCCTCTCTTAAATCCTTGATGTTTTATATAACTGTCTAGCCTTGAAAACCAGGCCTTTGGAGCTTGTTTGAGACCATAGAGTTCCTTTTTCAGCTTGCAAACATAGTCTTTGTTCTCATAATAGGAATACTTCAGGTTTTTCAATATAAACCTCTTCTTATATTTTTCCATCCAAAAATGCGTACTTGACATCCATTTGATACACTTTAAATTTTTTATGGCTTGGAGTGCTAGAAACGTTCTGATTGCTTCAAGTCTTGCCATGGGAGCATAAGTTTCTTCAAAATCAATCCCTTCTACCTGAGCATAGCCTTTACTTACTAATCTTGCCTTGTTGCTTATCACTTGACCATCCTGATTGAATTTGTTCATGAAAACCCATTTGGTCCCTATAACATTCTTATCTTTAGGTCTTGGGACAAGTTCCCAAGTCTCGTTCTTCTCAATCTGATCTAATTCTTCATTCATGGCTTTGAACCATTAATTATTTTTGTCGGCTTCTGTAAAATCCTTAGGTTCAAATATTGAGAGTAGGGCTTGTTCATTAAATGTTAGTTGTCTCCTTGTACTAACTCCAACATTTTTATCACCTAATATTTGTGTATTTGGGTGATTCTTTTGTATCCTTCTACATGGATTTTTTGTATCAGGTCTTAGGGAGTCTTCTCCATTTTCTATGTATCTTCCTTTTCTATTCCTTCTTCTTCATCATGAGTACTTTCGTCCTCTTGCGAGTCTTCCTTTTCTTCATCATTTGTATTTTCAATACTATCATGACTTCTTACTCTTCTTGGTTTCATATCATCTATTCTCACATCTGCACTTTCTACAATTTTTTGTAACCTTTTATTGTAACATCTATACACCTTTTTGGTGGATGAATATCCTAGAAATATTCCTTCACCAGTCCTAGATCCAAACTTGTCAAGGTCATCCTCGTTACATTTAATGTACCAATTACTTCCAAATACTTTGAAATATTTGACTGAGGCTGGTATTCCATACCATATTTCATAAGGGTTATTGTCCTTATTCACTCTGATTTGTCCTCTATTAAGTATATAGACAGCTATGTATACAGCTTCTTTCCAATATACATCTAACAACTTTGCTTCATTAAGCATTGTTCTGGCAACTTCTTGGACTATTCTATTTTTCCTTTCAACAACACCATTCTGCTGAGGAGTCTTTGCAACTGAAAATTGTCTCTTAATTCCATGTGTCTCACAAAACTCATTGAACTCATTTGAAGTAAACTCTCCCCCATTGTCAGATCTAAGACATTTGATTTTCATATATGTCTCATTTTCAACCATTTCCTTGAAGATTTTGAATTTTTCAAAAGCTTCTCATTTTTCCTTGAGAAATGTCACCCAAGTCATCCTTGTGTAATCATTAATGAGCAACATGAAATAATATTCTCCTTGCATAATTTTAGTTCTTGTTGGTCCACAGAGATCCGTATGCACTACTTCTAGAGGATGTAAATTCATATGTTCTTTTGTTTTAAAAATGGCTCTAGTTTGCTTCCCATGTTGATAATGTTTACAAACTAAGCCTAGAGGTTTTATAGTTTTAGGAAAATATCTTACAGCTTCCTTCTTAATTATTTTGACAAGATTGTCAAAATTTAAGAGTCCCAACCTTCTGTGCCATAACCAACTTTCATAAACCATACTTAAGTAACATTGATTTTCATTTTCTAGGATGTATACATTGTTTGAATTTCTTATAACAATGCCAACAACTCTTCCTAAGTCCTTTTTCCTGATTTCACATTTCTCTGAATCAAAAATAAAGATGTTCCCTTGATCACATGTTTGAATTACATTGAGGAGATTAGGCTTGATGTTTTCTACTAGTAATACATTTTCTTCTTTGATCTTGTTATTGACAACATCTGTCCCTTTGCCAATTATCTTGGAAGACATATTGTCTCCAAATGTGACTTTACCCTTATTATCTTTTAGCTTTATGAATTTGTTTGGGTCACATGTCATGTGTTTTGAACACCCACTGTCCAAGTGCCATAGGTTTTTCTTTTCTATTGCACATAGAGAAATCATGGAACTTTCCTTTTCTTCCTTTTCCCTCCAATACGTTTTCTGCTTTGTGTCTTGAGACTTTATTGCAACAATATTCTCTGTAGGAGTCATCAGTTTACAATATCTCACCATATGTCCATGGTTATTACATTTGTAAAACTCTATGTCATATTTTTGAAGAAGTGTAAAAAGGTTATTATTTCCTTTCGGTTTGTTACTTGGTGACTTCTTCTTGTATTCATGAACCTTCCCATAAGCTCTGCAATTTGAGGCTTTATGACCAAAGTTATTACAAGAGTAACAATGAATGAAAAATATATGTTGGTATCTATTTGGTCTCTTAGACACCATATTATTTATGTTTTTAACTTGAGAGTTTATGGAAGATTTCTTTCTCTCTTCCTTTTTAACTCGACTCTTTAGTGCTTTGGAATATATTTTCTTATTTCCTCCATGATTAGTGAAAAAAGATACATTCTTGCTCATTTTATTTGTTAAAACTCAAACTAGATAAATCACTTGATGATATTTGGCTATTTAGGATGTCATCTAGAATCCTTGAACTGTTCTCAAACTTTGATTTGATAGATCCTTCATCAAGCTTCTTTTTGAATTGCATGATCTCTTCTTCAAGTCTCTATGATTCCTGTATTCTTTTTTTGAGCTCTAAATTTAGGTCCTCCTCAATCCTTTTGGAATCTAGAAGTTGGTATTCCAACTTACTAATGCCATGATTTGACTGTTTGTTCTTTTTTCTGCATTTCTCAAGTTCTTCAAGAGCACTAACAAGTTCAGCTCTTAAGTCTATTCTCCTTCCACATCTGAGTCACTATTTGAAACCTGAGTATCTATACCCATTAATAGAAATTCAATTTATTCATCTTCACTTGTATCTGCATCCTCAATATCTTCCATGGTGTAAACAATTTTCTTTTTCTCATAAGAATTCTTCTTGTTTCATGTTTTACTCTTTTTGAACTTTGAACTTTCTCTCTCATCACTATCATCTTGTTTAGGGTAAGTACATTTTGAAGAAAAATGTCCAATTCTTCCACAGTTAAAACATTTTAGGGGTAACTTTCATTTATATTTTCCAGTGCCTTTCTCAAGTTTTTTAATAAAAAGGGATTCCTCATCATCTAGGTTTTCTTATTGGTTTTTGGATGAGGCTTTAAATGTTGCTTCTTTTCTTGAAGATTCATTTAGTCCCTTTCTCATCTCATATGCAGTGAGGATTCCTTGTAGTTCATCTACTGTCACAAGGTCAATATCATCTCCTTCTTCTAGGGTGGATACTTTTGAGTCATACTTCATTGGCAATGATGTTAGTACCTTGCTAACCACTTCTCTCTCTTTTAATTTTCCTCCAAGAACTCTAATAGAATTGACAACCTCATCTTCTCTTATAAGGTATTCCCAATATTTTCTTCTTCTTTCATTTTAAGGCTCTCAAACTGCCCTTTGTATGTCTGAATCTTGGGTTATTTGACTTTAGATGCCCCTTCATAGATAATTTTTAATTTATCCCATGCTTATTTGGAAGTCTCACATTGCACAACTTGTGTAATACAGAGTTTGTCAATCCACTCAGGATTGAATTTAGGGATTTGGCATTACCTTCATATTGGGATAGTTCCACATTTTCTGTAGGTGCTTGTTCATCTATTTTATACTTGTTTTCAGTTGATTCCCAAACCTTCAATCCAAGGGACATCAGATGGCTTTTCATCCTCACACTCTAGTATGCATAATTTTTACCTATGAATAATGGAGGTTTTCTAGTGGCTAAACCTTCTTGTTGATCCATAGTGGTTTTTAAATAGGATATTCCTTCTAGTGGTTAAACTGTGGTGAAGGAACATGCTCTGATACGAATTGTTGGATTATCCCACAATACTGAGAGGGGGGATGAATCAATATTTTCTTTTTCTTTTAAAATAAAAACAAAAAATGAATCAAACAGGTTAAGACACAAATTTTATTGTGGAAACTTCAAAGAGAAAACCACCAATTCAAACTCATTAAAAAATGAATCTACAAAACTGCTTTATCTGCTGCTATAGAAAGGATGCAACAACACCCTGGGTTTCTATTTGCTACAACAAAGAAGTATGCTCCAACACCCTGGGTTTCTGCCTACTACAACAGACAGGGATGCTACAAAACCATTTTCATACTTATATCCTACCCTAGCTCCACCCTTCCACCCTGGGCTGATTTTTATTAGTCTATTATTCACTTCTTGGACTCTGTCATTCATAATCACAGAGACAAGACCTTTCCTTCAACTATTCTGTTGATAAATACCTTCATGTTTCCTGCGAATGCATCTCTTCACCATTATTCCATTTCATTGTTTGGTCATGTATAATATCCCTGATCTAATATATAGATCAGAATATTAACTTTCTACAATTTTAATTAAATTTCTGCTATTACACTTGCAAACATTCAGTAAATTGGTGACTAGGAAGTTAAGGTATTTTAGTGGGATAGATTGCAAAAAAGGGAGTAGGTATGGGAAGAAACCAAAGGTAATTAAAGCATAGAATTTCCTCTTCCCTAAAACATTTATATTTGGATCCATTTAGGTTTCAAAATCCTCTATGCGGAAACCTACTTCCACGCTTTTAGGCCACCAAACCGTGAAACTAGGAAGAGTAGTTCAGTATTTTCCAACCAGGGGCTTTGGGAAAATTAAAGAGGGATGCTAAGGCCTTAATATAACATAAAAAAAAATATTGTATAGTTTGTATCATATCTGGAATATTTTGGGGATTTTTGGAAGAACTTGGGGTTTTTTGGCAATTTTGGCCTAGTGGGATCCTGCGCAATGGAGGATCCCAAAACCCAGTACATCTTAAAAAAATGTCTGATATGGAATAATGCATGGATAGGTGTGTATTTTAGTGATATTAATAAACTTAAATAATAAAAAATAACCAAGTATAACTCTCTAAAATTAAAGAATATCTAGACTAGTTAAAATTAACTAGTAATCTAGAAAGGGTGTGCAAATAAGCTTGAATTTTGGAACAGAAACATATAATACCTGATAGTTTAATTTGAAAAATCCTAATACATTATATTACATCATATCATACCATCCAAACTCATTATCATAGGAAACACTTAGTTATTATTGCAGTAGGAGGCCCAAATCCCTCATTTTGATGACTAGTTAAGCTTATACATATAAAAATGAGTATGCAGACTTAAGGCATAGTAATATTTAAAATTGATACAGAGAAATACAGTATTTATTAGAGATTAAAATAATCACTGACCATTACATAAAGGACTCACAATAATGGGAAGGAGGCCCAAAACATAACCTAGGAAGGGTCGAGAGCATAGGTGAAGCATGGGATTCCCTGGAGCTCAACTTGAACGTTATGGAGGATGAAAAATATCTCTTATATTACTTCAATGGCTTAAATAAAGTGCTCCTTACCTGTAATATAAGAGAATAGGACTGAAGTAGAGGGGAAGGGATGGTCTAGGGCTCATCTCCCAGGGATCTAAGGTGCATCACTCAGGAAATAATGCTCACATAGCATCAAGCAATCAAATCATCAACAAAACTGAAGAAATGGGATTGAATTATCCTTTAATAGCCTTCTAGATGACCTGTTTAGCAAGTGGAGGAAAATGGTGACCTGTGAGAGAAAGTCAACCCCTTGGGTGCCCTAACCCTTGCCACATAAGAGCCCTCCTTGGGAAATATGGAATGTAGGACCATGTGGAATTGTTTCCATGTCCAACTCAGCTGTCATATTTAGAAACTGCACCCTCCTTAGTCAAATAGATATTGTTTTTCTTTATGACAGCTTTCTGCTTTTCCTAGATTTTAAGACCGGCTCTCCATTAGGAAATTGTGCTTTCCTTCCCAAAACTTTCATGCTTTTTTCCATACAATTTTTTTGAGTTCTCTAAAATAAATTGCGCTCTATCTGCTTTTCTACTGCTTTTAGGTAATTTCCCTTTATTCCCTGACTTCTTTTGTCATGGAGTTTCTTAATTTTCACCAAGGCAAGTTGACTTGCCCCCAATGCACCCTCCTGACATGGAAAGCTTACTTCCACATCATTAAATTGCATAATTAATCAAAAGGATGAAATAAAATTAAATACATGCCTCAAAATAATTATTAGCAAAATGTTTCCTAGGAAGAATAATTAATGTCCATTTGAGCCCCTAGCAACTTCAGCATGGTCAACACTTTTAATGGTCAAATTGAGGGGACATGAAAACATGCCTATTTATGAGAACTCAATTCCTCATTCTAGCACTAAGCCAACGATTCATCTACCTTGGTTGTGATTCTACAAAACAACTAAAATAGTTCCTTGTTAATCGATTATAGTTTATTCTTCTAGTCATGTTCTTCCGTAGTGTCTATTTTCGTGGTCATCTTGAGCCGTTGATCTCATTTCGGTATTTATCTTGACTGTGGATTTGAGATAAAAATAGGAAGCGGATATGTGACTTTTTCCAAATATCATTCACAATTTTTTTCTTTCCACACCAATCATTTCTCACTGTTGATCTTCTTTGAGCTCTTCACGACCGTTGATATGAGAAGAAAAATGGATATCAGATATGTGACTATTTCCAAATATTATATCGATATTTTTATTTCTGCACCATCAATCTCATTCGATTACTATCCTGATTGTCGATCTTCCGTATTTTGGATTGCAGGTCTCAACATGCCTTTTCGAGATTTCCGCTTTTCGCCATTTTTCCTCTGCACCATCGATCTCATGCGGATGTTTTCTGGACCATCGATCTTCCAGATTTTGGGTAGCAAAACTGTGACGTTTCCCAAATTCTTTTCATGATTCTCTACCATTCGCTTTTCGTTGATGGACTCCTTTCCACACCGTCAAGCTTTTGTGGATGTCTTCCTGACCATTGATCTATGATCAAATACGGATTTGTGGATCTCCCCTTTTCTTTGTGCGGAAATCATTCTCCATCGTCGATCTTCTCAAAATCGTCTTTCATGTTTCTCTTAATTAATCTGGACTTTCCACGTTGTCAATCATTTCTTAATGAAATTTCTCTCATATTGGCCTGTGTTAACCTCCTGTCACTTCACCCAATGAAATGACTTTACCGCCATCAAATCAGGGTCCCCACCAATAAATGGTGGACTTCAAGTGTATTAAACTTGTTTGAATTAAAATTTTGCACCCATATCAGCAATTAACTCACCTGCTAGTTGAATCTGTGAAATCCATGAGGACTATCAGATCTAGATTGACGATGGACCCCAAATATCACAAGGCATATTTTATTCGAATTTCATGCGCATCAGTATTTTATTAATCCATGCTAGTTCTCCCTATGAAATAGATGGCGGTCATTGATCTGATTCAATGATCAAAATCGTCTCTTGATCTTAATATCTTTCTTGGCGATTAGTTTCTTATTTCACAGCCCAACTGCCTTTTTATCCTCCTCACTATTAAATCAATAAAATCCATATTAGACATAGATCTCTGGAACCTTCAAATCTCCACCACATGATCTACAATTGTGAGGATGATCTAAACTAGCAATTGCCCCAAGGAAGGTGCAATAATACGCCGTTAAGGTAGTTGTTAGCGGGTAAGCGAGGAAAAAAAGTGTAACATTGAAGTGAGCCAAAAAAGTTTTGATGGAATACCCTATGCAAAAAGGTTTCTTCATCTTTGTGTTTTTTCTGGAATTGTTAATACAATCATGCATGCATATATATTTGTAAATCTCTCACGATCTGTGACTGCCAGTGAAATCCCATATCCAGACAACAAATGTAAGCTAACCATTTCAATTCAATACCTTTTAAATATAAATAAGCAGCATGTACAGCCTTTCCACAAAACTGAAACTATTACTATACCTTCAATCTTCTATCTGAAAGGGCCATTCAAAATAGATAATTCACCCCATTCAAACCATGAGTTTCCACTGCAAGATTTCTAATTTATTCAAATCATTTATCATTCCACAAAGGACCTAACACTTGATATGACTTCTATAATTCATGCCAATTATTTAAGGCCATCAATTTCCAAATCAATCCACAATATTTAATGCAAACATATTTCAAATGTTTGGCATCATCATTGATGCTGCTGCTAATGGAGAAAACAACAAAGTTCCTATTTCAAGTAATGTTAAACTTCTGCAGTTATTTCAGAGGATCCAACCTTCGGTATACTTTATCATAATAAGTGATGAGAGCTTAAGAAAAAAAATGACAAAATGGATAAGTATCCCTGACACAATTAAAGAAGTATCCAGGCACATGCATCAAAGCAAAAGCATCTTACACATTTCTGAAGACATATGAGCTCTATCATTGAAAAAATACCTTCTGCAACTTGGAATTTCTAGTCTTGACAACATAAAAGGAACAATCTAGCATCAACAGAGGAAAAAGCTGTGCCATCATACCATTATCAAGGTCTGCTGCATCTTCCAGCTGTGCCACTATAAATCTATCACATTGATTCCTAGTATCCTTGGCATAAATAAAAGAACTAAGCCAATAACAGAGAGTTGAAGGAAACCCTTGCTATGGAGTATGGAATTTCCCATTCCAGCTCATGTTTCTCAATAAATGAGAGGAAGACGACAACTAATGCCATTGGCTTCTTCATTCCTCTAAAGAAATCAACCCAATCTGAGGCCATTGAAGACACCTCCAGTGCCCCAGGTCTACCGCGGGAGGAAGGTGGAGAAAGAAGTACAGAAATCCCAAATGAACTGCAAACCTCCCGTTGATTAACAGAAAGCAAAGAATAAATATAAAAGTGCAGACACAGTATTAGAGAAAGTATAATATTGCTTCTACTTTCTCTGCCATGGAATCAACACAACCATAGTCCTGACACAATTATTTCTCCCTATATAAAAAGTAATCATTCAGCACTCCTCAAATTCTTCCTTCCCTAGATACAAACATGACTGCATTTTTTTTCAATATGATTCATAGCTATATTGTGCTTTCTGATTTCTCTGCTACAAATTAAGCTATGGCTACTTAAATTATTAGAGGTGTAGCAAATTCCATAAAAATAAGAATTTTTATTATTTCTCCTCATAGTAATCAGTATACATGTCTCTTAAATATCTTCTCCGACGCTAGTCAGCATTCACAACATGTTGATGGACTTCCAAGTGCTAGTGTTTTCTTCAAACTTAGGTCTGCTAGAATTTGAATCTGCAAGTGAAGAAGCATATGTTGTTTAAACTTATCTTTGAAAATGTAACAAGTGCGACAAGCAAGGAATGGTAATCGGCAGAATTTAAGACTGCCATGCTTGAAGGTAGATTTTCAGCACAATAGATTGGATTTTTGACATGACTATATAAGTATTATGATTGAAGTGAAACATGTCAGATTGCAGCTCTTACCATGCACTGTTAGAACTAAAGCTCATCATAACATACCTTGATAATTTGAGATATCAAGCCAAGTACAAGATGAGGCTGCAAATACAATATACACATTGTGTGATTAGATAAAATGCAGAAACACATCAATTAAACTAATTTCCAAAACAGAAGGGCCTCTCCATTTATAAAGTCCTCAAAAGGCAATTCCAGACATCATATGAGTTAGAAAACAGAGTCCATGTCCCTATCAATTAGAGAACTAGAATGTACCTACTTTCTAAAGAGCATAAAGTTATAATGTTCACAACTGACTTTCTCAGTTAAATGAATCTTTAGAAATTGCAACCATATAGAAAGATTATATATTGATAGAGAAACCCTTTACCTTTTTCAAATTTATCAATGTATTATTAAGAATCTATTTTAAGAATCTACTTTAAAGATTATTAAGAATCTACTTGAGTATTACCTTTCATATTGTTTCCAAACTATCCTAGGAAATGCAACATAATAGGGAAAAATACATGGATTTCAAACTATCCTGGGAAATGCAACATAAGAGGGAAAAATACATGGATTTTATTTATATGGAGGCATCACATGCACATGCAATCAAATATCAGGTAATTATGAAGATGATTAAAGTGACAAAAAAATTGATTTAAGCATCGAAGAATTCAACAACTCAACAATAATTTGTATTTGAGGTAGAATCCATCAAAAGGAGTTAGTTACTAATAGTAAAATCAACCCTTAACATCCATTCAATTCTACAAATACTTTGCAGAAAAGAACAACCAAATAGTGACCGAGTTTTATATTATCCGAGATGTCAAATATAAAATTCTAAAGTGCAATGGAGTAAAATAGTGAAGAAGACACAAACTAATACATAAGAAAGGGTGAATCTCCAACACAAACCAAATCAAATCCTCATGTTTAACCAAAGAAATCTCATAGTTCTTGAGGACTCATAACAGAGACCCTACTTCTCCCCCTAATCTGCCATCCCCTGGTACTGATTTTTTCTTTGTTTTCATAGATTTCACCGTCTCGAATCTGATTCTCACAGTCACCACCTTATGCCATCAATGCTCGATATTTCCTCTTCTCTAGGTTATTAATATTTCAACCACTTTCTTCAACGATCTCCTTAACACTTTGACTTTCAACCCTTGAACTAACATTTTCAATCATTATTATGCTCACTACACAATCAATGTCGAATTTTCATGTATGAGAATGAAGATATCTCAACTCGGTCATACCTGGTTTTGTAGTGTATTAAAAACAAGGACGGATTCCAAATGGTAATTGAGTCGAGTTGAAAAGTGAAATGATTTGATAGATGGCGGTGATAAAAGGCAAGTAATACTTAGCATGGTGTTGTGTATGCTTGATGACGGTTAGATTTTGAGTTGCTCAAAATTTAACCACGATCAAGATACACGGCAACATTAAATGATCTACAACATACTAAGTATTGTTTGCCGTGCTCTGCATACTCAACCAATACCATGTATGGAATTTGTGAAACAATTAGATGACGATAGCATGGTGCCATCATTTATATCCTATCAATCCAACAGACACGTGGGATGTTTTTGGTTGATTTTCACAGTGCTTATATGTCTGTGTTTGAGGTCTTAGTGGCTGAGTTATGTGCTTCCACATTTTGAATCCCACATCTCTTTGGTTGGGCCTTTGTGAGTTATGAAATAGGTAATTTAACGATCTAGGCCATGAAACCATCAGGTAAAACCCACAGCCAAATAGAGAGAGTTAGACATGTAGCATAAATATATTTATGCCAGTTATAGCAGCCTTAAATCTTTCAATATTAGGACATATAACTCAGAACACTCAGCTGTTGAATTAAGCTAACATAGTATGGAAGTGGTAATATATAAAGGTGGGATCAGCTATACATCTTATTTGACCTACCATCCCATCATATAAGTCCTCAAATACAATATGTAATTTAACAACCTATATACAATTATACAGAATATTTCACTTACCTGCCCTTCAACTAAGCCCCGTGTTCCAATATTTACTACTGTGCATTCAATGGCCTATGAAGAATTGAGGCAAATTGTATGGTTTTCATTGATTTCCAATGGATTAAGCTTTGATTTCATATTTATTGCTCGATCATAAATGGTGCCAGGAACAACGACATTGATCAATTTACTGCATCATGCCCACAAATAGAAACAATAATTGTCTTCATTCTCAGAAATATGACAACAGCTAGTTGTATGAACAAACCACAAGATCCAAGTACAATCAAAACTTAATGAAATGAAGCTATCCTATAATTGCAACAAGGCTGTAATTATTAGTTAATTGAGTATTCATACCATAGAAGAATGACATCTTCCATTATATCTAAGAGATAATTTGTCATAGGATCAATTGGAAGGTATCTTTTCATCACTGGATCATCAATAATGTAGCTGTTGATATGAGCAACAAATGCCACCTTCTCAGATTCACCAATTGTGTGAAGCAAGGTTGTTGTGGCATTCTTCAGAAATGCAGATTTGTTCTTGGAACCACCTAATTTTGTATTTTCTCATGTCTGCAAATTAAGATTACAATTCAGGAAATTCTCTTGACCTATTATTCAAAGCTAGATAAATTCAATTCAACATACAGAGCAAAGAAGGAAAATAACTTAATCATGCATGAGTCTCATCTCCATACAAGATTTTCCCAGAAATATAATTAGAATATCAAAATTCACCTCTTGATTTGGTGTCAATAGAATACCAAAGGCACTTCCCCTCATTGGCTATTGTATCAAACCTGTCAATTACATACCTCTGGTCCACCCTATAATTTCATCTTAATGGGTTTATCCACATATCTTTGAGCACATCCTCTTTTACCATGGTAAAAAACTTAAAAATCATATATTGTAAAAGAAAACCCTAAAAAATTAAATAAATTCAAAAACCTAAAAATATTTGCAACTTTGAAATTTTAGTCCAACGATAAATTTCGCCTTGGTGGATTTATCAAGCCCTAGTGCATTAGGAGCTGTGAATTTGTTGAATTAGGGTTTCTACTATGCATTTTGCAGCTCTAATTGGGCCAAAAGGTCCTTTCTAAGGTATTGCCTTGGGAGGCATGAAGCCCTTGCATGGGGATTCATGAAGTATATTGAAAGTTGTGATATTAATTGATAAACTGAATTGACTCCTTTATTCTGATTTATGTGTCTATATTACTCATTGTTGAGTCCATATAATGCACTAAACTAGTTACAATGTTGCTTAAAGGTATTTGCATGTATGATATTTATAGGTATCATTACGACTCTCCCCTAGGCTTCAGAGTTTCCCAAAAACGTCGAGAGATCAAGGTGACATTTGGTATTACCTCCTCCTTTATGCTTACTTTCACTACCACACAGCCACACATAATCTGTTTTAAAAGGACTATTAGTTTGAGCAGTAACACCAAGCAAATTGAAAGTGCACCTCGTATATCATGTATACAAGCTTGTCATAGATCTTCCAAGTTAATGTGAGATGTGAATATTCATGTATAACAATTGAAAGTAAAATAAATCCCAAGAATAATAAAAGCTCTGAACCAACCAAGATAGATTTTATCTTATTCTTATGATCCAATCAAAAAGATAAAAAACAAACTTAGATTCACAAAGTCTTCATTATATTTATTTACAATCTAATGAAAGAAATGATGCAACAATAATAATAAAATCCTCAATTTATTTCAAATATTTCCAACCGAAATTTTATTTAAATTTTGGAAGTGATCTACATATTTCTATTAACAAGTAAATTAAATGTGAAAGGGAATGAACTAGCAATAATGGGAATAATGATTTAGAAAAGAAGAAGAGGAAACCACTTTTCTATCATTCTTTCATAAGCAGTATAAACCTATCTAACTTTGGTACTCGAAAGCATCGAGATGAATCAAATCTACAAACCTTTCACCACTAAACTACAACACATCCTTCTCACCACTCCACTGATGAATGCATTCTTGTTCTTTATTTTTTGGGGGGAAATGAACACTTCCCCCCACCTGAGCTCCACTATGCTACAACACACTAATGCATGCATTCTTATTTTTTTATTTTTATAGGACAAACAGACACTTCTCCCCCACCCAAACTCTAGAAATGCACCTTCTCAACACAATAAATGTGTACAACGTCATCATTTTTTATGCTCCATATATCCTCATTCTATTTACAATGTTGACAAAACCTTTAATTTGCAAACATTGATTGGTTTCTACCTAGTCTTATATAGCACCAATTAAATTTAGCTTATTTACATTCTACAAAATTAGGCCTATAACATTTACTTGTAGAGCCCGCAATCATTTTTAACTATGCAAGGATTCAAAGCTTCCAAACCTAACAACATTTGTAAAGAAGAGATTTACATGATTCACTACATCAGTCGAGTAGCGACTTGTCAAATTGAGAATAGCCAAATGCAAACAAATCATCCAACCAGCAAGCAACATCCATATCAATAAAAGACTGGGTAAAACAAAGACAAAAAATTTTGAGTGGGTACAAACTGTGTTGCATCAATCTTGAGAATATTTCCCTTACCACCAACAGCTAACCTGGAAATGGTTTGAATATACTTTCAAGTTCAATCTATAGTTCAAACCTCATTGGCATAACATCATATCACATTTGATTCCCTTAACTCAAGTTACAGTTCTTGTCACCCAAGGAAAAACAAAGATTGGACCACAATTTAAATATTAGACTGACTAACTCAAACTGCAGTTCAGACTCCTCTCTGTTTCCATCTTCAGTAAGAGTTGAGACTGGAAAGACCCAAAATCTTACCCAGATAATTTCCAGCATACCTTGGCAATCACTAGAGAAAACAATTTTTCCAAGAATTACACGTCAGCTAAATTGATTCTGCTCCATAAGCTTGGGTCTATTGCAAATCTTGCTCCCTTAGATCATTTGGAAACCAAAGTTCAAGTGCAAAGTCAATGGTAAATCAATGAGGGATAGGAGCCATTTGTTGCATAAGGATGGATTCATGGAAATGTTACCCAGAGAAACACCAGGCTGCCAGCACATATTGACAATCGTTAAAGCAAACAAGTTTTGCCAGAATTAGACATCAACTTTAATTGACTCTGCTCCATAAGCTTTGCATCAATCTTGAGAAGATTTCCCTAACCACCAACAACTAACCTGGAAATGGTTTGAATATAATTTCAAGTTCAATCTATAGTTCAAACATCATTGGCATAACATCATATCACATTTGATTCCCTTAACTCAAGTTACAGTTGTTGTTGCCCAAGGAAAAACAAAGATTGGACCACAATTTAAATATTAGACTGACTGACTCAAACAGCACTTCAGAATCCTCTCTGTTTCCATCTTCAGTAAGAGTTGATACTGGAAAGACCCAAAATCTTACACAGATAAGTGCCAGCATACCTTGACAATCACTAGAGCAAACAATTTTTCCAAGAATTACACGCCAGCTAAATTGATTCTGCTCCATAAGCTTGGGCCTATTGCAAATCCTGCTCCCTTAGATTCTGCTTCTGTCTGCTGCCTATCCTTCTACCTTAGATCAACTTGGCATCAGGGTTCACGTGGGCACTTCATGGTAAATCAACAATAGATACGAGCCATTTGTTGCATGGGGACAGATTCACAGGTCGTAATGGAACATAAATTGACCAATTTTGAATAAAATTATGTGTTTCAAAACTACTAGTCATAATAAAACACAGTATGCACAATATCTAAACCAACGCTACTAATTAATAAATTTAATACCTTCCTCCATTCAGAATTGGATTTTCAAATACCAAACCAAATTAAATTATCATCAGCTCCAGCAAATGCCAGCCCTCAACGTCTTTGTTTTGTCATTAATCACTTGCCAGCCATTAGACATGTGATAATCATTGAATATTGGGCATCTAATCACTAGTTGCTCTCCCTTACCAATCATGAAATGCAAAATTATGCAAATTACTAAATTGCAGATCATTCTCAGATAAGTTATAACTTATACGCATGAATATAGTATGAATATTCCATGTCTACCCCATGTATCTAACTTTCCCTGCCTTAAGAACCCATATCATTTGATGTGATTATTTGCTCAATCTAAACCAACTGAATACAATAGAATTTCAGCTATCCCCAAGAACATTAGCAGAAGACAAAACTGATTTATGGTTGCTAACAAGCATCATAAATCAAATACACAACAGTAAGAATGAAAACTAATAAGATTCCCTCTCACACCAGCTTATGTTCAGAGAATTTTTATCGAGTATTTGTAATCCCCACAAGAAGAGCTTGAATCCTTGTAATGGCAGAAATGTGTAGTGGCTATGCTAAAATGGGGGTTTTCTTCTCTGCAACAATTCTCCAATAAAAGAAATAATTGAAATTTTAAAGTAATGCCTACCTACCAAATGCAATCATCTGTGTAACCGCTTGTGGTTAAAGTAAATCTCTCCTTATGCCCACGATTTTAGCAAGTACCACATGCATACATGCCACTGCCATGCCGCCTACCTACCAAATGCAATCATCTGTGTAACTTCTTGTGGTTAAAGTAAATCTCTCCTTATGCCCACGATTTTAGCAAGTACCACATGCATACATGCCACTGCCATGCCACAAGTAAGCCAAAAAAGTAGCTGCCTACTTTTTGTTTCATTTGTACACAGTTACATAAAGTCAAAAAGACCATACTCCACTTCTGCAAGGCATTAAAAACTACATCACCATACATGATGAACACATCCAATCCTTATAATTCCAAAAGACATCTAAAATTCAAGGCCAGGTCCTGTATTGATTTAACCATGTAATCTACTCCGTTCAAAGAAGTTTAGATGAGCACAAACTTTGAAAGAAAGTTCTACCAATTCATTGATATCAATCTTGACTTAAAAAGTCCATTCAATTTGATATAGTGTCAAAAATCTAACTTTGCTACCTCAGCTCTCAGTGTCTCACTAATATACATAAATATATCATAGTTTACCACAAGGGTGATACATTGTAAAATGCATCAACCTATATATTGAATCCAAATATACCCCCATCCATGCAGAAAAGTAGAAAGAAGACACTTATCGATGTTATACTAACAAAAATTAGTAAAGATGAATGCACAAGTGTAAGGGAGAAACGTTGAGTTGCCATCTAGCCCACAATATGTGCATCAAACTTAGAAAAACCAATCATCCATGGCTAAATCAAGGTTGGTAAAATTTAGACATGGAACTTGAAGAAAATCGTCTTACCCATCAAAAAGAGCAGTTTATCAGGAAGAAAAATCAGTCATTGCCACCGTCAATATTGTCACAAACTTATGAGAATCAGAGAATAGTAACTGCAAGCTCCTGCCAATCAATATTTAATACCATGAATCTTATGGCAATAAAGTTATACCGGGCTATCATAGAGATGCATACCCACACAATAAGTATTAAATGTAAAAGACTGGCAAAACCAATATTAAGAGTTGTGAACAAAAATTTGTGGAGGCAAGTATCTTGAGCTACCGTTAGTCCACAACAAGTACATCAACCTAGGAAAAACTGATCATCCATGGAACAAATAGGGCTGGAAAAACTTTAGATACATTATGGATCTTGAAGAAAAATTGCCTATTGAACAAAAGATCAGTGTAGCAGGATGAAAACACAGTCATGGCCACCATAATACTGTCACAAACCTATGACAATCAGAGAATCAATAATTTCAGTCCCCTCTCAATCAAAATATTTATGACAATAAAATTGTATAGGGGGGCCATAGAGCCATGTACCCACAATATCTACTAACTTAAAAGAACAAGAAAATCAATGCATGTGCCATGCAAACAGAAGGAGGAGGGATGCAATACACCTGTACAGACAGAGGGGGAGTTGGCAAGTTTATTGTCTGCAAGGCACATTTTTTCTTAATGTGGCCTAAGACTTTGTAAATCAGGTGCAACTGGTTTTTGCAACAAACATTAAACCCTATATGCCTTTGTTCAAAGTATGTTAATATTTTGCTACAAAATCTAAACTTACAAATCAAATAAAAATAAATATATTTCAAAATGAGACACAACATTGAATAAGAAAGAGGCAGCTAGTCAAGAAATCAACAATACACATTTAAGATCATTTGTGGCCCAACCTACACCATACAATCAACAAAAAAATTAAGAAGTGAATAGGAAACATCCATGGCTAGACAAATCCACAAAAATTAAAAATAAATATAGAAACTGCATTTTGGTGTCAATTGATAGTGCAGAGTGTAAGACCCGCAAGGTCCAGAAAGACAAAATATATCTAGAAAAAGTACAAGAGAAATAACAATTGTTAGAATAGAATAAAAAAAATTAAAGCAAGAGATATTTGCATGAAAAAGATAGGCAAACCAAGGAATCTTGGCTACATTCTGCACACTTAAAATCGAAAAATTAATTCTCATTGAAATCAAAATATACCATGCATACATGTGTCTCAAAGCACACATTGCTACTGGCTAGTCATCATGCACGCAAATGCCCTTGCGCTCATGAGGGCGTGAGGTATAATGCCTGAAATTTGAATGTGTACAAGACCCTTGCAGGCATGAGGTATAATGCCTGAATGTGTACAAAAATGCACATGTAGCCCATGTGGTATAATATCTAGGCTCCTAATACAAATCTATGGAAATTAGCATGTCTGTACTAGTCAGCAAGGCAATCTTGTTGCTTGCCCTGATGTTGTGATCTCACTAGTGTTGATGTTCCTTGTGCAATTCAGCAACAAAATGCTGCCATGTGTATATTTTTCTAAAGCATCTACTTGATTTCATCTACATAGAACACTTAATTACCATATATATTAAGTGTCCTGTACTCAATTTAAAGTACATGTAACGATGGCATGTAAACATGCTTCACAACTCTCAACAGTCCAACATTATCTACTTAGATTTACAGACCCATCAAACTTGTCCAAGGCTCAGACATGGATTTTTTTTATTATGATTTTTCATTGGAAATAGGTACTAAACTGATGTACCTGTATAACTTATTAGCTTTGCTGAAATGATAAGAATATAAAGATGATACAGTACATATAATAACAGTAATGATGCTGAAATGATAACAATATAAAGATGATACGGTACATATAATAACAGTAACATCATCAATTTCCAGCCATCATATTACTGGTATCATTATGAATTCATGCATAATATAAATTTTGAAAACATCCACTGAGGCTGAGGAAAGCCTACAAAAATACAGAGTAAGAAACCAATAGCATGTGGATAGATGGTTTACAGGATAGGCATGCATAGTACAAAGGTATGTTGGAAAATAATACTTAAACTTATGTAGATATACCAAGTAAAAAATTTATACCTACTGATAATTTGCCCCGTTTTTCGTTCCATGCCATGTCTGCATCTGTAAGATGGAGAAATTGCAACCTCTCCTTGCTTGTGGTCTGCCTGACATATTCCTGTAGACCCCAATATATATGAATGCCATTTTTTTTCAACAACTGCAACCGCTCTGTGTAGATTTCAGTAGCTTATCAACTTTGCTGAAATGGTAACAATATAAAGATGATTACTCATTAATTTCCAATGAAGGGACCACCCCCCTTGGCTTCGCTAAGAGAGAGCCCAGACGAAGGAGTCAAGATCAAGTGACAGCACTTGACTCTTGCTTGCCCCCAAGGTCACACCCAATGGCTTGAATATTTATGCCACGTGACTCGAGGTGTGAATTAGGCGGCAACACTAGGTAGAGCCTTGGTTAGAGTTATATATGGAAGCTAGGGTTAATTCGAGAGGTATTCAAACACAGTATAAGTCATTGTTACCAACACCTGTTTTTGTTTTCATGGACTTCTCTTTGCTCTTCTTCTCCTCTATTCTCCTTACAACTATAAGTTGTTTAATGTCTTGGAATTTGTGTTCCTAAATTACATGTTGAAACTCATGGAATCTCATTTTTTGAAATCTTTGTTACCCAACTTCACTTTGTGACCATTTTTTTGGTTTACATTTTAAGATAATCAAATCTTTGAAGAAACTTCTAAAGGAGTGCATAACATCACCATGCTGAGGGTTTTGAGTTAGTGGCCTAAAAATCATGGTCATTTAGGTGTGGGTAGTATGTTTGTGACAGTCTTATTTTGCGTTGATTGGCCTAGCAACCTTATCTAGCCAATGGCCCCTTCTCATAAGGCAATGCTTGTTGGCCTCACCTAAACTTTATATGAACCTGCATGGTGACAAATTTGAACCAACGTTTCACAATGTTACCCAAGGCTCCAAGAAAATTCATCCCCAAAGTGTTTCACAAGGTAATGATCCCCCTCCTAACCTTAAGTCCTCTATGATTGAGTATGCTAGTGTGTATTATGAATGTTGGGGGGGTTCCATTCTTGGGTATTTTGTCGAAAAGGTGGTCCCCAAAGTGATTTTTCAAAACTGGGTCCATGAGGTTTGGGAGATTTATGATTGACACTACACACATGTGTATGCTTACTAAGGGATTCTTTCCGTTCCAGTTCAACAATCCTTCACAGGGGAAAGAAATATTGAATTGTGGCCCATGGATTTTTAGAAACACCATCATAGTCCTTAACTAGTGGACTCGTGATTTCTCAATTGCTAAAACAACCCTGCTCAACTATCCAATGTGGGTAGATTTCCCAAGTTTTTCTATGTGGTTTTGGAAAGCCCTATGGTGGATTGTTTCCCCTTTTGAGGGAATTCATTTGTGAAGAATCATAGTGGTTTTCTATCTCCAAGCCTCAATGTTCTATTAGCATGTTAGTTCACTTCTCTCGGGAGCTCAAGGAAATCATGTATATCTAAATTGGTAGGTTGATGCATCACCAACCAATTCATTACATAAATTTGTCAAATACTTGTTCTAATCATTCTAATGGGAAAGGGGGTCACTATCCTTGTCTCTCTCAATCTTGCTAATGTTGTTATAGACTAGGGTATGGACCCTCATAAATATTTGTGTGGATTCCTCTAAATTTGGGTTAGTGGCTCCTAGGGTTAGTCAATGTTGATGCCTCACCAAAGAACATGCAAAATATTGGTGTTACATGGTTCATGGCCTCCTCAGCAACCATTGGCTCATCCATTGGAATTTTAAAATATGATGGAATGCTAAGAAGACAAAAACAAGCCTCTTCCCATTTGTCTACTATTGTGAGAGAAAGAGATGTGGTGGGTCGTGAAGGCCTGACATGAGCTCAATGACCCTAACCATAATCGAAGACAATTTCTTTCCAGCTCTAGTTTACATGGACTGACTTTCGTGAAGGAGTTGAGTGCATCTACCAATGCTTAGACTACGCCCTACTCTTTATGTAAAGTTCCTTATTTTTTTAAACTATTGGTGGTCGACCAATTCATGTGGACAACACAACCACTCCTTTTTACCCTCAACCCATCTGGTTCTACATATCTTGTGGTGCTGAGTGATGCATGTGTCTATAACATGGTATATTTTAAATGTTTCTCAACTACAAAACTCTAGGTTCTTGGCCTATGTATAGACATTGTGTAATTTATTTCCTCTATAGAGGGAAGACTTTGGGTGGGTTCTTCATGGATTGACACCATCTCCCAAACCGTGGCTTCTCTATGTGGCTATGGTCATCAAATAAGCAAGATTTGGAGAGGCTGGAAAAGTGTGATGTAGCATGAATTTAATGGCCTATTGTAGGACCTAGAATGGATGCCAACTGATTTTTATATAGCCTGCACCACTAAATGTCCAAGGAAATATATCTCTACTTCAAAGACAACCATGGCTCATTTGACTAACCAAGGGGAAATTGAGCATGAATTTGTGGAGAACCATCTAATGGTATTTTAATCCCAAGAGATGTTAGTACAGCGACAATAGGCCACCTAAAAAATATCTTGATGTTGTGTCTCTTAAGCTATCAAACAAGCATCAAAGACCATGTGAGGCAACTCTTTCCCTCAATGAGTTATTTGCAACATCGCATGAAATGGAAAAGAATAAGTCTCCTTGCCTAGATGGATTTCCATGCAAATTTTACAGGGCCACCTTGTAGCTTCAAACATAAGTCTCACCTTGAGTCTCTTGTTGGCTCTGCTAGGTCCCAATATAAGGCCAACGAGTTCACTGATAGTAGGCCACATCACAATGTTGGTGGACAGGTTCAAGAGTAAGGGAAGTGTGCATGCAATCTGTCTATTGGTTCCTTGCACCATGACAAAAGCTTTCCCACCTTGCACTTTCTATCTTAGAGGGGTCCAAGCCCCTAGAGCCCCCCAATGATGGGTGGAACCTGGTACCCTTTGACATTGATTCACTTGTCTTTCAATGGGGCAAGACCCCCAACAACCATGACCAACCCCTAACAACCAGGCCCAATCCTTGACGACCACGACCAGCTCCCTCCTAGGTCTAGTCTTTTGGTTGGTAACTCTCTATTTTGGGCATTGGCCCTTTGCTATTATGTTTTTTATTGCTGTTATATAACTATGACTTGAAACTTCATAATGGGGGATGTATTGGCTTTAATTAGTCCCAAGCTTTGATGGTCACAATTCTGCCATAGAATTAGGCTTATCCCAATAGACAGAATTGCAACATATTTACCCTCGAGCTACATGTTTTGAATAATTTTTAGCATTATCATCTCCGGGAATAGTGATCACACAATTTACAAAATAATTATTTGCTAACCTGGTCAAAATTTGAGCTATTTATTTCCAAGTGCCCTGCTTGAGCAATTTAGAGTTCACATTAAATTAGTTGTGATCAACATGTTAATATAATATTGTATTTTAGTAGTTTTGTACATTGAGTTGTCTTTAGGGCAATCTGTCTTCTAGATCACTAAGACTCTAATCTATACGCTGAAGTTCACATACAATGTGTCTTTCTATATTTAATGGGTCTTTCTTTGTATTTAGCTATTGTCGCTCATGTATTATCATAGATTGTAATTAATTGTTTACACTGCACAGTTTTCCACTACTAGTAAGTTTTGTCTCCCCTCTTGCAATTAGAGGAATTGATTTTACTTCTACTCATCATTCTCCATCTTGGGCTAGAAATTGCAGTCATTAAATCTTCAGCAAACTTGGTAGTTTTGTCTCATTCTCCAATTGGAAAGATGAGTATGAAAACAAAACCATTGATATGCTTTAATTCAGATTTCATTTCTTTTTCTTTAATATAAATTTTAAATTTTAAATAATATTAATAAAAACAAATAAGGGTTAGGGTTCCGATTCCCAATTCCTAATTTCCAGAGAGTGCCACAACCACACCAGATTCTTCTAATGATTCTGATAGCAGCCACAGTTCATGTAACTTGGCATATGTATTATGAACACTAAACTAAAAGCCATACTGCATATTGACAAGCATACCCATAGTTTTGGATTTAATACAAAGGCCATTCTTTGTTTTACTCTTGTATGATCTGTAATTGGACTTTGAAGGCCGTAAAGCCTTTAAATGAAAACATTGTTCAATATCAACCGTATCAAAAATTGTCACAGAAAGAGCAACTTACATAGCCAGGAAGTGAGCTCATGCTTCCAGAATAGTGGTTTTAACTTTTCTACAATGATATATGGGCACTGGCACCATGCAACATGCCATCGCATGGATAATGTTGTCCGTTTTTAATACCAGTGCCAATGTCTATTAGAAATGGCTTACGATGTTAAGGTTCATCACATCAAAGAAACAGTTAGATTCTCTTGAAGTTGGTGCCAAAGAGGATATGCTAGCTCCTGCATAAGCTTTCGCGTTCAAGCTTTGGCCTAATAATGTGGAGTGTATGATGTGGTCTCTTTTGTTCACAAATAAAATATTTGTTGCATTTAAAAAAAATTGAGTTCAACATACAGTCTAATAGTTCAAATAGATCACTTGTTGAGAGCATAATGTGGATAGTGTGATGTACTTTCTTTTTCTTCCCTAATAAATTACTTGTTGCATTAAAAAATAGAGTTTGAAATACAGTCTAATGGTTCAACGAGATCACTTAAAGCACACTCAGATGAATACTTGCATTGTTGTGTTGGTAATAAAACATGGTTACAAGTGGAATAATACATTTCTGTAAAACATGTTTTTCCTTTTAAAAGATACACAAGTTTAGTTGCATTATACAGCTTGTCAGGTTTGTATTTGTAAACTGTCACACCTGACGTAGCAAAGGGCCTTTTAAAATCATAACATATTGGTCGATCTTTGATAAAGAACATGTTATATTTACAATAAATATGCTAGAATTCTATAGTTTCTTTCAGTTGATGACTTTTCTTATGATCCAGTGTGTTTTATAAGCAGCACAAGCCTTTCATATTTTGATGCATGAAACTGCAATCACTGACCACATCATGCTTGACATCTTGTACAAGTAAGAATACATGAAACACTACCATACCAAGACTTGAATGGACTTTTCAACACAAGCTCTATTTTTAGCCAATTTGGAACCTATGAAGTGTTTTATCCTGACCGTGGTCTTTTGTCAAAAGGTGGGAAATCACCTTTAAACAATACTTCTATTTCAAAGTAGCTGGAGTTGTCTATCTAACTGGCAACCAAATATAGAAATAAATCTGCTTCTCTGCAGTTCTCTCCTCTTTGTATGAAACTCTCCTTCAATGAAGTCAAGTTTTAAAATGTTGGATTTGGACAGTTGTTTTCTTGATATATACCAAATGCTGGAAGAAAATATGAAGAGGAAGGGCAAATAGGTCAAGGTTGTTTCATGAACCTAATAGAATATTTGTACATATTTCTAAAAGTACCACTCTCTAACCAAATCCAAACTTGATTTCACCTGCATTTAAATGTGAAAATGCTAGAGAGACTAAGTTGCATCTCTAACATACCAGTGACCGTATTAAACACTTGACAACCTTAACATTAAATTCAACCTTCCTGCAAAATTTGGGATTGTGAATTTTGGAGTTTCTCACGAAACCCACCTTTTTCCACATGGTAAATGGATATTGATAATTCTCCGGATTCGATACACCATAATGCCCTAGTCCCAAGTGCAATATTCTTAACCTAGAAATAGTACTGGAATCCACCATGCATATTCCAAGTGGAGCACCCTCCTTCTAAACCTGGAAATAGCACAAGGATCCACGAAGCATAGGCAAAGTGGAGCACCCTCCTCCTCAAGAATAAACTGAATGCATGAACAAAAAGTCAAACTTCATCTAGGGTGCACTTTCCAAGGCTTCAAATATAATAATGCTTGACACACAAGCCAACCTGAAATGATATTATAAAATTCTTTAAGTAAAATAATACCATTTTAGTTACTTTTTATATTATTATTATTTGTTCCAAGATGTTTGAGAGGGGTTCAAACCTCATTGGACCTCTTATGAAGAGAATAGAATTTCACATCCCATCAAAATTCAGCAAACTTAACAGTTTTCAAGATTCTGGCATTTCAAGATGAGTGTAGCATGAATGTCTTGGACTAAAAGACACCTTGCAAAAATAGGACTTGCTTGATGTGTGAATCACTTTGAATATGATAGGTTGAGTCTTCTCCAAGAGACATGTATCTAAACTAAATTCCAACTGAACTGAGAAGAAATAAATCAACTGCACTGTAGGGAGAAGTTATAACTGAAAGGAAAGTCTACTGAAGTGAATTGATTATGAACTGAAGTGACAGTCTCAGGAGAGCTTTTTCCAAAACTGAAGGGCACACTCCTTTCCAAGTCAAAAATAGATCCAACAAATTCTTGAATGCAGAGGAAGAGTCTTCATCATTTGGTGCAGCCAACTTTCCATGAATAGGTTACCTTCAAGGTCAAGCAACTCTAAAAATCGCCTATTCATGTGCATGAACTGAGAATCAACAGCATTGAACTCCACTCAACTGCACTGAAAGGTCAGCTTCAAGAATAGTTGCCCTAAGTAGAGTGCACTCCTAGAGATAAAAATAGATCAAGTGGAACCCACCATAGAAGCTTCTAGAAGGTGCAACAACCCTAATTTTCCCTTCCAATCTCTCAAAATGACTTGAAATTGAGTGGTCGAAGCACATGATCCACTGCTTGCGCAGGCCCTAGAATTTATAATCATACTCCCATCACCACACCAAACCAAAATCTCTGGTCCAACCTAAATACACCCACCTGATTATTATCACTTCCAGCAATACTAAGCAGAAACTAACAACCAAAAATTAGAAATTACGGGTAACAGGTGGTCAGGTTAGTCTGAAAGTGTCAGGATCAAGCCTTATTTAGACATTTAGAAGCTCAAAAATTTTATTATTTTTGGTAAATCTGAAAATATTAATTTTTTTTAATGCACAAGTGTTATAGCTCAAAATGACACTTCTCTTCCTGTGACCACTTTCCCATGATCCCGTCGCATGTCGACATTTCCATGACGACACTTCATGAAAGTCATTGAAAGTCACTGAAAAGACACCTATATTGGAGGACCTGTATATTGATTTTTGTAACTCCGTTTGACCTCATTTCTACACCGTTGGATAGGTATTTCAGTTAGCTAAAACTTTCCAGAAGACACCAAAGTCTGAAAATGCCCAAAAATACCCTTAAAATGTGTTTTTTGTGTATTCGTGACTCTCCTTAAGGAATAGTTGCGAATCATACGCAAGTTTTGTGTTTTACAAGTTGTGAATGTCTGTATTCACGGGTTGCTCTTGTTGAAACTCCCGAGTCATTCACGGGTTGTCCTCCTTCATAGTCACGAATAGGTTTCTTAACATTTAAACATAAAAACACGCCTTTTCGGATTAGTTTGGGTAGTTATACAACTGACTCCTTCAGTTGTAACCACTTTGTCTTCGCCCTTATCTCTTCTTTACCATATAAATAGAGGTAGGGAGGTCCATGAGGAGGGACTTTGAATTTATGCATTTTTATGCTGGAGGAATCGGGACTCTCTTTGCCTACACCTTTGCCCTGGAGGTCTTCCCTTAGTGTTGCAGAGCTTGGAGGCTGAGTTCTTTGGAGAATAGAAGCAGCAGAACCAGATCAAGGTTTCGTGAGGTGCCAAACTTGAAGAGAAGGTATACTTGTACTTGTTTTCAATATTAATAAAGATGTGATGTCCTTCTTCTTCCCAAATCATTGTTCAATGTGTGATTGAATATCTGTTTATGATCATATGATGATGTTATTCGGATCATTAGTTCATGTTTATTTGATTATCATTATTTTATATGTGATCATAATGGTTTGAGGAAGGTATAACTTGTTTTGCAGGTCTCTTGGAGCAAGAGGAGCAAGAAGAGGATTGAAGAGAAATCTTGGACCAGCCTTCGGTTAGTGAGGTGTGGACCTTTCTCATATCTGAATCTTGTTTATATATACTTGTTGAACATTGTGCATCTCTCTTTCAACCCCAGTACGTTGATGGCCTCTTAAACCCTAGCCATAGGAAATTTTCCTTTACAATAGAACTGGCGACTCTGCTGGGGATAGCCTTGTCTGTTTGGGGTATCTCTTGATTCTTTTCAGTTTTTGCATTGTTTCAAGTCCTTTTTGCCACTTAGGAACACCTTTCCAGTCTGATTACACACTTCTCCTGCCTTCTTTGGGTAGTTTTTTCCCTTTTTGGGGATTTTTCTACCTATTCGCGAGTTGTTGTTCTAGACAGTCGTGAATACAGTCTTGTATTTGCGGGTTGCTTCACTGAACAGTCGCGATTCATTCGCGACCTGTCCTTATAGACAGTCGCGAATACTCCTGGAAGTGGGGATTTTTAAAGTTAAAGTTTGCTTGGTCTTTGCTTTGGGTAATACTTGTTTCTGAGTGGATTTTCTTTATAAATGTTGTTTGGCCTGTCTGGGTGCCTCTGTTGATCACAGTTTGTGCTTTTTCAGAAGCCCTTGAGCCTT
Organism: Pseudotsuga menziesii; assembly: GCA_001517045.1. Taxonomy (NCBI): domain Eukaryota; kingdom Viridiplantae; phylum Streptophyta; class Pinopsida; order Pinales; family Pinaceae; genus Pseudotsuga; species Pseudotsuga menziesii. The sequence continues at coordinate 158,611 of LPNX010341368.1, forward strand.
TTTGCTTGGATTGTTTACTGTCTGCATGCTGAAGTATTTTGGCCGGTTTGGGTTGTAGGTTAAAGTGTATTTGTTCAGACCTGTGTTCAGGATCTTGGGCTCTGTTTTTTCAATCTGTCTTCTGACAGAGGCTGATTCTCACTTGCCTTTGTAAGCCTGCGGTGATTCTTGTCATTGCTTGCACCCAAGCTAGGGTTCCTATCCTTCCTTAGTTGGTTGTCTTTTGGTTCTGCGAGCCTGTGTGTTTCAGTTCTCTGCTTTTATACAGTTCATTTGATTCAATTTCGCTCAAGTCTAGTGTATCTTAGGTGCATGCTAGAGTTTTAGCCTTTTATAGCATTTGGTTTGTTCTTTGCTCTTCCCCCTTGCCTCCTTTGCTTGGTATGATTTTTGGCTTATGTTTTTGGTCAGCCTCTGTTCTTGACTTTGGTTTGATTTTCAGAAGCTTTTTGGTGTTGGTTTCCTTCTTCTTTTGTTGGTTCACCTTGCAAAATAGTAGACTTGTCTTTTATACAAGCCTTCCTTTCCAACTAGGGTTTATACTGACTTTAGAGCACTCTAGAGTTTGTTTGGTGGTTGTTTAGCAGAGTTCCTTTTGCTTTGTTCTTGTTATCTGCATGCTTTTTCTTTGTAGGTAGCTTTTCTTTTGCTTTTATAAAAGAAAATTAAAAAGAACTTATTTTTTGCTGCTTGTCTCCCCCCACCTCTTTCTTTGGCTTGACCTTGTTGGACAAGGTACTAAGCAGCATTTGTTTGTAGGTCTAGATTGATGCTTGGGACTTCTTGACCTTTTTTATATCAGTCTTATTTGCTCAGTCTTTTCATTCCAAAGTTGTTGGCTTATTTACTGTTGTAAGTTTTCTTTTTCAAGAGAGGTTGATATCTAACTTTAGGGAAACCTAGGGTTTGCTTGTGGGGAGTAGAGTAGTTGTCTATTTTCTTTGCTTTCAGTACTTGCTTGCATTAGTTGATAGGATGATTTTTCTTTTGCAGTTATAAAAGAAAAATACAAAAACATATGTTTGCTTTATATGCATGTAGACTAGGTTTTTAGTCTAGATTGCATGGCATATCATTGTTTTTGAAAAAATATAAAAAGATTTGATCTTTTTTGGCTTTCAAGTTTTCTATTTGAAAATATAAAGAGAATAGTTTTTGCTTTTGCATATCATATCTCTTTCCTTAGTCATTTTGTTTCAATTTTGGGTCAAAACACCACCAGTTTACCATTCCATTTCCTCTTGAGTAAGAAACAGCCCTTTAAAATGAACGTATAATTTAAAATTTACTAGTAAGTTTTGTTTTTTAGGGGTCTTTCACCTACTAGCTTAGGCTAGACTTGTGGGCTAGGAAGTGTAAACTTCTCACAAGTTATAAAACTCAGACGTAGTGGACCTTTCACTAGGTAAATCCTTGACTTCATCGACTATATCTGGGAATCTCCTCTCAAATGGGAGTTAAGCACTAGGCCGCGTGGAGGCTTGGACAGAGGAGCTAACCCTCCGAATCCTTGTCAAAACGTAACTCAGGACTTTTACGCATTTGGGGATTATGTCCTAGACAAAGTTTTGGGCTCAGCTACCCTGCCCATGCGTACGAGTTCGGCTGACGACTGTCCCCCCAGACTGTTGGTGTAGTTAAGGTAGCCTTTAGTCTCCTGACATCTAGGGTTCATACACAGGTACACCGAAAGGTTATTTCTGGTTGAACTTGGACAGACTTGGAAGGTAAACCCAGTAGAAAGTGTGGGAGGGCGGTGGGTGATTCCTCTGCTTGTGCCTAAGAACATCTACAGGGACGCCAAGTAACTGTCTATCAGCTTTCTTCTAGAAAGTACATCTTATACCTGTTTGTCTGTTGGGCTTTAGGAATTTTTAGTGAATACTGTGTGGTTTGTCTGTACTTAGTGGGCCTTTAGGTGTCTGCTTTGTAATTTTGGTTGACCATCAACCTCAGACTTTGTCTCTTTCTTTGAATCTATGGCTAACACCCCTTTGAACACCAACCAAGAGATCCACATGAGGGGCGCTCCTTGTCCTATTCCTCTCACAGGGAATGTTGGTGTTCCCTTGATGGCCACCTTGAATCTTCCAGGATTCACCCTAGGGCTACCGGTGTGGTTTTTTTCCACTCCAACTGTCCTGAATGCTCCTGATGCTTCTCAAGTAAGCTCCTTATATCAAGGGCATCAAAACACTATCTCCCCTTCACCCGTAGTTACTTCTCCTCCTCCTTCTACCTCATGCGGTGAAAGTATTGATACTAATAACCGGAAGTCTAAAAGGAGTAAAAGAAGGAGGAATAGGAAGAAAGCACATAATCAAGGGGGCACCCGTTCAACCTCTGCAAGTCAAGTTGAACCTCACCACCCAGCCTCAGTTGTTCAGGCTGGGGGCACCCATCCAACCTCTGCAGGTCATGTTGGATCTAGTCACTCAACCTCTGGTGTTCACGTTGAGTGCACCCGTTCAACCTCTGGTTTTCAAGTTGAACCTTCCTATCCAACCTCTTTTGTTCATGTTGGAGCTATCCATCCAGCCTCTGGTGATCAAGTTGGTGGGATCCTTCCAACCTTTTTAGGTCATGTCGGATCCGGTCACTCAGCCTCTGGTGTTCACGTTGAGTGCACTCATTCAACCTCTGGTGTTCAAGTTGAACCTCCCCATCCAACCTCTGTTGTTCACATTGGATCCGTTCACCCAGCCTCTGTTCCTCACACTGGGGGCACACACTCAACTATTGCAAAGCATGTTGATCCTAACCATTCAACCTCTGTTGTTCACGTTAATGGTGCCCGTCCAACCTCTACAAGTCATGTTGGACCCAGTCTCTCAGCCTCTGCCAGGAACGCTGGGGGCAGTCTCTCAGCCTCTGTACTTCACGCTGGAGACAATTCGTCAACCACTGCGAGTCATGTTGACACTCTTGACAAGTCTACCCGTTCAAAACACAAGCTCAAGTTTCCTTGTAAGCTTTGTGAGGGAGACCAACTTACTTATAAATTCCCTTCTGTTGTGGAGGTGCAAAGAGTTTGGATTCATGGTCATCCCCTTTTTGAACATTATGGAGTCTCTCAACAACCAGCCTCTCTTAGTGACGTTGGACCCAGTCACCCAACCTCTGTTGTTCACGTTGGGGGAAAACTCTCATCCTCTGCAGGTCATGTTGAGAGAAAACAGTCAGCCACTGCTAGTCATGCTGATACCTTTGAGAAAACTGGTCATTCGAAGCATCATCTTAAGTTCCCTTGTGTGCTATGCAAGGGAGATCATCTTACTCATCTGTGCCCTGCTATAACAGAGGTGCGAAGAGTGTGGTCCAAGACTCATGGATTTCGTTCTTCTGAACACCCTATAGTTTCTCAACATCCTACTCAACCTTTGGTTGATCAAGTGGTCGAACAAATCTCATATTTGGTCGATCCCACTCTTCTTTCGGAGAGTGCTCCTCATGTGATTGAACCAATGTCATCTTTGGTCAATCCCACTCTCCCTTTGGAGAGTGACTTTCACCAAGTGGTTGAATCGATCCCAATATCGATCAATCCCACTCTTCCTTTGGAGAGTGAAGTTTCTACTAGTCACATTTTCTTCACTACCAGTTCAGAACTTACTGAACAAGGGGTCACTGAACTTGTTTCGGATCAACCCCCACCAAGCTCTCAGATTTCTTCCTTTGATTGGGATAGCCTAGTTGAGCAGCCGCGCCTTCCTTCCCATGCATCTTTCCAGATAAAGGTCAAAGTTGAACCCTATACAATTGCTTGTTGCATTGTTGATGAAGGAGCCTCAGTTAGTATTTTGTCTGCTCATGCTTGGCGACGTATGGGATCTCCCAGCCTTGTGTCGACTGCTAGTCAGTTACTGGCGTTTGATAGAAGAACTTGTATAGCCTTGGGAATTCTTGCTCAAACACCTATTACTTTGGGTGGGAAGACCGTCTTAGTTGACTTCATGGTGATAGAAGACCCTTTGGACTTTAATATGCTCCTTGGATGTGATTATGTCTATGCCATGCAAGTTGTGGTGTCAACATTCTTTCATGTGATGTACTTTAATCATGGCGAATAAATTGTCACTATCGATCAGTTGGATTTTTTTGATCCATCTCTTGACCCAACTAGAGACCAAGTCTTTCCTTTATTGATTCCCAGTGTTTCTGTAGACACTACCCCGCAACAGGTGAACTATGTGGCTTCTTGTCATTTGTGTTCAATTGCTACTGAGAGGCAGACTCTGTTTTCATGCTTACCTTCTCGGGAATTGGTCCCAGCAGTTGATCGGGTGAGTCATCCTATACAGATTGTAGAGCCTTCTCTCCACTCTGTCCATCCATTTGAAAGTTCAGCTATGTGTCCTATCTCGGATGATTTCCTCCTTTCGGATGAAGTCTTCCTGGAGTATTTAATACAGTCTGACCTTCTTTTTCAGTTGTGATTAAGTCTAACCCTGATTTGCTTAGTAAGCCTTCCCTTTTTCTTATGTTGGTTTTTGTTGAGTCTTTTGATTCTTCATTTGAAAAGCAAGTCAGTGTTCCTGATGAGTTTGATTTTTCTTATGAATTTTTCAACTCCTATGATACTGAGTTTGTTCCTACAGACTCTATCTCCCTTGTTGATTTTTTCTCTCCTTCTGAGGTTGATCTTATTGATTATAAACCCTCGATCCTTGGTTCTATAGAATCTTCTTTGGTTGATTCTACCTTGACTTTCCCTTTTATAGAAGATAGCAAAGTCACATGTGTTTCTCCCAAAGTGACCCACATCAGATCATTTCTTTTGAATATGATTCTGATGTTGTTGTTTCTTGGAGACAGGATTTGTAGTTGGATTCACAACTGTTTACTAGCCTCACCTTGTTGTTCAAGCTGTAATTGCATTTGCATATGCCTTGCTCGCGCTTATGAGCCTGATGCCAGCTTCCATGCTTTTAGCTCATTGTATAAGACCTCATCTTTGTTCTCATTCCCGCTAAGCCTTGTATCATTTTGCCTTTGCAACTTGACACCCTTTACCCCAAGGAGACCTTCCCCGAGTGTCCTTATCTTCCTCAATTTCCTTGAATTATGCATAGGTTTGTTCCTTGCGCTTGGAACTAGTTTCGCCTGTCTATGACACTCGTCTCCTCTCATTTAGAGCATTCTTTATTCTCTCCTTCGAGCTCGTTAAAAACAGTAAGGAGGCCGCAAGTTGACTTTTCCGGACTCGTTAAAACTTCATGGGAAAGATTATGAGTTTCTTTAGGCCCAATTCTAACTCCTCAAAATAGACTTGACTGTCGAGTAAACTTGTCCGTTCAGGCTCGTTAAGAATATGTGAATGGGCATCCACATTGGTGGTAGGTTATCACTTTCTCAAACCATGTGGAATAATACGAGAAAGGATCACTCTCCTTTCTTCGGAATTGAGAAGAGTATTCTCAGGCATAGGTTTATCTCTTTTCCAGACCTGAGGGACTAAACTTACGGAAAAGGAACCCCCGGTATGAGCTTAGTTTTCTCTTTTTCGTGCTCTGGACCAAAACATGAAAAATATTCCGAGTGTACTTTATGTCTTTGTCATGCTCGTTAAACCCTAAAGAACAAAGCATCGAGTTTATTGTTGTAAGCCCCATTTCTCGTAATCAAATGGATCTTTCTGAGTGATCTTGCCTTCCTTCACACTCGTAAAACTCAGGCTATATGCTGCTTTTTAAGGAGCATTGGCTAGGTGGTAATTTAACCTTTTTCGGACCTTCCTGACTAAGTACGAAAAAGGTGTGCCTTTTCTTCTTCAGAAGTTAAGAGAGTTCTTCTTTGGTTTGTTTTATACTTTTTCGGCCTCAGGAGACTAAATTGTACGAAAAAGGACCCCCTTGGAGTCTTCTTTGGAGTTTTCAGACTCTCTAAACTATGAAAACACTATCGAGCATGTACTAGTTCGGGCTCGTAAAATCCACGAATCAATGCCTTATCAAGCATTATTCTTTCTTTTCTTCGAGTTTGCCAAAATTGAAGATGGTCCCGAGTTTGCTTTCTTGGACTCGTGAAACCTTTATAAGAAAGAGGGGAAGGGGAGGTTTATTTCCATTTTTTTTATATCATGGCAGCAAGTCTTGTTTCCTTGAACAAAGCACCAGTTTTGAGTTTATCAACAGTTGGGTCCTAGTCTTTTGACCTTATCCTGATTCAGAGTTTCTTACTCCTCCAGTTGGTCTCTTTTCCAATTATATGGGGAATCTGTTAATGTTTCCTACATTATAGATTTGTTTCGTTGGTCTTATTTCATGTCAAAAGCTGCCTAAGTCACTTTTGTGTCGTGCTCACTGTTCAAGGATTAAACCGTTTTCGGCCATTCTGCAGTTGCCTTGACCTTTTGTGTCGGCCATTCCTTGGTATCCGTTCATTACATCATGTCTTCAGTGGTCCTTTTTGTGAAATTCAGTACCAATTCCAGATCCAATTAGTCTTTGTCTTACCTCATGTTGGATGATGAAGGATGCCTTAATGCCTTCCTTCCAACGGATCTCTTCCTATCAACTGCAACACATCTTGCTCTGGGGATGAGATTTAGAGTTTTATGATAGTACCTTCGGAATTGTTGTCCTTAATGGCAATTTCCCTCGTTATTAGGTAGTGGGGATACCTTAATGTCTCCTACTCAATGGATTCTTCAAGTGTTCAACTTCAAGTCCTTGTAATCACAATTGTTAGAATGTACTAGGTACCTTGGGAACCATTTTCATTAATGGTGGTTTCCCTCGCGTTTGTTAACGGTTTTCATTATTGACCGGTAATCAAACTATTTCCTCCATGTTCGACTTCAGCTCCTTTATTTCGCATGGTTAGGATTCGTACTTTTTGGGCGGTTTGGATTGAAGACCTTGGGGCTCACAGTAGCATTGTCATTTTTTCTATTTCCCGAGTTGTGCGAGACCTTGTTATCTTTATATGACATTTTGCTGAGACATAGATCCACCTTGTATTTTTGTGGCTATGATCGATTGTTGAGCATGGATCCACCTTGTTCATTTGTGGCCATGGCTCCTTTAGATTTGATATGGCGCCTTTTTTCATATTGAGCGACCATGATAGTTTCATCAGTTATACATATGTTGGATCCGGCTATATCTTTATGGCGATATTTTGTATATGGACGTGTATGTACCAGAGATCATTTTTTCTGACATTTATCTCTCTTACAGGTATCTTCACTCAAGCCTTTCGATCTTGGATTCTCTGCTCTCTCCATACTCAGCTGTTTCCTTTATAATGTATTTCGGCTATCGTATTCCCCTCTAACCTCACACATTAGGGGGCATCTGTTATAGCTCAAAATGACACTTCTATGCCTGTGACCACTTTCCCATGATCCCGTCGCATGTCGACATTTCCATGACGACACTTCATGAAAGTCATTGGAAGTCACTCAAAAGACACCTATCTTGGAGGACCCATATCTTGAGTTTTGTGACTCCTTTTGACCTCATTTCTGTACCATTGGAAAGGTATTTCAGTTAGCTAAAACTTTCTAGAAGACACCAAAGTCTGAAAATGCCCAAAAATATCCTTAAAATGTGTGTTTTGTGTATTCGCGACTCTCCTTAAGGAATAGTCGTGAATCATACGCGAGTTTTGTGTTTTACAAGTTGTGAATGTCGGTATTCACGGGTTGCTCTTGTTGAAACTCGCGAGTCATTTGTGGGTTGTCCTCCTTCATAATCATGAATAGGTTTCTTAACATTTAAACATAAAAACACGCCTTTTCGGATTAGTTTGGGTAGTTATACAACTGACTCCTTCAGTTGTAACCACTTTGTCTTCGCCCTTATCTCTTCTTTACCATATAAATAGAGGTAGGGAGGCCCATGAGGAGGTACTTTGAATTTATGCATTGTTATGCTGGAGGAATCGGGACTCTCTTTGCCTACACCTTTTCCCTGGAGGTCTTCCCTTGGTGTTGCAGAGCTTGGAGGCTGAGTTCTTTGGAGAAGAGAAGCAGCAGAACCATATCAAGGTTTCGTGAGGTGCCAAACTTGAAGAGAAGGTATACTTGTACTTGTTTTCAAGATTAATAAAGATGTGATGTCCTTCTTCTTCCCAAATCATTGTTCAATGTGTGATTGAATCTCTGTTTATGATCATATGATGATGTTATTCGGATCATTAGTTCATGTTTATTTGATTATCATTATTTTATATGTGATCATAATGGTTTGAGGAAGGTATAACTTGTTTTGCAGGTCTCTTGGAGCGAGAGGAGCAAGAAGAGGATTGAAGAGAAGCTTGGACCAGCCTTCGGTTAGTCAGGTGTGGACCTTTCTCATATCTGAATCTTGTTTATATATACTTGCTGAACATTGTGCATCTCTCTTTCAACCCCAGTACGTTGATGGCCTCTTAAACCCTAGCCATAGGACATTTTCCTTTACAACAGAACTGGCGACTCCGCTGGGGATAGCCTTGTCTATTTGGGGTTTCTCTTGATTCTTTTCAGTTTTTGCATTGTTTCAAGTCCTTTTTGCCACTTAGGAACACCTTTCCAATCTGATTACACACTTCTCTTGCCTTCTTTGGGTAGTTTTTTCCCTTTTTGGGGATTTTTCTACCTATTCGTGAGTTGTTGTTCTAGACAGTCGTGAATACAGTCTTGTATTCGCGGGTTGCTTCACTGAAAAGTCGAGAGTCATTCGCGACTTGCCATTATAGATAGTCGTGAATACTCTTGGAAGTGGGGATTTTTAAAGTTAAAGTTTGCTTGGTCTTTGCTTTGGGTAATCCTTGTTTCTGAGTGGATTTTCTTTATAAATGTTGTTTGGCCTGTCTGGGTGCCTCTGTTGATCACAGTTTGTGCTTTTTTATAAGCCCTTGAGCCTTTTTGCTTGGATTGTTTACTGTCTGCATGCTGAAGTATTTTGGCCGGTTTGGGTTGTAGGTTAAAGTGTCTTTGTTCAGACCTATGTTTAGGATCTTGGGCTCTATTTTTTCAATATGTCTTCTGACAATGGCTGATTCTCACTTGCCTTTGTAAGCCTGCAGCAATTCTTGTCATTACTTGCACCCAACCTAGGGTTCCTAGCCTTCCTTAGTTGGTTGTATTTTGGTTCTATGAGCCTGTGTGTTTCAGTTCTTTGCTTTTATACAGTTTATTTGATTCAATTTCGCTCAAGTATAGTGTATCTTAGGTGCATGCTAGAGTTTTAGCCTTTTATATCATTTGGTTTGTTCTTTGCTCTTCCCCCTTGTTGGTTTCCTTCTTCTTTTGTTGGTTAACTTCACCTTGCCAAAGTAGTAGACTTGTCTTTTATACAAGCCTTCCTTTCCAAGTAGGGTTTATACTGACTTTAGAGCACTCTAGAGTTTGTTTGGTGGTTGTTTAGCATAGTTCCTTTTGCTTTGTTCTTGTTATCTGCATGCTTTTTCTTTGTAGGTAGTTTTTCTTTTTCTTTTATAAAAGAAAATTAAAAACAACTTGTTTTTTGCTGCTTGTCCCCCCCCACCTCTTTCTTTGGCTTGACCTTGTTGGACAAGGTACTGAGAAGCCTTTGTTTGTAGGTCTAGATTGATGCTTGGGACTTCTTGACCTTTGTTTATATCAGTCGTATTTGCTCGGTCTTTTCATTCCAACGTTGTTGGCTTATTTACTGTCGTAAATTTTCTTTTTCAAGAAAGGTTGATATCTAACTTTAGGGAAACCTAGGGTTTGCTTGTGGAGAGTAGAGTAGTTGTCTATTTTCTTTGCTTTCAGTACTTGCTTGCATTAGTTGATAGGCTGATTTTTATTTTGCAGTTATAAAAGAAAAATACAAAAACATATGTTCTCTTTATATGCATGTAGATTAGGTTTTTAGTCTAGATTGCATGGCATATCATTGTTTTTGAAAAAATATAAAAAGATTTGATCTTTTTTGGCTTTCAAGTTTTTTATTTGAAAATATAAAGAGAATAGTTTTTGCTTTTGCATATCATATCTCTTTCCCTAGTCATTTTGTTTCAATTTTGAGTCAAAACACCACCAGTTTACCATTCCATTTCCTCTTGAGTAAGAAACAGCCCTTTAAAATGAACGTCTAATTTAAAATTTACTAGTAAGTTTTGTTTTTTAGGGGCCTTTCAACTACTAGCTTAGGCTAAATTTGTGGGCTAGGAAGTGTAAACTTCCCACAAGTTATAAAACTCAGACGTAGTGGACCTTTCACTAGGTAAATCCTTGACTTCATCGACTGTATCTGGGAAGCTCCTCTCAAATGGGAGTTAAGCACTAGGCCGCGTGGAGGCTTGGACAGAGGAGATAACCCTCTGAATCCTTGTCAAAACGTAACTCAGGACTTTTACGCATCTGGGGATTCTGTCCTAGATAGAGTTTCGGGCTCAGCTACCTTGCCCATGCGTACAAGTTCGGCTGACGACTGGCCCCCCAGACTGTTGGTGTAGTTAAGGTAGCCTTTAGTCTCTTGACATCTAGGGTTCATACACAGGTACACCGGAAGGTTATTTTTGGTTTACCTTGGACAGACTTGGAAGGTAACCCCGGTAGAAAGTGTGGGAGGGCGGTGGGTGATTCCTCCGCTTGTGCCTAAGAACATCTACAGGGACGCCAAGTAATTGTCTATCAGCTTTCTTCTAGAAAGTACATCTTATACCTGTTTGTCTGTTGGGCTTTAGGAATTTTTAGTGAATACTGTGTGGTTTCTCTGTACTTAGTGGGCCTTTAGGTGTCTGCTTTGTAATTTTGGTTGACCATCAACCTCAGAATTTGTCTCTTGTTTTGAATCTATGGCTAACACCCCTTTGAACACCAACCAAGAGATCCCCATGAGGGGAGCTCCTTGTCCTATTCCTCTCACAGGGAATGTTGGTGTTCCCTTAATGGCCACCTTGAATCTTCCGGGATTCACCCTAGGGATACCGGTGTGGTTGTTTTCCACTCCAACTGTCTTGAATGCTCCTGATGCTTCTCAAGTAAGCTCCTTATATCAAGGGCATCAAAACACTGTCTCCCCTTCATTTGTAGTTACTTCTCCTCCTCCTTCTACCTCATGTGGTGAAAGTACTGATACTAATAATCGGCAGTCTAAAAGGAGTAAAAGAAGGAGAAATAGGAAGAAAGCACATAAGCAAGGGGGCACCCGTTCAACCTCTACAAGTCAAGTTGAACCTCACGACCCAGCCTCGGTTGTTCAGGCTGGGGGCACCCATCCAACCTCTGCAGGTCATGTTGGATCTAGTCACTCAACCTCTGGTGTTCACGTTGAGTGCACCCGTTCAACCTCTGGTTTTCAAGTTGAACCTTCCTATCCAACCTCTATTCTTCATGTTGGAGCTATCCATCCAGCCTCTGGTGATCAAGCTGGTGGGATCCTTCCAACCTTTTCAGGTCATGTCAGATCCGGTCACTCAGCCTCTAGTGTTCACGTTGAGTGCACTCGTTCAACCTCTGTTGTTCAAGTTGAACCTCCCCATCCAACCTCTGTTGTTCAAATTGGATCCGTTCACCCAGCCTTTGTTGCTCACACAGGGGGCACACACTCAACTGCTGCAAAGCATGTTGATCCTAACCATTCAACCTCTCTTGTTCACGTTAATGGTGCCCGTCCAACCTCTACAAGTCATGTTGGACCCAGTCTCTTAGCCTCTGCCAGGAACACTTGGGGAAGTCTCTCAGCCTCTATACTTCACGCTGGAGACAATTCGTCAACCACTGGGAGTCATATTGACACTGTTGACAAGTCTACCCGTTCAAAACACAAGCTCAAGTTTCCTTGTAAGCTTTGTGAGGGAGACCACCTTACTTATAAATGCCCTTCTATTGCGGAGGTGCGAAGAGTTTGGATTCATGGTCATCCCCTTTTTGAACATTATGGAGTCTCTCAACAACCAGCCTCTCTTAGTGAGGTTGGACTCAGTCACCCAGCCTCTGTTTTTCACGCTGGGGGCAAACTCTCATCCTCTGCAGGTCATGTTGAGAGCAAACAGTCAACCACTGCTAGTCATGCTGATACTGTTGAGAAAACTGGTCATTTGAAGCATCATCTTAAGTTCCCTTGTGTGCTATGCAAGGGTGATCATCTTACTCATCTGTGCCCTGTTATCCCAGAGGTACGAAGAGTGTGGTCCAAGACTCATGGATTTCGTTCTTCTGAACACCCTATAGTTTCTCAACATCCTACTCAACCTTTGGTTGATCAAGTGGTCGAACAAATCTCAGATTTGGTCGATCCCACTCTTCCTTCGGATAGTGCTCCTCATGTGATTGAACCAATGTCATCTTTGGTCAATCCCACTCTCCCTTCGGAGAGTGACTTTCACCAAGCGGTTGAATAGATCCCAGTATCAATGAATCCCACTCTTCCTTTGGAGAGTGAAGTGTCTACTAGTCACATTTTCTTCACTACCAGTTCAGAACTTATTAAACAAGGGGGCACTGAACTTGTTTCGGATCAACCCCCACCAAGCCCTCGGATTTCTTCCTTTGATTGGGATAGCCTAGTTGAGCCACACCTTCCTTCCGATGCACCTTTCCAGATAAAGGTCAAAGTTGAACCCTATACAATTGCTTGTTGAATTGTTGATGAAGGAGCCTCAGTTAGTATTATGTCTGCTCGTGCTTGGCGAGGTATGGGATCTCCCAGCCTTGTGTCGACTGCTAGTCAGTTACTGGCGTTTGATAGAAGAACTTGTATAGCCTTGGGAATTATTTCTCAAACACCTGTCACTTTGGGTGGGAAGACCGTCTTAGTTGACTTCATGGTGATAGAAGGCCCTTTGGACTTTAATATGCTCCTTGGACGTGATTATGTCTATGCCATGCAAGCTGTGGTGTCAACATTCTTTCGTGTGATGTACTTTAATCATGGCGAAGAAATTGTCACTATCGATCAGTTGGATTTTCTTGATCCGTCTCCTGACCCAACTAGAGACCAAGTCTTTCCTTTATTGATTCCCAGTGTTTCTGTAGACACTACCCTGCCACAGGTGAACTATGTGACTTCTTGTCATTTGTGTTCAATTGCTACTGAGAGGCAGCCTCTGTTTTCATGCTTACCTTCTCAGGAATTGGTCTCAGCAGTTGATTAATTGAGTCATCCTATACAGATTGTAGAGCCTTCTCTCCACTCTGTCCATCCATTTGAATGTTCAGATATGTGTCCTATCTCAGATGATTTCCTCCTTTCGGATGAAGTCTTCCTGGAGTCTTTGATACAGTCTGACCTTCTTTTTCAGTTGTGATTAAGTCTAACCTTGATTTTCTTAGTAAGCCTTCCCTTTTTCTTATGTTGGTTTTTGTTGAGTCTTTTGATTCTTCATTTGAAAAGCAAGTCAGTGTTCCTGATGAGTTTGATTTTTCTTATGAATTTTTCAACTCCTGTGATACTGAGTTTGTTCCTGCAGACTCTATCTCCCTTGTTGATTTTTTCTCTCCTTCTGAGGTTGATCTTATTGATTATAAACCCTCGAGCCTTGGTTCTATAGAATCTTCTTTGGTTGATTCTACCTTGACTTTCCCTTTTATAGATGATAGCAAAGTCACATGTGTTTCTCACAAAGTGACCCACATCGGATCATTTCTTTTGAATATGATTCTGATGTTGTTGTTTCTTAGAGATAGAATTTGTAGTTGGATTCACAACTGTTTACTAGCCTCACCTTGTTGTTCAAGCTGTAATTGCATTTGCATATGCCTTGCTCGCGCTTACGATCCTGATGATGGCTTCCACGCTTTTAGCTCGTTGTATAAGACCTCATCTTTGTTCTCATTGCCACTAAGCCTTGTATCATTTTGCCTTTGCAAATTGACACCCTTTACCCCGAGGAGACCTTCCCTGAGTGTCCTTATCTTGCTCACTTTCCTTACATTATGCATAGGTTTGTTCCTTGCGCTTGGAACTAGTTTCTCCTGTCTATGACACTCCTCTCCTCGCATTTAGATCATTCTTTCTGCTCTCCTTCGAGCTCGTGAAAAACAGTAAGGAGGCCACGAGTTGACTTTTTCGAACTCGTTAAAACTTCACGGGAAATATTATGAGTTTCTTTAGTCCCAAGTCTGACTCCTCAAAATAGACTTGACTGCCGAGTAAACTTGTCCGTTCAGGCTCGTTAAGAATATGTGAATGGGCATCCACATTGGTGGTAGGTTATCACTTTCTCAGACCATGTGGAATAATTCGAGAAAGGATCACTCTCCTTTCTTCGGAATTGAGAAGAGTATTCTCAGGCATAGGTTTATCTCTTTTCCAGACCCGAGGGACTAAACTTACGGAAAAGGAACCCCCGGTATGAGCTTAGTTTTCTCTTTTTCATGCTCTAGACCAAAACATGAAAAATATTTCGAGTGTACTTTATGTCTTTGTCATGCTCATTAAACCCTAAAGAACAAAGCATCGAGTTTATTGTTGTAAGCCCCATTT